>CM070096.1:15988766-16091266 GCA_036178185.1 Liparis tanakae
CTGAGTTTCGTGGTGCATTATGGGAGCTCCATAAGTTTTGAATTAGTAGGGCAGGAATGTTAGTGTTCCTCTGTGTACTATCTTGGGTTGGGGTGATTTATTTTGGGTCCATCCCGTTACTATCGTGGGAGCTAGAAGCTGCAACAAAGAAAGGCCGTTGCGTTCAATCTCAGTAGCTGTAACACGTGATAGAATCTGCACCGATCTCCTTTTTACACTTTTTTTTAAAAGACACTTGACTTGTATGTATATGTTGTAACGTCAGAGGGAAGATTTCATCTGTCCGGTCTTCTCCGCAGTCAGTTTCTAGCTGGAACCTTTTCTGGTTTTCTTTGCACTGTACTGTCGTTCTTTAGTCGGAGGGGGGGGGGGGTGTCGTGACCCTCTCTATGATCCCAGCACCGCTGACCTATGCATGCTCCATGGACATTAATCATTACATCTGATGAGATAGTGTGTGTAAATATTAAAAAGCTGGCATAAGCAGTCTGTGTGACGAGCTAAAGGAGGTTTTTTTTATTTAAAATGCCTTCTGGAAACTTTTTTGCCAAAAATGAATATGCCCTACCAGCAACTAACTGTAGGTGTGATTTTTTTCTGAACTGTGTTTTTTTTTTTTTTTACTAGGACTAAGTTATAATAACTGCACTCATTAGAGGAGAACGCGTAGTCATTTGGTAGTATCTTAGTCCTGATTTGTCTTTGTATGGCCAGGGCATTCACGTTGTTGTCATACAGTCACTGATTCACTCGCGCCCTCTAGTGGAGGACACGCGCAGCTGCAGCTCCTGGGTGACCTCCGCTCAGAGCGCCAGACAGATGTTAACTACTGTCTCCTGAAGGCCTGGCGTACTGTCGACGTGTGTCGCCCTGCTCCCTGCATGTGTTTGTGAAGAGCGGGAGCCGCTCAGTCTCTCTGTTCACACTGTTGTCCGAGCGTCACCAACGGGGAGATGATGGTATACCTAACACTGTATTTCTGTTAACAGCAACACTTGTTTGGTGACTACACACACACACACACTAAAAAGAAGAAGGAAAAAATAAGAAAAAAAGGGAAAAGAGCTGTGAAATTGTGAGACAGCCTGGATGTAAATAAAGAAGCGCTTGCCAAAGTTTGTAAATGCCAGGGTGTCCAGTGTCTTTCTTTCACCTTTATGCTCAACGCATGTTGATGTGGAGACACACTGGTTGTGCACATGATGGAAACTTAGAAAAAGGAAATTATTAGATTTATTTTGGTGCTTTGCTGCACAAATGTACTCATGAATGTGTTAAAGTAACTCTTAAAGCTAAATTACTTCTAAACGGTGGAAGTATGCTAAAAGAAAATGTACATTTTATATATATTTTTTATATTTCTGGAGAACTAATCCTTAAAACATGATGGAGTTAAGATTTGCTTAGGTTTATATCTATTGTATTAATGCTATACTGTTCTTTTTATCTTGGAGTGATGATGCAGCATTTTGTAGAAACAATAGCCAAGAGTCAATAATAGTTCAAACACCTAAACAATGAATGTCATTAAGGAGAAATGAAAGATATGGAGCAGTTGAAGCTTATTGTTTACACGTCTAAAGGTCATGAAACACAAACGTGAACTGTGTTGTATTTTTATTTTTATGAAGTCATGAGACAAAACTGAACAGGGGTGCATACTTCTCTTTTAGCCATTTCATTTATGCGTATTATGACTTAAATGACTAAATCTATATTTGATGTGTGTTATACATTTGACCTCTTGCTGATACACGACACGTTGTGTGCTCTCGTGTGATACAGTGAACTAGTGCTGGATAAACAAAGCAATCACAGAAACTAATGGAGACATCCATGTTTCACTTTATCTGCTTTCACCTTTAAAGCAAGGGGGGGTGTAGGTTTTTGTTGTGGTGCTTCACAGTCTTAATGCACTTTTGTTCAATTAAAAACAACATAAATGTTCACTGGAACTTTATACGCATATTATACTGCATGCTGCAAGTCGTAATTATTATGACTACTTTGACCTGAGGTCACAGGGAGGGTAACCGACCCGGACCCTTTCATTACGGGTAAAGGTGAGAACTCTCAAACATGCAACATTACTCGAATGCACCCTTTGACATCCACATCTTTATTATATCCCACCACAAAAGTACTCTACTTCATAAAAACAAATTAATCTCTCCCCCCCCCCCCCCCCCACACACACACACACACATTTGTTTCCATGCTGCTAACTGTTGGTCCTGGAGAAGCAGGGCTCAATTATGCAAATAAGTGTGCAGCCCTCCCAAACTACCCCCTTTATTAAAAGAACACTCTCTCGCTCATGGGCGGGTCGCATTCCTCCGCTCCTCAGGAGGCGGCGGACAGGCTTCTTATTGTCCGCCAGCGCCTCGCCGCAAGGGAGCAGGTGGAGGCCCCGTAACGCTGACTGCAGCCGGTCCCACCTCAGAAAGAGCCCCTTTCACCCTGCCGCTCTCCCGAGGACCCTCACATGGAGACGTGTTGTAGGTGTGTGTGTGTGTGTGTGTGTGTGTGTGAGGGTGGTTAAGGCGGTGTGAAGTGAGCCATTCAGCTTATTCAGCCACCTCGCCGTGAAGATTAACCACCGCGTCGCTAGACGAGACCCTCCCTCTGGGCACTGGGTTCACTTCTCTCCCCAAACACGTGTGTGTGTGTGTGTGTGTGTGTGTGTGTGTGTGCAGAGGACTCGCCAGAACCCAGGGAGGCCCGGCCCGAGGCGGGGGGGCGGGGTGGGTACTGACTCGATGTGGGGAGACGAGGCGGGGCGGCTCGTTGTGGAACAAACTGTTCACCGCCTCGGGGCGCCGCAGGGAAGAGCTACCAGGCACGCCGGAAAGACTCCATTATGTTATTGGGAATGCGACACGGGAACGCCATCGCTGCCACACACACACACACACACACACACACACATACACACACACAATGTGCCCTCCATGTTGGCCCTTTCTTACGAATGAAGAAACAACTCTCAACAGAAATATCACTTTAATACCTCTTAGAAAATAGAACAAAAGGCTTCAGTTTGTCTCCAGTATTATTTCAAACCTCTTCACTCCGAAAGTCTTTCGGCTCAAGTCTCCACGTTAAGACACAACCTCCTTTATTTAACCAAAACGAAAAAAAGGAGGTTTAAATATCGTCGCTCGGCTCCCCGTGAGCAACAGTAGTCCCATTGAGACGCCTCCGTGAGTCACCAGAGTCTAGACGAGACGGGACGAGTCACGGACTCGTGAGTCGGGTGGAGGTGGAGTGTGTGTGTGTGTGTGTGTGTGTGTGTGTGTGTGTGTGTGGAGACGTTCAGAGCGTCCATGAGCAAGACGCCGCCGCTCCTCGGCGTGCCCCGACCTCTTCCTGACAAATACCGCGTGACATCCGCGTAGGAATCACCAAAAAAAAGTACCAATTCACATGATCCCGTGCGAGTGCGTCCGTGTGAGAGGCGCCGGGCGCCCTCAGGTGCTGTTGGCCTGCTCCTGCTCGAAGATGGCCATGGCCAGGTGAGAGCGGGAGCCCAGCCCCTCCAGGTTGCTGAGCACGCAGCGGTGGTAGATGTCCTCGCTGAACCGCGGGTTGCACGCTCGCCGCACGTACTTCTGGATCAGCGCCGGCTCCACGGCCCGGAACACGTGCAGGCCGGAGTAGCGGACGAAGATGTCGTACACGTCCATGCTCTCCAGCAGCTCTTCGTTGTCCAGGATGTCGGCGGCCATCTTGGTGCGAGCGGTCATGTAGTCGGCGTTGTAGAAGCACGCCTCGTCGAACACGTGGCGGTCGAAGTGTCCGTCGCGCAGCGCCTCCGACGCGAAGGAGGCGGAGGCGGCGGAGGGCGGCTGGTCGCGGTACATGACGGCCGGGCTGTACTCCTGGAAGTGGACGGGGAAGAACGCCTGCCAGTTGCTGATGGCGTTCATCCTGCAGCGGTTCAGGAAGTCGGCGTTGACCTCCGTCCACACGCCGGCCAGGAAGAACAGCGTGTCCACCGGGTGCTTCTTGGAGATGATGTCCATCAGCTTGACCTGCGACGGCACCTCCGTCTTCACGCTGATCCAGGGGATCTTCACGTCCCCGTAGCGCTTCTCCACCTCGCCGATCATGGCCTTGATGCCGGCGAACACGTCGGTCTGGCTGACGCGCTGCGCGTCGAACGGGTCGTAGATGAAGAGGAAGGTGAGCAGGACGTTGTCGTGGGTGTCCAGCGTGTTCATCACGTACATGTCCAGGAAGTTGCCGACGTAGTCCTGGTCCTGGGCGGTGACGGGCAGGATGACCTGCACGCGCGTGGCCTCCGTCACGTAGGGCATGGGGATGATCTCCACCGCGCTGAGAGGCCGCAGCAAGGTCACCCGCTTGGCGATGACCTGGCTGTGGCCCTTCTGGGTGTAGGCCTCCAGCGCCAGGTCCAGCACGTACTCCATGCCGCGCGTGGGGTCGAAGCGCCGGTAGCCGTTCAGCAGGCGGCGCTTGCGGAAACGCAGCTGGGGCTGGTAGCGCTCGTTGAGCCGCTCCACCGCGATCTCCAGCACGGCGCTCACGTCGGCGCGGTCGGCGCCCCTCATCTCGCACTTGGGGGAGCTGTCGATGCACGAGTAGATGTGCTCCTCGGTGAAGAACTCCCAGTTTATCACCTCGAATCGGGTCCTGGGTTTGAAGGGAGGGTTGATTCCGATGGGCCACGTGACTCCAGCTTTACCCTCTGGGGTCAGTTCACTCAGGTTGTTGATCTGCACCTGGAGGGGAGGGGGGGTGGGAGACCAGACACGCAGAAATCCGTCACGTGTAAACAAAAGGAAGACGCTGTCTCGTGTGTCAACATTTACCAGGCTTACGATTTGTGCTGCGAAGCACATTTAAAGTGATGTCAAAACAATGCTAATGAACTATCATTAGCTGCCACTTTAATGACATGCTACGGGTTCTCAGGCCTCTCAGGATGATGACTCTAGAATGTACCACAGAGAAACACCCCATCCCTTATCTTGGCTTTCCGACATGTTTAAATATTGTATTACTTAGGAATTTCTGGCTCAGCACCTGGGTGTGGTGGTGGAGAGGAGAGCAAAGAACACAGAACTCATCACTGGTAAAGTCTGACTAGAAGAAGAGTTTAAACACAGAGAAAGCGGCGTTTAGTATTACCAACCTGCAGCTGTTGTATCTGTAGGTACGTCCATTCCAGCTCAATCTGGCTGAAGCGTTTGTGCAGCCGGTACATGAGATTGGGCTCTGATATCGGATGGACTGTGAAGGCATTTTTAAACTGGACGCCGTCTTCACGCTCTGGATCTGCGTTTTTCCCGAGCTCGAAGTACCGATAGGTCATCTCCTGTGAGCCGCACACATTGAGAAGAAAATAGATGTTAGTATTGATACCCCACCAATAAACTGATCAAACCGCTCTTCTCTTATAAATTCCATGCACGTTTCTGCAGCTACCCGTGCGTTAGTCCGTCTCTGTGTTTACCTGGTGCACCTCCACACAGCTGAGACCCAGGTAGTCAATGATGCAGCGGCCCAGCCACTCGTCAGGCCTCACGCTGAGGATGTCATTACGACAGGTGTCGAGGTGTGGCTGCAGACGGGCCAGCAGGCTGCGGGACAGCAGGTATCCGTAGCCCCCGTGGCAGTAGCGCGCCTTCTCTTCTCCGCCGATGAACTCCTCGGCCCGGCCCATGTACAGGTCCTGACCCGCAGTGAGGTGGCCCACCAGCTCCGACAGGCGGTCCGCTTGCATGTAAGTGTCATCCTGGGCTAAGAGGAACCAGTCGTAGTCGGAGCCGTAGTGCTGATGGAGGTGGCGAACCGTCTCGTACATCAGCCACACGGGGCGGTCGTCGCCGTGGGCGACCACGGTCATGCCGTGGGGCACCTTCGGGCTGCGCAGGCCCGTGAAGAAGAAGGTGCGATGGAAGCGGTGGGCGACCGTGCGATTCACCGCCACGGCCAGCGTGTTGAGGGTGGCCCGGGAGGTCAGGACGCCCACCAGCAGACGCTCTCTGATGCCCAGCTCTGTGTGGATATAACGAGTTCTGAAGAAGTGGGGTGAGAATAATAAGCGTGTCAAAACACAAGCAGAATGAAAAGGTGATTGTTTGTCATAACAGTCAAATGAAATATAGATTTAATGAGACTAGGATACAATATAAATCCAATAATTACCTGTCAGATTTGAAATAAGATATGAAATGGAAGATTTAATCCCAAATTCAATTAAATTCAATTCAGTTTATTTTGTATAGCCCATTCTCACAAATTACAAATTTGCCTCAGCTGGCTTTACAATCTGTACACATAGACATCGGATCAGGATGGACAGAACAATACATGCCATGTGTACAGAAGACACATTAGAGTTAAAAAGTATATGTACCCACTCAGTGAATTTAAGTTATTGCAGGGCAGATTTGACCAGAACAGACACATGCTAACAAAGCAGTCTTGCAATTAATTAAAAAAGGCTGCATGTAGCTATGTTATAAAGCAATAACACTATAACAGTGACACAAACTATTCACAGCATTATATAAACCATCTACCGTTGATGAGGAGGAGCATTGCACATTATTGTGGTGGTTGGACTTCATTCAGCCTCTGGAAATCCAGACCAAAGCCACTCACCTGAGGACTTTCTTGTGTGGCTTGTTGGGGTCCTTGTGGTAGGGCACGATGCGCGGCTGGAAGTCTTCCTCTCCGGCTCCATCCCTGGAGTCCTTCTGGGCATCGCCTCGGCCCGTGAACAGTCTCCCATTGCCCAGCTCATCTCCGCAGGAGTCATCGGCGTCCCCTTGCGTCCAGGACACCATCAGAAGGCTCAGACTGCAGCCCAGAGACAGCCCCAGGATGAGGGGCAACGCGGGCCTGAACACGGCCAGAACCGAGGAAAGACGCATTCTAGTGGCGCGTTGGTGACCCGCTGTGGAAAGAATGTCCCGGCTCAGCTCTTCCGGCCCAACTCAACACATGTGAGCCAGAAGAGACGCGAATGTGTGGGGAGACCGGTCTGTTGACACGAAGACAGAAATGCCTCAAAAGTCACGTAGTGTCCATGTCTTTAGTCCTAGACATAGTTGTGATAAAGATAAAGTCAACCTATTACAACTATTCTTTTTTTTTTGTTTGGGGGGGGGGACGTTACCTTGTAAAATTGTGCAAACGTAAGACACTTTGTTTGATCTTTGACTTCATTTTTGAAGATGGCCAAGTTGAAAAACGTGCAGGGAAGACTTGTTGTTTTTGCAAGAACGAAATTATAGCAAATAGCTTCACACTAATCACGTTTATTGCGGTGTAACGAACCCCGCGTGTGACGTCATTGTCACATAAACTGTGGGTTTTAATTGACGGTTGAGCGAGCGTTACGTTAATGTGCCGAAGTATATATTTTTTTTAAATTGTGGGGGGGGGGGGCTAGCTTTAACGTCAGCTAACTAATGTAGCAAGATGCTGAACGTCCCCTGGTAAAGTTGACCGTTTTAGTTCACCTACATTAGTCTGATAAAAATAAAAAAATAAAACGAGAGCACTCAAAAGTGTTGAGCTCCGTGCCTGAATGTTGGTTACGTTATGAGTCGGAGGACCAAACATTAGGGAGCAGAGCTAGCGAGCTAGCATCGTTGTTTAAGTGCCGATATGTGTCTCCTCGATCCGTCTCCTCACTCCACGAAATACGTCCCATTTCTCCTCCGTGGATGCGGGTAAAAATCCGTCACGCACAGCAAATGTCGTCCATTTTCTTCAGTCTCTTGACTTCCTCAAAAAATAAAGAGTGCCACACACACACCCACACACACTCGTGAGTGAATAATGTTCCTCTCAGGGCGGTGTTACCCTCATCATCATCATCATCATCATCACTGGACTCAGCCTATTGCTGCTGCATCATCACCGACCAGGGGCCGGGTGTGTTTGAGGACGGCTCCGAGCAGAATACAGGAAGAACCTGTCACATAACCGCGATGTGTATGAACTCGTAATACGTGTCGATATATAATTATGTGTGATGTCAGAAACGTTATCACTATGGTTACATCACCGAGTTCCCGTCAGGTGTATTAGAACACGTTACATATAATTATTAATGATACGTCTAGTTATTGCCAGCTGATAATAACACTATCACTGATTTATAAATTGTATCTGCGATTAATTAAAGTAGTAAAAGAGGAAACGTTACTGCAGTCTCACGAGAAGAGGGCGGGTGTATTCATCGTCACTGCCCACTTTCGACCATATATGGTTCGTCTGGGGTTTGGCGTGCAGCTACATCCACCCGGCAAAATTGGACACGAGACATCGGTGTGCTCCCGGAGAACAGTTATACAATATCAAGGTAAGATACATTTCTACCGGATCTGACAACTAAGAATCACACGGCTGATATACACAGGTGTATATTAAAACTATATAACGGGCTTAAAAAAAGAAACCGCCGTGTTTGCCGCTTTCACAGGCTGTCGTGGCTAGTTTGGGGCCTTGCGTCACGTTAGCCGCACAGGCCCATCAGCTGGCCAGCTACCGTTGTTAGCCGGCGAGCTAACGCTAACGCAGTCGGCGACTAGTTTATCACATTTGTTGGAATCGACCCCCTATACGGTGGTATGACATCCTATTTTATGAAGCGAAGGCAACTGTGTGAGTGCTATTGTCGAATATTAATCCGCTCCAAAGTGACAAATCTACCGTTAAAGTTTAGCGGCATCCGCTACTGCTAACTAGCTTCTTACGTTTCGGCTATCCGGCGTTCCCTCATGTAACGCGAGGGACCCAACGTGCAGGTGGGACTGGAAGGAATCAAAATGCCCGTCGGCGTTTCGCATTGTCTTCACTATCACCGGTTCTGAGGCTGTAATGTTACCGGTAACCGTGTAAATGTTCATTCTCCTCCGTCAGCTGTGATTTGAGTTAACGTTACACCCGGAATTCAGTTACCGGCACATTTTATGAGGCCGGCTTCTCCTAGCGGCACGATCTGTAAGCTATTACTGTTAGCCACTTTCACCCAAATGTGTATATGCTCCTTTTAAACTAGTTGTAATTGTATAACTTTTACCCCTAACCCAACAATCAAACAAACAACATCTGGATGTGATATACATGCATAACAACATATTAGTTTTAATCAATTTGTCTTCCCCCCCCCCCACTATTTTTTTCCTGCCGTTTAATAGCCTTTCACAACCATGCCATCCGACTTAGCCAAGAAGAAGGCAGCAAAGAAGAAGGAGGCTGCTAAAAATCGCCAGCGTACCAAGAAAACTGATGAGGATGAGGAGGGTGACCAGCCAGAGACTCAGGTTAATGGAGCAGAGAGCAATGGTGAGAAGACTGATAAGTAAAGCGTGGTTGAGATTTATGAGAGTTATTTTAACTTAAATTGTTCTTTTTAATCTGCTCCTCTTGAACTGGCTATTCTGTTCTCTTATTTTTATAGGCATTACACATTTGACAAAGGAGCTGGATGAATTTGAACTGGCGAAGACTGAGGCACGGGCAGTGACGGGTGTTCTGTCCTCCCACCCGAACAGCACGGATGTCCACGTAAGCAGCCTGTCGCTTACCTTCCATGGCCAAGTGCTGCTTGAAGACACAAGCCTGGAGCTTAACTCGGGCAGACGCTATGGTCTCATTGGCCTTAACGGCACAGGTAAGACAAGTTCCCTGGCACATGGTGTTACTACTATCATTTGTACTTTCCCATGTATACATCAGTTCCCCCAAGTAGTGGTGGGATAAATGTTGCCTACTGTTGCGTACTAGGTTGATCAAAAAACATTTAATCTATATCATCCAGGAAAATCCATGCTGTTGTCAGCCATCGGGCATCGTGAGATCCCTATTCCAGAGCACATAGATATTTACCACTTGTCTCGAGAGATGGCCCCCAGCGAAAAGACCGCTCTGGAATGTGTCATGGAGGTGGATGAACAGAGGATAATGCTCGAGAAGGAAGCTGAAAGACTGGCTCATGAGGACTGTGAGTTTAATGTGATCTACCAAGCAATAACTGCAAAGTGGAAATGTATTCTATATAGTTGTGTTGTAGCTACATTGATTGAAGTTGAGAGTAAATGCCTTTCTTTTACACCGACACAGCCGAGTGTGAGAAGCTGATGGAGCTGTATGAGCGTCTGGAGGAGCTGGATGCCGACAAGGCAGAGGTGCGAGCTTCTCGGCTTCTCCACGGCTTGGGTTTTGACGCTGCTATGCAGCGGAAGAAACTCAAGGACTTCAGTGGAGGATGGAGGATGCGTGTCGCTCTGGCCAGGTACAGATACAATGCTTTGTTGCATCTCATTTTGTTTTACAACTTTCTTATCTATGGAAGCAAATTATATGACACTCATAAAAGGAAACGCACATTAAACTTCCTGATTTGTAATCTAGAAAAAATGAGGATAATAAGAGTGAAATTAAAGAGTTTAAAGCATACAGAAAAGGAGTTTCACAATAAAACGTTTCCTGTAGATTAAATTGTAATGCTTGTCCTTTATTTGTTCAGAGCCCTGTTCATCAAGCCCTTCATGTTGTTACTGGATGAGCCCACTAACCACTTGGATCTGGATGCTTGTGTGTGGCTGGAGGAGGAGCTCAGTCAGTAAGTTCACCCCCTGCTTCCTCAATTTAGTCTAACGGTTGATATGTGGTGCTCATCCTGCTTCTCCTCTCATCGTCAGGTTCAAGCGAATCCTTGTGCTCGTCTCACATTCTCAAGACTTCTTGAATGGTGTGTGCACCAACATCATCCACCTGAATTTGAAAAAACTGAAAAACTACACGGTAAGCACACTTTACTGAAACCACTGAAGATGCCCTTTAAGTCAAATGGAGACTGTTGTGGCAAATAAAGATGGGAGAGACAGGATTCAGATGTCTGGCCACCAGCAGGGAGCTGTTTATTGCCTTCTCAAGAACACAATTATTTGTACAAGTTCAAAATTTCCTTTAGAGCCGACTCCATAACTCTAAATGATATACCTCGCTTCAAATCCCTTTTCCATCAGCAAGTCGTTGTCAAGTTGATTTCTTTTCCGGTCATTTAAATGTCACTGACGAGTCACGACATGTTTGTACAATTGATCTGGCTGACATTTGTTTACATTATATCACATTATTCTACTGACTGCCAATATCGGGTCACATGCACTTTTTCTACAGCCTCGGCATCTCTTGGGATGTCTTCAAAACATAATCCTACATGATGTTTGCTATGTGAACTCATTACGCTAAAACATAAGAAGGGAAACGTGCTGTAGGCATTTACTGAGTGTCTTCGTGCCACCCTTTTGAATAACTATGCAAATCTATTTTTTCTTTAAGGGTAACTATGACCAGTATGTGAAGACCAGAGAGGAGCTGGAGGAGAACCAAATGAAGCGTTTCAACTGGGAACAGGACCAGATTACACACATGAAGGTAAACGAGGCGTCATGCGCTGGAATGTTTTCACTGCTCAGAAAAGAGTCCAAATCCATAATCTAAGTTTTCACTAAGCAAACTCGCCCCATGTCATATTTATAGACGTTCTTAAAACACCCTTGATGTACATCGTTTGGGTTTCTGTGGCCAGCAAACGTCCCAAAGGGCATTGTGCTGTGGACTTTGAAGAGAGAACAATGTTCCACTAATGTGGACATTTCATTTGACTGCCGTTGCATTTGTTTCTGTCTTACAAAGACTCATTATTCGTTGAGTCGGTAGCCACATCAACACTTGTGCTCATTGTTCTTCTTACACCCCCTCCCTAGAATTACATTGCCAGGTTTGGTCACGGCTCTGCAAAGCTCGCCCGACAGGCACAGAGCAAAGAGAAGACGCTGCAGAAGATGGTGGCCTCAGGCTTGACTGAAAAAGTTGAGAGTGACAAGGTAATGTGATCATGTGGATTACCGGTGTGGCCGGGATGGTCTGGAAACTCTTAGCAGAGACTTCTGTCCCAGTGATGCACTTTCTGAGAGAACATGTATACTATGGTACTAACGCCTGCCTTTGTCTGCCACAGACTCTGTCATTTTCATTTCATCCCTGTGGGAAGATTCCTCCCCCCGTTATCATGGTTCAGAACGTGAGCTTCAAGTACAGCGACAACACGGTGAGTCCACTTGGCATTACAGCACGGGCGGAGCGTTGTCCACTGGCGCGCGGAGACATCTCTCACGCTCACTCTGGTCGTGTTTCCTACAGCCGCACATATATAAAAACCTGGAGTTTGGTATCGACTTGGACACACGAGTGGCTCTGGTGGGGCCCAACGGGGCAGGGAAGTCCACACTGCTGAAGCTGCTGATGGGAGAGGTAGGCACAGCTGGTCCTACAACACGCTCCTACAACAACCAGCAGGTGGCCTCGCATTAAAACAAATTCTCCTTTTCTCTTGGTAGCTGCTACCCACTGATGGCATGATCCGCAAACATTCTCACGTCAAGATCGGCAGATATCACCAGGTAAGGCGCGGAGGCCATTGAAGGCACCTCCAAACCCTTGTGGGTTTTTAAAAAGTAGCACGAGCGTCATCTCTTTTTAAAGTCTCAGTGACACGGAAGGTGGAGAGTCCTCTGCTTCTGTACTGCGACATTATTGAAATGACTTTGAGTTACAAGAGGGATTTTAATCTAATCCCTGGCATATATTTGGACCGCTTTATAGTAGGTGGGTTTAGGGAGGCGGGACTATGGCTCATCAAGCCTCCCGTTTCACTAAAATTGTATTTAGATTGTTGTCTGTCATATTTTTGGTTGCTACTAGCTTACCTAAATCACTTAACATTTCGTTTTTTAGGAAGAAGAGATAATTAGATTTTTTTTTTCTTTTTAAAAGAAGCATTTTTCATTTGGTCTAGACTACAACCACAGAACGTTACAGTGAACTTCAAAGTCAATTGGTTTCAGGACAAATCGGGTGACGTATATCTGCTGTGAAGCTAAATGTCTTCTGTGTATCTGCTTGTGTTACAGCATCTGACAGAGCAGCTGGAACTGGACCTGTCTCCTCTGGAGTACATGATGAAGTGTTACCCCAACATCAAAGAAAAGGAGGACATGAGGAAGATCATCGGTCGCTATGGGCTGACGGGAAAACAGCAGGTAGGATTGTGATACTCTTCCAGATGATGCGATGTGGGAAAGAAGTACTTTTTCTTAAAAGTCTGGACCAGTCTTTATATTCTTAATTTTTTTATTTATTTTTCTCCAGACCAGTCCGATCAGGAACTTGTCCGACGGACAAAAGTGCCGGGTGTGTTTTGCCTGGCTGGCTTGGCAGAACCCTCACTTGTTGTTCCTCGACGAGCCGACCAATCACTTGGATATCGAGACCATCGACGCGCTGGGAGACGCCATCAATGAGTTTGAAGGGGGCACGATGCTGGTTAGCCACGACTTCAGGCTAATCCAACTGGTAAATATCCATCACTCGTCCACTAATTCAACATGATGCTTCCTAAATGGCGCGGGACTTCAGTGTCGTCTTTCTTTCTCCAGGTGGCTCAGGAGATCTGGGTGTGCGAGCATCAAACCATCACAAAGTGGAATCATGACATCCTGGCGTACAAGGAGCATTTGAAGGCCAAGCTGGAGAAGGCGAAGGCGCATGGCATCTAAAAAAACGACGACCCCGAGCCGCTCCTTTATCTTGTATTATGGATTTGACCTTCAAGCTCCTGAGGCGATGAACCGGCTTTGCATTGCAGGAAATGTCATTACTAGAACTGAAACCATCTCTTATCGGACAGTTTGTACATGTACTGTATTTCCATCTCAATTTGACAGTGCCACTTGATATCAATTCTCCTCGCTCCTCCCTCTTTCTTTTCACCTCAGACTACACTCTGATTGGCTGACTTCACCTGAAGCATCTCTGTGTATTTTGGACGCATTCCATTGTGCTGTCATCATAGAAAAGTTTTATTTTTTTCCGAATGTTCTGTTTTATCCCATCACGTATGCAGCAGCTTTTAGGTCATATTTTATGATATTTAAAAGTTGTCTTTTGTTTCCGTGTAAAAGAGCAGTTCTTAAACGGTTCCTTATTTAACAATGTAATGCAATAAAGGTTTGTCTGAATAAACAGAATATAAAAACAGCACGTTTAGATTCCAAAGACTTTAATTATTCATCTTACACTTAACGAAGACAGTGCTCGTATCCAAAAATCAAAAGCCTTTAAAATAAACTATTTTACATCTAAACAAGAGGACAACACTTGACATGAGTAAAAGTTGCTTTGGATTCTGGCGTGAGCCCGGTGGCTGCATAGATCCTTCTTCATCTTCCAGTCTACTGACCGCTGCTCACCCAGGCTTCCATGAACCTGAAGCTGGCTGTTAAACAGTCTCATAACACACCAGCCACTCATAAAATACCAACTGAACCAAACCGAAGTCTTAACTGATTTGTGGTTTGCTTGAAACTGACATCCATACAGGTGACGTCGGAAGTGCTGAGCTCTGACAGGAAAGCTGCGTTTGTCAGACAGGAAATATATCAAAGAAACAGAAGTAAGGTCAAATACATGTCCAGTTTGTCACTTTCACTTACCTTTTCATATCGTTTCAAATTACTTCAGTTTCAACAAGAAACTTAAATCACCACTTCACTGCTGATCAACTTTAAATGGGTAACATTTAATGTACCACCTTATGAAAAAATTCTTGTTTTAACTGTAATAAACAAAACAATGCCTACTTCAACCAAGTATGTCATTGATCTACGCATCGAACAGGATGGTTACACTTTTCACTTTCTTGATGAAAAACTAAAATGAGAAACTGAGCAAATATTTGTCTCATGGTGTCACTAACTCTACAATACTGCTTTCATAATTGGTGTGCAGTGTTTCCTGCATGTACTGGGCCAATTCACACACCCAAAAAGTTTTGAAACCCAATTCTATTCAACATCCTATTTTGAAATGTATTCTAGAAAAATCCGACATCACGTGAATACAGCTAAAGATTAAATGTTAGTTTTTAAACCACGTGACAGAATGTTTAGAAGAATGTGAAGTTTACATCCAATTCGTTATTCAGGTTTTAATTTGAAACGCATTAGGCCGATAGTCTGAGAATACATGCCGTGTTATATGTGACATATCCGACATTTAACATGTTCCTGCTAGTCGGCTGAAAAAAGGGCCGACGAGGAGAAACGCAGGTAGTGCCAACCTATGAGGCAGCGCATAAAGCTAAACGTTTGTCACTTTATTTTTCAGAAACAAAAAAGGGCTGCAGTGTACGCAAATAAATGCAGATTGCTTCTCTATGTGTAAACGTTAGTAATGGGCGAGTTTATAAACACCGGGCTCTCGTTTAAGGTTCCGACTCGGTAGCGCGTGACTAGTTAGCGGCACGAGATGCTGCGGTTGAAACATATGGGAGCTTCAGTCAATCCAGATGGCCGCACGTTTTTTCCGTGAATAAAAAGGGGGAACCGCAGCAGATGTGCTCGGGTCCAGGTCCGGTACGCGTGGACCGGCCCCGAGGCGTCGCCGCTCACTGGGCTTCCCACTCCTCGTCCGACACCTCGTCGGCGGGAACGCTGCGAGTGTTGCTGGCCCGAATGCTGCTGATGTTGGTGAAGGAGAGCAGGCTCGCGATCCCCATCGGACTCACGCCGGTGCCGTCCAGGTTCACCTGAGCCAGATGCAAGTTCTTCAAGAACTTTAGACCTGAGGGAAGGAGAGAGGGAAAAAAAACAACGT
This sequence comes from Liparis tanakae, assembly GCA_036178185.1. NCBI lineage: Eukaryota > Metazoa > Chordata > Actinopteri > Perciformes > Liparidae > Liparis > Liparis tanakae. The sequence continues at coordinate 16,004,475 of CM070096.1, forward strand.
AGAAAGATGCACAGAGATTGTTCAGCCGGGGTGAGAAAAAGATGGAGTGATGGAGTGAGGTGAAGAGCGGGTGACGTCAGAGTTGGACCGTACCGTGGTCGGTGATCCGTGTGCGGCTGAGGTTGAGCTTCACGAGTTGATTGCAGCGGATCAGGCCTCTCCTCACGACTGTGTCTCCCACCTGAGTGCTGGCTAACCCCAGTACCTAACACACACAGGCAGAACACATCAGCAACATAGCATGCATATACAAAATAAAAGAGTTTAACTTAAATATTTACATTAAGACCAAATACTAATGAACTTGTCTGCAAGTCTCCACATCAGCAAATACTGGGAATGAAAAGTAAGCTTTATAAATAACAAAACAATAAGTTGCATGACACATAGTGCCTCTTACAGAAGGTGACACTTTCCTGATGGCCAATCACAATGTTAGGTTAAGGGAACCCTAAAGCCGTGTTTAACCTCAGTTCATAACGGCGAGAACCGTGCCGGTGCTCGGCAGTGGGCGGACATGTCGGCAGTGAGATCACCTGCAGGTGCGGCAGACAGGTGATGAGTTGGGCCACTCCTCGGCTGGTGACCGCCGTCCGGTCCAAACAGAGCTCCTGCAGCTCCTGCAGGCCGCGCAGCGAGGGAAGCCCCGCGTCCGTCACCTGTGTGTTGCTTAGCGACAACTTCTTCAACCTACACAACGACGCACACGCAACGCTCCCGTTAAGTCTCCCCCGTTGGCATTGCGGCAAAAACAAAACATGTTTTGCGATGACCCGCGTGCGAGGCAACGTGTAGGAATGACCTGGTCATGGTGGAGAGCTGGCTGACTCCCTGGTCCGTGACCTGCGTGTAGTCAGTCAGGTCCAGCTCCGAGAGCAGAGACAGCCGGGAGAGGAAGGACAGCCCGCCGTTTGTCACCGAGTGGCGTCCAGGCAGGGTCAGCTGAGTCAACTTCAAACCTGGGAGGAAAGCACAAACCCTTTTCTTATTTAGATAGTTTGATTAACCACAGACCCCATGTGTCTCGTGTTTCATGCCATTAAGTACCGGAGATAATCTGCAGCGCGTGATCGCCATCCGCTACGGGGATTCCGGCCAGACTGAGGGACATCAGGCCCGGGTGTGTGGCGAGGTGCTCCAGAGAGCCTTCGGTCACGCACGTCCCGTCCAGGTTGAGAGTCTGCAGGCTGGACAGCCCGGCCAAGGCCGACACGTCACTGACCTGAACATAAGAAATGTCACGAGAAGACCCGTAGAAATGATAAACCGACGCCATGGCGGTAGGTTCACACGGCAGGTGTACCTTCGTCTGCTTGATGCTGAGGAGCCGAAGTTGTGGCACACAGGTGGGCAGGACTGCCAGCGTGGCTTCAGACACGGCCGTTTGGTTCAGGCTGAGCTGAGAGAGACTGGACGGAGCCGACTGGAGATACAACACCATCCCAGTGTCCGTCACCTTGGTGTGGTCCAGGGACAGGAAGCACAGGCTCTTTAAACCTTGGAGACACAGAAAGAAGGAAGATGTGTTGATATTTGGAAATAACCCGTAAAGCAAAACAGATTCAGCAGCGAGCAGCTCCCGTTGGGGTCTGGCGTTCCCGCGTGTCGTTGTGATGTTACATAATCCGTTAGATCCTCTCTGGAAACAATGGGAGCCTTTTTTTGCAGCGGAGTTTGTAGAAAGCCGAACCTTTGATGTGCTGCAGACAGGAGTCGGTCAGCTTGCTACAGGAGGCCAGGTTGAGGTGCTGGAGTTTGACCAGGCTGGAGACGATGGACAGCCCAGAGTCTGGACAAAACACGTTTAGGAGATTAAAGAACAACAAATGCACTCTGACAAAGAGTATTGCAGGAGTTAACATGGCAGCATTGATAACTGAAAAAGCCCCAAAAACTGCATTCTGAAATGAACATCCATACCAGTGATGAGAGGCGAGTTGACCAGACTCAGGTGCTTCAGGGCCGTGAAGGCCCGTAACTGCCGCAGGAGCTCGTTGGTGGAGTAAGGGTAGCAGTTTAGGACAAACTTCTGCAAGGGGCAGCCGAAGAAGAGCTCCAAGGTGCGTGGACGCAGGAGCCTCTCCCGGGACATGTGGTTGAGCAGCAGCTCCGCGAGCTCCGGGGTGAGGCACGCCAGACTGCTGCTGTACTGCATGCTGGGAGCTGAGGGAGTGGAGACACGGGGGCCAAGCGTGGCGGCGGTGAGCGGACCGAAGCATTGAGGCGCGTTCTACTGGGAGCGGTTATCGGGTCTCACCAGTCATGAGGTGGACCGTTGCGCGGGTCGCCAAGGCACAAAGGGACGGCACGCTGGGGGCCCTGTAGGGTTTTTTAGGGGGTGACGGTTGTCCCTGGGAGGCGCGGGGGTCTTCTTGCTGCGCCGCTCTCTGGAGACGCTCCACCGCAGCCAGGCCTGCAGCTCCGGGGGCCTCCCGATCGCCCACGTCCTCTGGCTCTGCCGGCTCCTCCTGCGCACCCTCCCTAAAAACACACGACTGTCTGTTAAACCAACGCTGTGTTTTAATAAACATCCACTCTTCAATCCAACATGCGCAGAAACATTTGGTCTGCGCAGCCACAGGAAATGTTCAGCTCGGCCCATCTACCCCGTTTACGAGGAGAAGTTACGACTAGATTATAATACACTGTTGATACTTTATTGGGACAGCAGTATGAGTAGTCTGCAACTTTCTGGAGTAGTGAACACAAATGGCCATCACCGTTTCCCGGAGCCCAGGGTGATGTCACAATATTCAACGATGTAATGTTGTCTAACCAGCGATCTGAAAATCTAAAGATATTCAATTTAAAAATGAGAAATCGACCAAACGCAGAAAATCCAAAGGTAGAACAAGCAAATGTTTTGCATTTTTACCTTAAAAAAATTACTTAATCATTATTATTATCAAATTGTCTGTCAACCAATGAATAGATTTTGGCTCCAGTTATAGTACAATAGAGCCCAACAATAAACTATAAAGAAAACAGAGGCATCTTCAGACAGACTCATTATAACCAGCTGCAAAACATCTGTTCACTTCAGTATTACAGTCGTACTTCAGTGTAGTTCTGCCAGCACACCCACCTGAGGCGATTGCCTTGCTCTGGCCAGTGGTGCCGGGGCTCAAAGTCTACACGTATCCTATTATCCGGAAAGAAAGGCAGCGGCGGCATTCCTGAGAGAGAAAAGAAAACAAGTGTAACGGTTGTAGTCACTAAAGATATCACAGAAAAATAGTCCCGAACATCCAAACTGATAAAAATACAGTAAAAGCCTCAGGAAAATAAATACAAGTCTAGACCTGTTTTCTTTATTATGAAAACATTTCCATCTCACACACCTCAGCATCTTTTGTTTTAAAATGTTTGATTCTTCTCTTTACAATCTTCCACAGGGATTAAGCTCCTCCCACTCTCTGGTCTGGCACATTTTGAGAGTACTACATCACAGCCACCTGCTCTGAAAGACTGCATATGATTGGCTGCCAGGCTTCAAACACTTGGGTAGCTCAGTTCTCACTAGTGGGGCTCAGCAGGTCTGATCCGGTCTACTGTAGGTTTCATCGAAAGGGGCTTTCACCTCCACCCTAAACCCTCTAAGATGAGACACACGTCTCTGGGGACGTCGGTCAAATGTCCTGTACACTGGGGAACTTAAGCTACATCAAGTATGACACTGAATGAACGTTACTCCAACAGCTGCAGGTCAGAGGCCATCGTCATCCTGTTCTGGCACGGAGGAAAATAAAGTTCTATGTGGATGAATAATAGGAGACAGGTGGAGGAGGGAAGAGGGAAGGAGGAGAGGGGGAATGTAGGTCAAAAAGAGGGATGAGGTGTCGGCAACAACCCCAGACACGGAGCAGTACCGTTAAGTATGTAAGGCGGCTCTTCCTCTTCTCCTTGTTCCTCATCAACTTCGATGCCCACAGCCTCCTCAGCCGTAACCATCTTGTTGCCTCGGCCTGTGGAACGGCAACAGGAAGGTCATATGATGGCCGGACAGCGATTCAAATAAAAGTTTAAATAATATGCAACACTCTGGGATTCACAGTTGGGAGCATTTTCACAGCTTGGAATGACACGCAAGTCTCCAGGGAAACACGTGGTTCATTATTAAATAAAAGGTAAAAGTGAACATGAAAATGCAATGTGAGAAATTCACTTTTTTCACAGTATTTGATACATACCCCAGAAGTGAGACGGCCCAGTCAGAGAAGGACCGCCTCCAGGAAGTCCTGCATAATTCACTGCCTCTTCCCACAGCTCATTGGGTAGCGGAGGAGGGAGAACAAGGTCCGGTCCTCCCGCCCCCGCCAGGACCGGGACCTGTGGCTGAGGACACACGTCACAAGGAGAGGGCTCGTTGCGCTCCGCCGACGGCGGATCGGCGGGACTCGGTGGATCCTGAGGGGCCCCAGGGGGAGTGGTCTGAATGCACAGCGCAGCGTTGGGAGTGAGGCCGAGAGAGTGCAGCGAACAAGCGAGCTCTGCCTCGCCAAAGCGTTTCCGTGGGAAACCCTGGAGGAGAGAAAAGGCGGGTAGGGAGGGGTGGCGCCCGGCGATGTGCTCCACGACGCTGCGGAGAGGGGCGTCGGCTGGGAAGCGCTCGCGCATGGACTCGCCGGATGGGAGCCGAATCTGCAGCAAAGAAAACCACGAGGTTTAAACCACTGCAATTTGATTGCATCACACAAATGAAACACACATTGAGAGCCTCACCATTAGGACGCAGTTGTTATCGACATTAGTCGCAACCTTTCCTCCAAGCTTCTGCCCTTGATCACTGGGAGGAGACGTCTCTGTGGCGCCGCTGGTCTGGGTCTTCTGCTGCAAACTCCTCCGATCCTCAGCGATCCGCTTCAACACGGACTCACGCTCCTATCGGACAGAACACACACACGCACACACACACACACACACACACACACACACACACACACACACGGAGACAAAGATGTCAGTTCTCAGATTAATAAATCGCACACTTTTCATTCTGTGGGATAAAAGTTGGCAGTCCGGCTGAGTTGACGCCGTTGGGCACCAGGAGTTGTTCTCTTCAGCACCGCTGACCTGTTTCTTTTGCCTTCTCTCCGTTCTGGCCTCCTGTGCAACGCGGTGTCTCTGCTGCTCTTCAAAGTCGCTCTTGTCCTCTTTGATGCGAGACTCGACTGGTAGTGATTCTGGGGACAGGTTGCCCGACTGTGATGGGGATGCTGTTTAAGAAAAAAAACAGTTAATTTTGCACCCTAAACCATTAATTTCTTTAAGTCTTATTAAAAACATTAATGACAGGATTAAAGAGAAATATATTACAATGGTTAATTGAACTCCTATATGACTATTTATCATTAGAAGCAAACTGCTTTGTACTATACCTCTGCTGTCAGAGGGAGATGTATGCTCTGAAGTGCTTGCGGCATCTTTGGGTAGGTTGAAAGCAGAAAACGGCGTCTCCGCCGGCTGTGATGACCGCTTGACCAACTTGTGCCGTGGATACTGACCCTGCAAGAGCCTGTCCACAAACGAGAGAGGAATATAGAATGAATCTACTGAACAGTGTGGTCTTTTAGACACCGAGTGGAAATTATATGAGCATTTTATTGAATGTTAACTGTTTAAGAAATACGAAAATAACTGGGAAAACTCACCACTCAGCTGCATCGGACACAGAGAAATGCCCCGCCTGTACAGCCGCCTGGATCTGTTCCTCTGAGAAGCCCATCTCACCGAGAATGAGGAATAACTCCCCAATCGTCTGCAAAACAAACAAATCAAAACTCAGCAAAAAAAAGCAATGTCCTGAAAAAGGATTGACCTCCAAGGCTGTTTGTTTTCGCTTATAAATTATACCCAACCAATGGCTACTGCGGTACAGTTTGCCCGGCTCCTGTGTGCCGTGTTGTAGTGAGTCAATAACACCAATAAACCAATTAATCAATCAATTAATTATCCAGTTAATTACATTTATTTTGTTATAACCATGTGCAATCCTGAACACTATTTTCACTATGCAACATTACATTTACAGTACTTATGTATGATGCACTGTAACATAACGTTGCCTATAGCGTTAAAGATGATTATGGTCTACAGCGTATGTGCTCATCTTTCCATTTTAGATCCTACTTTTAAATTATTTGGGTTTTGCCTCAGGTGCAGGATGAATAAAGTACAACATCAATCATCTATGTATCTGCAATTTGCATTTAAAGCTGTTATTAAAAAGGTACAGGAGAGAAGGCTTAATAGTTGTCTTTAACCTTGAAGTCATGTGCATACTATCTACCAATACCATTCACTGTGTTTACACGTGGACATACACCCAAAATATATATTTATTTGCATTTGTCCTTCATTAAATCTGAGCTACAGAAACTCTCCCATTCTGAAAAAAACATCTGTCAGCAAAGTGTTTACCCATTAGTTAGCCCTGTCAGGGCAAATGCATGAATCTAGAGTAAATGTGGGTTTTCTAAAGGAACTAACAGCTGACCAGCTCACGCGCAGCTCACGCCAGTTCAGTTGTTACGTCTGTGTCAACAAACGACGTTAGGCTAACAGCTAGCTAGCCGACGAAGCTAGCGAGCTGGTATCTGTGTGCAGCGTCACGTCAAACGCAACTCGGTAACGTGCAGCTCACCGGAGGGGCAGCAGAACTCATCCCGTCGGTTCACCGTTGGTGGACGTTAAAGTGACGCTGGTATTAAATTTCAACTTTGTTGACTTCCTGGTTAGTGTGTGCAGCGACACTTGCTGTATTAGCAACACTGTTCGCGAGCCCTTGACACGTAAAGTGACAGCACATCAACAATAAAGCAGCCAATCAACGCTGCGGAAAGACGAGGGGGCGGGGCTTGTTTCACTGAGACAACAAATCAAAACAATCTCTCAGTGATTGACAGACCCAACAACCAACCACCGCCCTCACAGAAATATAATCATTATCAATGACTATTTGTCATGCGCCTCTTATTTAGCTGCACAACACATATACTTGGTTAATGTTATAAGGAACGTTAACAGTATAATTTATCAAACGTGACTCAAAAATATTATTGCAAAAATTAAACCAAATATAATTATGATTTAAAGAAAGGATATGCATTGTAATGATAATATGTTGCAGTAAACCACCAGTAGAGGTCACTCGTACTCTGTTTATATTGCTGTGACCTATGCACATGTTGCACATGTTGACTGACGCATGCATTTGTTTGCTCTATGTAGCATAGGGCAAGACACATATACATTATTTGCATGCTGCACCTGTGGAATTTTGATATTCTTGGACATGTCTTCAAATAAATGTAATTAGTTTGAAGGGTGATTTAGTTAAGGAGAGAAAACAGGTTATTATGATTAGGTTTATTAAAAAATGTCTTCTCGGTAGGAGAGCTGGCCTCCGACGTTAATAATCCTGCACACCTCTCAGCCGGTCAGTTCGGTCTTCAGGCCTTTATTACAGAACCAGCCATTAACCTAACAAAGTGTTTTATAACATTGATCATTTTATAGATCAGCTTCAGGTTATTAAACTGACAACTTAAACAGATACCAATATGAATCCTTTATAATCGCCATCATGAAATACAAATAATACTGTATACATTTAATCAGAGGAACACGTACTACTTTATTATTATTATTGGAAACATGTGCACCAGGAGTAAAACCCAGAATGAATAGGGTAAATGGACACTTTAAATTATCATTTTCAATTAGTAATTAAGTGTTGTGTTTTTTTAGAAAACCTGCAGCACTAGGAGCACCCACCATGGTTATGTTGTGGGATGAAACCGGAGCACTGGCCACGCGGACACAGGGAGAATATTAAAACTGATGATGATTCTTTAGCTCTTCGGCTGAAGAAGGCGTCACGGAAGTGGTGTTTGCATCATTCGTCTCCATTGGCTCTTCCGCACAGGTGCTTCTCTTCTTCATGTTCTCATCCATGACCTTACTGGTCTCAGAGAGTTTCCGCATTTCTTCTGCTTAGATCCATGATCTGAGTATTCAACTCGATTCTTCTGGTACTCAGCCTTAAGCTGTTGTTTATGGTCCAGGTCTTTGGCGGACTTGTTTACAGACGACCAAAACGTCCCCTGGACACAGAGAAAAGATGTGAAGTCTGAATCACTAAATTACCTGTGTCAACAATCAACAAGTGGCATAGCTCGTAGAGTGTCTGTATTTTGTTTTCCTTATCATTTTGTCTCCAGGGATCGAATCCAGGTCGTTGCGATCTTCCCATAAATGCATTTTCTTAAATGTATTTCTTCATACGTGGTTGTGATTGTATTGTCACTTATACGACTGTAATCGCCGCAATGGATACGAGATGTGGCGCAGACGTCTCCAGCAATCCGTTTGTGAATGTGTGACGAATCTGGTGACCGAGGCAGACAACCGCTGCAGCTGTTAAGTGGTCACAGCGCGCACACGTGAAGGGTAATCATTGGGTTTGAATACCAGTTTGAGTGTAACACCGGCATCTCACCATTAGTCTTGAGGTACATCTCTGCTAGCAGCTTTAATTAACATGTTGTGTCTTCCTGATTCTGTCGGACCTGCTGGGCATCATAACGGTAGTAGACGCCCTCAGGGTTTCATCAGCATGAATCATTCACGCAGGCGCAACAACTTCTCTGGAGAAAACGGCGAGAAATTGCCAGAATTTACAAAAGTACACCCGGAAGTCGATAAGTGTTGCCTTCAGAACAAAAGAGTGACATTCCGTTTTAAAATAAACTAACAACTGTATCATGCTGTCATGTAATATTGTCTATATCCTTCAATTATTATCGGCTAATTATTGAATATAATGTGTTTTTTTGTTGTGGGAATTGCACGCCCTCGCGAATGCTCGTCACGTCGAGGTTTAATTTGAGTTTTCTACCGGAAGTGGAAGCGTTCATATTCTTCCCCGGCTTGATGCCGGTTGGGCAAGTCACTCAGTGAGAGTTTGAGGTGAGTAAAAATGCTAGAATGTGTGCGTGCCTGAAAACCTCGAGAATAATTTGTTTGAGGAAAAAAACTAAAATAAACGCGTGTTTTACTTTGAGCTATTGTTATTTTGAAAGCTTTGATGAACTGGCTTCAACTGTTGACTTGTCTTCCTGTGACGAGGGGCGGCATTGACAGCCACCAACTGCCACACACACGCGAAAGTGTCCGTCGCTGCGGGATGACTTCGCTTTGTTCCTTTGGTAGTTAATCGGGTATCAGAGGGGAGAAAGTCCCGTAAATGTGTTGGAACTTGACCGTCTCGCAGTTTAAGCTTCCTCGCAGACTGCTGGGCGGTAAACGATAACGTCCACGACCATATTGGAGGCGTTTCTCATCCTCGCGAGCTAGCGGTCTCTCCTCCCGGTAGCTCCGGTGTAGACATGGGATGGGTCGCGTGGAGGACGCGACTTGTCTACGTTTATTATAGTTATTAAATAACTAAAGACCGACATCAAACATGTCAATTGTGTTCGCACGAGATGAAATCAGCGTGGATTCTCTGTTTCATAGATAACGCTACGACACCGTTGACCTTCAGTTCAGTTTTTAGTTTTGTCCTATTGTACCATAGCTGTTGGAGATGAAAGTGGAGCACACTAATGAGGCAGCATAAAGGAGCATTATGCAACTGAAATGCCCACATACACATGGATAAAACAATTAACAGAGGTCCAAAGCAATTTCCATTACATCTCTTGATTTGGAAGTGTTACATTTTTTTAAATGATATAAAACAGAAGAAAAATTGTAACCGGCAAATATTCTGTAATTTTAGTTTTTTTGACGGCAGACATTTTGACATGTTAAACAGGTGAAACTAATATAATTAATTTTCTGCATTCAAATGATGACTATAACTTAGCTAAGCTTTGTGTTATTAGTTGCACCTGTGCTTTTCAACAAAACTAGAGTGTAATTCTGAGAAACAAGAGTGATCTGACACTTGGATTGTTTCAGATTCAGGTGAGCAGGATTATTGCGTCAGCCATATGACATGTAATGCACAGGATGGACAGGAACATGAAGGACATGCCTGTCAAATCTAACATATAGAGAAGTGTATCTTACTCTTTGATGTCAGTTTCAACATCAATATATATGTTGCGTAAAGCAGTTTGGAAACTTTAATTTGCACTACAGAAATGGAGAATATTAAACGCTTCTTTTTTTTAATTACAATAATTATTTATATACTGGACAACATCCCTGTAGATTAGTGTGCCATGGAACCATTTGAAACTCTCTTCATGTTCCCTACTGGTCTCTGCAGCCTAGTTTGGGAACCATATTCTAATCATTGTTTCTGTCACATGGCTATTAGATCTCAGGACATGCCCTCGGTCAGCATGGAGGAAGGAAGGATGTGTCTCTTCTGCTGACTCACCAATATCATCACCACGTGCACCGCAGGTTATTTGAGGCCATATTTAATTTTTTTAATATAAAGTTGAAACGCACAGGATAAAACATATCTTTCAATTTTATTATAGAGATTATTGAAGTAAATCAAAACACTGCAATGTTTTTCGTCTTCCAAAACTTGAACTCTTCAAGGACTCGTACAGTCTGCAACGTGTGGCTGACCTTGTTTGATTCACACTCAAATTCCAGAGTGGTTCGGCTTCTCTGAGTCTCGTGATGCTTTGACACGTCGGATAGACTTGTCTTATCTGCAAGATCCCGCTCTCGGCTCTTGTTCATTGTCCTTCGCCTCAGTGCAAAGTGTCGAACGGCCATATTGTGAACTGATTTGTGACAACGATGGTTTGTTTGCCTGGAGGAAGAAGAAAAAAGGCCCAAACGATTGAGCCGAGTGCTTCTCGCATTCTTGTTGGGAATTGCTTGGTCATGCAGAAGACTGGGAAGGAAAAGAAGCTGCTGATAAGCTTTTTCTTTTTTTCATTTACTTGTCATAGCCTCTTGGGTCTTCATGTTTATTTTACCTTCCCCTCCGGAGATAAACAGACTCAGAGTTCTGTTAAACACGCCATGCTGTAACGATCTGTCTAAACCTAACCTAAACACTGTTATTTTAGGTGTGTTTACTCTTCAAAATCATTTTTAATTCAGTTTGCTTGCTCTGCTGCTCTGCTGGAGCCCGCTAAGTTGCATTTGATTACTATTAAGCGCTTTAGCCGTACACCTTGCAGAGCGTGGCCCACCGCCCTCTCGCTTTAAACTCCAGTAAGCTGCCTGGAGTTTGCGGTCTCTTTGGAGCATCTAATTATACTCGGCTGCATAAGACAGTCGGGTGTCATCTTTTCCCATGTGGGTGTGAGTTCGAGAGTTGTTGTTGCCTTTTCTCAGTCGGTGTGTACGGTCGTGTTGTTTGCCACACAAAAATAATCGCATCACGTCGTTTCCCAGAAAATGGATAATGGTTGATTTGTATTTGACCTTTTGTATGATTTCCTTCTTTTTTTTTAGGCCTTTTTGTTTCGAGTCTGGGAGCCAAGGAGATATTTCACTCCCGTCTCATGAGAGTAAATTAAGTGCACCGGGTCAAAGCTCCACAATTACAGTGTTTCTGTGAGAATGCGGCTCCATCTTTTGTGTAGCCGGTGCAACCTGAGCAGCCCTGCTGATCTTATGGCGAGAACAAACCACACCTAACACCCGAACACTTCTGGATGTCTCTATGTTGACGCTGAACTCAAGAGCATATTTATAGTTTGGATTTGACTGTCCTTCATGAGCATCAGCACTCAGTTACCCGACTCTGCAGCCCGACAGTCTTCTTAGCATCTCATTGCTCTGCTTTCATGGCTTACAGGTGGACCGTTTTGGTTCAGCTCGCCACCTTCATACGTTTCAGCCACAGGAGGCAGCTGTTTCCAGCTAAAAGCTCTCATAAACTCACTCTACACTACCTGAAGATCTAGTACATATACACCTATATATATTTGTTGTCAACAAACACCTATTGTAGGTAAATGTGTTTGTTCCTGATCCTTGTAATGTTATGAGACAATATATCTTTAGGTTATTTTCTTTGCAGTCAAACAACTTTATCATCACTCAAAAGACATATATATATTTAAAAAACTGTTTAAAAAAATACATATCTAATTTTGCATCTCAAGAATACACTAATGTCTGTATATCTATAAGTCCACTGATGTGTCTGGATTTACTAAAAACTATCAATATTTCACTAGTCTTTTTTTGCAAACATGAAAATGACGGCCAGACTCTTTATTTAGAGGAGCTGATGCTTCAGTATATCATCTTTAACATCCAAGCGCTTTATATTCTAACTCTCCTCCATAGTTACGATGAGCTTCTGGACATCTCGAGGCTGCAGGCAGAAGCAATGTTTCCACAGGACATTTGTTTCCATTGCAAAGTGTATCGTTGGCCTCCTCCACTCTTAACCCTCCTCAAGGTATAAAAATACCTGAGTGGTGACGGCTGGTTCTTTTCGAGAGCGGAGGACAATGCACAGGCGTTGTGTGAGCTGCCATAAATGAGCTGCCTCTTCAATCCCTTATCGCCCTGAAGACAGGTGCTGCCTGAGCCGCTGGCCGGACACAGATGGACCTGCGCGGACTTGAGTGCAGCTGTTGGCTCGGGACACTGGACGTGTTCCAGTGGCCGTGTGCACATAACTTAGCACGGTCATGCTAAAGCGCCGGACCCGGCCAAACCCAGAGTGAAGTCTGTTCGGCCGTGTCGATCAGCGCTGGGTCCGCGTGCTGAAAGAAGAGGAGGTGGAAGGGCGACTTCTAAACCGCTGAGCTATTTCAGGCCGAAACACTCGGAGGCAACAGAGGCGCAGCCGTCGATCCGCGCCGCAGCCAAACGCCCAAACATAGCGTCCATCGGTGGCGTACGGCTACATCGAGGTCAGCGTTTGCATTACCGAGCGGCGCGGGAGCACCGAGGGGTGTTCTGGTGAGTTCAAGTTTAGCACGTTTTGAAATCGGGCTGCACAGTTTTGGGTTCGTGGTCACCTGTTGACACGCTGCCCTGTTGGATACAGTTCATCTCGGGTTGATCACTGACTCCTTAATGTGTAGACTCTAGGACTACCCTTGGTTCAAACTCGAAGGGAGAGTATAATAACGGAAGGCTGGAGGGAGAATTTCCCAGTGGTGGTAACGCTTTTTTTTAAAGATCTTTTGAGTAAAGTAACTCGTTAAATGTTATATTTGTCTTTTCAAAAAAAGTTTCTTTCGGACGAGAATTTATTTAAAAAATATATTTTTTTGTCTTGGATGGAGCACATTCCTTTATTTCACTAGTGTTGCGTGACAATAAATGAACCTGGAACTATTTTTAAAAAGCGGCTCAATTATAATATGAAGTGCCACAGCATGAAAGGGGACACTATTTCTATTCTGCGCTGGCGTTGTGTAATTAGCATGTTGTCATGGTTAAGAAAAAGTAGTGGATCGACTTTGAACGCGTGAAGTCACAGCTCTTAATACGGCCGACCACGGAGGATAAGGCTGCTAGTGGTGCGCATGAGAAAAGCCCCAGACTTTGAAATGGACTTCACTTTGAGCTGCTTGTGGCTTTGACTGTTATGTTTCCCGCAAGACATAAACGACTCCACAGTGATCCCTCATCCCTGGGGACAAACAATATTCCCGAGGGATGACGCACACACACACACACACACACACACACACACACACACACACACACACACACACACACACACACACACACACACTCCCTGAGGTTGGGTATTTCTTTAGCCCCATGGCTCATATAAGCTGATGAGGAATGCAGCGCTTGTTATTTGGCGAACGTGTAAAGCAACTTGTTTAGATCACAGGACTTTTCTTTGTTCGCTGCAAAACACAATTAATCTGGCGTCTTTTATGATTTTAGGTGGGAGTTTGTTTCTCTTTCGTTTTCTCCCTTAAAATCCTGTAGCCTGCAGGGGTATATTCTGTATTTGAAGGAAGGACGTCCCTAAAACAAGTGCTGCGCTTATTTATAATGTGAGCAACCACCGTGACATCAAGTCATTACCAGTTCATAAAAGACACATTGCTTTCCCACTGATTTTCTGCATACAGATATTAACACATAAATAAACATCCTGTGCAAATGTGTAAACATGTGGTTTTAAAATAGTAGATGTGCACCACTTTCACTTGGAGCTTGATACATTCACGATGCCTTTTGCATCACTCATTTCAGAAAATGTATTACTTTATTCATCGCATTAGAGATGTTTAAAATCTAACCGTTGCAATGCCCTTGATGAGAAGTCAAGTAGTCCAATGTTCTTAAGAAAGCCAGCACGCAATGACTCACTCCCCGTCTTCCAGTCCTCGTTATGTGAATAGAGAGCGGTTAGTGAATTTCCTGCGTGAGGTGGTTAACCAGGCTTTTGTGGCACTCCTTTTCATGTCACCCTTTAATTCTTCATTTCAAAAGCCTTTTCATTACCAGCTGGTCACCTATTGTCTGTGTGCCCGCAACATGAGTTTGATTCACTCTTGCGGACTGGAAAAGGTTGTAATAGACCTTGTGAGAATAGATGCAGTATTTCCACATGGGAAACGCTGAATGTAATCATCACGCGCTTCAAGGACCAGCCAACAATCTGCATGTTTTTGCCTATTACTGTTGATACACAAATATATATTATTTTTAGCCATGGAAATTTGATCCACAATGAAAGATATAGTAATAACTATCACATGGATGTCCATGGAATTACATGCAGATGTTCACGTTTCTCAGATTATGCATCCTAATGGTTTACCGCTGACCTTTCTTCTAGTGCCTTGAGGTTGCCTTGAGTGATTTTGGTTCATTATGCAATTCCAATAACATTTTGATTTTATAATTCCCCATCAGCCGGTGAGTGCTACCTAAATGTCGGTACGCTAAACTGAGATGATGACCGTGGTCAGCCTGGTGCAGTGTGAGCATGTTACCATGGCCGCGTTGGCCTTTTAGCTCGGTGCATTTTGTCATGCAGGTCAAACTCACAGTGAGAAACCCAAACACAAACATGCTGCTGATTACGTTGGCCGTGTTCACGTCTTAGTTTATAGCACGTTCGCCTGCGACTACATCCATCACCAAAGCGTGTACTATTGCACTGTTGTTGTTGTTGTTGTTGTTGTTGTTGTAGACCTGAAAGGGGTAAATAAACAAGTGGGTCTCCACCTCTGGGTGGAGACTCCCCAAAAGGTGTCAAATGTCGCAGAGATGATTCATAGATGTGGAAAGCAGAAAAAAAACATTTATCCTTATTTCCTTTTATTTCTCATTCATTACTTCTCCAAAGAAATAATTAAATAAAGTGACGAAAATCTCTTTCTTCGAGTTGGCCGCAACTAGTAGCAGGGGGGGGGGGTCTAAAAAAACATGCAAACTCCCCACTGCTACAATGTGCACAGGTATTGATCATTGGGGTTAAATTCCCACCTTAAGGTTGAGGTCATTTGTGTGTGTGACAGACGGATCAATTTGTGTGTGTGTGTGTGTGTGTGTGACAGACGGATCAATTTGTGTGTGTGCTCTGACTCAGCTTTGAATGGGTGCTGGAGTCACATGGCTACTTGTCAGCAGGCTGGAGGAGGAAACCTAATCCTGAGGAGGAAGGCTGCGGCCGCTATCGGTCCCCGCATGTCGGTCTGAGAGGGCTCTCAGCTCGTCGAGAGGCTTAGCCGCCCGCGATCGGATCGACATCTCTAACTCTCGTTTCTTTTGTCTCCCTATCTCTCCCTTCTCCCCCTGTTTGTTTTTGCCCTGCACTCTGACCAGGCCCGGGTCCCGCTTCACGGCAGACTTCAGAATTGCACTCCAATGTCTGCGGTGGCCTCTCTGCTGTGAGCACAGAAAGGTATGGTGGGATTATGGATTTATTGTTGTACTTTTTGACCAGTTGTCATGTTTTCAGGTTGTCATATTTGCCTGAATGTCACTTTTCTCTACTTGATTTATTGTCTCTTTTATATACAAATACTTGTTTTGTGTGGGTTAGTTTTCAATTATGTGGCCAGGCTTAATTTTACAATATTTGTTCCTGTTAGTTAGTTAGTTAGTTAGTTAGTTAGTTAGTTAGTTAGTTCCACTGGTTACACGGCAGAAAAAAAAAGCCATAAACGAGCCACTTTGAGCCCACTTGAATTTTAGCGGCACAGATGCTTTTTATACTCTTATGAATCCTAAATTAGAGCCTTTTTAAAGGCCATGCTTTTGGAGAATGATGCGCCCTCTAAATGCTGTGCTCGACTCACAAGTGACACTTGCTTGGTTGAGCCAGTCTCTGTTTGACTTATTGCTGTTTATCATGCACATGTCTTCCTACTTCAGATCTTGCACAGGCGATAATGCTTCTGTGACTTCATGGCAGAATCTTACAGCATGTTATTGTTAGATAAACACGAAGGCCGCGATTTATCTTGACGTCATTGGAAGCTATCTCATTAATACAATCGGGAAGAAGATGCCTTTTTAAAAACATGCGTCGTCAGCTTGACTGTAACAAAAGAACCAGACACTATCTGGTTTTCTCTAATGAAACTTTTCACTACTCTTGTCCTCCCAGTCATAGTCCTACTTTTCATAAGTACAGGCCTGTGTGGTTTGGAGTTTGGGATCAAGCTGCTATTTCTGGACGGACATTTTTTAATGTCAGTGTGTGTATTTTAACTGTTTTTTAAACGATGCCCTCTTTGATCCAATGTGTGGATGATCGTGGCGTCTGTGGTGTCGAGCTGCGTGACTGAAGCCGGGCCCGGCCGGGTGTATCGCCGGCTTAACACTCGTGTGGTGTTGTGAGTTTAAGTCTGGCTTGTGGCCTCCGTCCTGTCGCCTGACCGTCTCCCTCCTTCCTCCTAATGTCATTATGTGTATCTTTAAGCTTAAAGGTCACATTTCAGTCCTGTATGCTGAGGAAAAGAATTGACATCTCTGATAAACAAATCGTGGTCGATATTGTGAGTCGTTACTTCTCTCGGCTCCAATTCTCTCCTCCGACTGTTTTGAGTGTCTCTGAGTTATGGCCCGAAGAAAAACCCGACGTAGTATCCCAAAAATGTATTTAACCTCTCAAATGTGAAAGAAAGACGGTGTGTTCAGAGTGCCAAGCTAATGTCTGACTTGTTCCTCCCTTCTTAATCCCCCTGGTCCATAAAAGGTTTCTGTAGTGTGCCATATATTCCAAATAAAATGAGGAACATTTAATTTACAACATACCAAGGAGACTTTGAGGTATAATTGCACTCTGCAGGAAAGATGAGTCACTGTGTCATAGATCGTAACGCTGATAAAAAACACCTTCCTCTAAAGATGTGACGCAAATTTGGACATTTTGGTGAGTCAATTTCAGAAGACGGTTTCAAGGAAACATTTTATTAGTTCCTCCAAATCATAAATAGCCGGTAAGCGGTTACTCACTATCGGCTGTCGAGTCTCTCCAGATGGAAATGAGATGCATTTAAACGCATGAATACAGAGGAGCTTTCAAAGGCTTTAACGTCTCTTCAGGACATCCTTTAAGGGCAAGTGTTGGGCTGCTAGTTTCTCCTCCCTGATATCCAAAATGTGTGACATTTAAATCTCACAGGCCTGATCCATGTGGTTTAAACATAAACTACAGTGTCGTTGGTGTTCTCTTTCTGTAGATGACCGTTTCTCTCAAAGGTCAAAGGTAGCGTCTTCACACATCACCTGATTATACACTCTGCCCTCTGTGGGAGGGACAATGACAACCTGAGTTTGAGATGACCTGTGATGTCACAGGGTAAACATTGAGACATTTTGTTTTAATCGTCTTTTTTTTATGGAATATAGGTCTAGTTTAAAGATGCATGTGGTTTTACAGTTCACCTTTTCTTAAGTCTAACATTATGTACGCTCGAAAGAATTCCAAAGTTCCCCGTTTCTACTTTTTAAAAATAAGTTTGCAGCTCCTCCTCACCTTCTTCCTGTTTTCATATTTACTTCCTCCCAGTAGGATAGTTTTCCCAAAGCCCTGCACATGCACACATTTGAGGCTGTGACTAAATCTTAAATGGAAAAGTGTGAGGGGGGGGGTCTTACTTTAGGAAAGGTTTGTGAGGCACTGGGCTTCTGGTTTACTTTAAGAAGACGATGAAGTTCCTCCAGGGGAAACACAGAGCTTCTTGTCCTCACTTCCTCTTACACTGTCAGCATTCATCCATGTCCTTCTTGTCATTTCGGTTATTGCATAAGAGACAACAAGTTCCTTTTTATTCAGTCCTCCGACCGACGGGGCCCGGTTGCAGACAAGAATGTTACTTTAGATCATTGAAGACAATCCTTTTTTTTCCACATCGGTTGCTCACCAAGACAATTGGCATTATTGTTTTCGCCTCGATCATTATTGTGCTCTGTATTATTACAGCCGTGCCCTGAGGTAGATAAACTGGTTCCCATGCTTTTACCTCTGTATCCCAGGGTTCTGTAACGTTATCCCTGTGTAGCCCGTCCTCCTCCACAGCGGTGGGGTCTAGGTTTACAGAGAGTGATCTTCGAACACACCCAAACTTAATTCCTTTATTGCCTCTACTATATTGTTGTCGTTCCGAATAGAAGAGCTGCTGGTTTGCAATCGACATTTGGCGCGGTGATCTCCCTTCTGGCCGAGCAGAGGGAGCGTGGCCAAAACCGTGTGCCGGCTCAGTTTCAGGCCTCTTTAGCAGATGCTGTCTTTTTGCATTTAATGTCTTGTTGATTTATGTTTTCAGTTAAATATTCCTCTCAGAAATCCCTCCCTGTCAACAAGGTCATGGATATGATTGCAGTCGGGCCGTAGAGAGGCTTATCGTCTCTTTGATAGCAGCCGTCAGAGAGCCAGAACATGATTTCTTACTGTGACACTGTAAGTGAACCAGAGAGGGCCCTCCTGTGCTTTCAGACGGGAGGAACTCCGCTGTTCTGTTAGCGTCGCTGGGGAGGTTCCTGTAACGTGGGACATCAGCGTCTGTACAGGGTTTGGTTTGCTTCAATTAGTTGAGATGCGTCATGTTTAGTATTCCTCGGTGTCATTTGAGTTCATACGCTATGCATGTGTTGATCTCTGCCATCAAACACTAAAGCTTTATTGTACACTTTTATTGTTTGATCCATTTGTTGAATGGCCTATACAATAGTGACGTTCCCCTAAAACCCAAGGTCACTTCATCAGATGTCTGTTTTGGCTGACTAACATTCTGAAAGCCAAAATATTTGGTTTATATTTATGGAGAACAATGACAATCGCCATATATTCACATTTGACGCGACGGAATGACTTCTTCTTCTTTTTTTAAAGACATAGATTAAGAAGATTATGACAATATATTCGTTATCAAGATCTATATTGCTCCCATTAAATGCTACATTGCAGCATATTGTCAAGATGACTTTACTGTCGCCTTGCAGTGCATCTCCGTTAACTGAATTCCTCCTCCTCCTCCTCCTCCTCCTCCTCTTCTTCGGGCCGACTGAAACCTGATTGCGTTTGGATTCCTGTGGTTGTTTGTCGTGCTGCGGCGTCTCCAGTGTGGTGAGGGTGGAGGTTAGCTGAGGCACGTGCCGCTGCTTATCAAAGGGTCCTCTGCACAGTAGCACTGTTATCTGGCCCTTATCTGGCTCTAATGGTTAATAACCTTGAATGGCGGTGAGGAGTTACCTCACGGTTTGAAATGAAAGAAGACGTAGCGTGCTGGCGTGCGTTTCTTCTACCAGTGTAGCTTCATGTAAAATGACGACTTGTTTGCACCATTAAGAAAGGACATCCAGTTAAGGCCACCTGTGTTTATGCAGCGGGTCTGGGGACTCGACGGCACTCGAGTGTCTTCCAGGAAATCCTGAAAGTGTTCATTACTCCTTATTATGGTCCTCCGGTGACGCATGTTGCTTTGCAATTTTGTATTTAGCCGGAAACGCATTTCAGCACATGCGAAGAGAGTCGTCACTTTACGAGGGTTAAAGTGCAAGTTATCGTTGTCGTCTATGAATATGCTGGCCTGCAGCTCCGAGAAATGCCGGGTCTAAGTAAAGCCTCACAGAGCTGCCAGCGTGGCTGAAAACCTAGTTTTGCAGTTTAGGAAAGAATGTAACGTAACCTCAAAACGTCTGCATGTTTTATATTTGATTGAATGTTTTTTAGGCAATTTACTGATGTCTTTGTGTGTGTGTGACCCCTCGAGATTAGCAAATGCATCCTCTATAGCCCCATAGGTTAGGTCCCCGGTTTTGCCATGAAAAAATAATTTTCTTTGTGTATGTTTTTAGGATCATATTCTTGCTGCAATGTCCTAAAATGGGAGGACAATGTATGAAAAGGGATTCAAGTCCTGCAAAATCAGCACTACGACTTAATATTCATTGATTTAATGTTCGGAGAGTGAAGAGCCAAAACAATGAATAACGCTCGGCTGTCTTTATACTTTCTGACTGCACTTCATATTCAGTGGTTCCTGGCGTTGCCTCATGTTATGAATCTCCATCTTAACGTGGACTAACCCCGCATCTGTATCCTTCTCCAGGTTATGCTGCCCAAAAGCTGCCTGAGTCCCAGTGAGAAAGAGAAGGGCTAAAGCCGCACCGCTCCGATCCAGCTTTCCACAGCCTCCCCAGCAGCGACTCCAACAGTGGAGCCATGAGCAATCCCAGCTCTCCCAACCAGATCACAGATGCCGTGTCGTCGGTTATTCACAGTGTAAGTCCACACGACCACACACAGACGAGCCTCAATCCGCCCGGTGAAATCAGGCTTCACACGGTGGCGATTAATTGATGGATTAATGCCATTTTTTTTGTTTTGTTTGTGTGAACGGTTTTGATCTGCCCATGATGTGATAAATAAATGCAGCCGGAGAACACCTACACATCAGGCAGAGTTTGCACCCCTGGTGGTCACACCACATCAAACGCTCCTCAGGAGATTACGCTTACAATTAGCAGTTTATTATCTTTTCATGCACGAATCTCTAGATATTTAGCTTTAATTGTACTCCACTTGGTTTCTTGTTCTCCCCTGTGCAGGATTTATGCTGCATCAGCTCCCTCAGTCCTCTCTGGCATCAGAGTGTGTGTTTTGGACAGTGCTGCTCCCTCCACAGCTATATGTGTACACGTGTAGTCATATTCTAGAGCCAATTCCCTGGAAACCTTCAGTACTTCTGTCTGCAAAAATACAACCGTTAAGAATAGATCAAAAACACTTCTGCACAAAGAGAGCTGCTCCTGGTGAGTTTCCCTTTTCACCAGAGCTCTGGAGAAAGAAACAGTTCCCTTCCTCTTTTCTTCAAGTCGATGGGAGGCCAGTGTTGGAAACTAAAATAATATTGGCTTATAATGAAAAACATAATTGTGTGGCTGCTGGTGGGATTGATGTGATAGAAAAGCTGCCTGCAGGGCAGCTGGTCAGCAGCCAAAGAAAACTACATTCCCCAGCTTCAGGGGTTTGACAAATTCATTTTAGGATGATTTAGATGATAATGAAAATGAAGCTTAACCGAACCCCCCCGGCCTCCAGGAAAAGCCTCAGTGTTGGATAGTGTCAGTTTGTGATGGTTATTGAAGTCCAGGATTGATGTGTAATTGCATTCAAGGAATTACCAGGATTGCATTTTATTACCAACTTTTCTCATGTTCTTTATTTTTTTTAAGTGAGGGATTTCTACCTGAACGCCCCTCAACATCCCACTTTAAAGAGAGTTTAATAAACTGTGGGTTGAACGTGTATGTGAGTGGGAATGTTGATGTTTCATAGTGCAGTTGAAGCGAAAAAATATATTTTTCAAATCGGTCTCTTTCTGCCTGACTTCTGTTGAGGTTTATCTAATTGCGCTGCAGAGGGATCATTTCTAACTGAAGAATACAGATTCTTGGTCAGACTATCCTGTCGACGTGCTCACGGTGGTCCTCTGGCAGCACCACCGCGGCGTTGCATTACGAGTGTAGGAAATGCTTGCGTTGCATATTTTGTCCTATGTGGTCAGCTGCTTCCTTTTCCAGTGTTGCACAACTGGCAACAACTGCATCTACCTGCAGGGCGCACACAACACGAGCGCTGTATACGTCTGGGGCTCCTCCAGTCAGAGAATGTAGAGTTTTTCAGAGGTTGGATATATGACACCCAACTACTGATCCATGACAGAGGTGCAGAGAGACAGAGGGGCCTTAAGTTGAACTACTTTGATGATTTTATTTATTACATTAATTTCCCCAAATGTCCATATTATTAGAACTGTCATGAACCCATTATGTAGTAGTTTATATCTAATCAACAAACACATTTTTTATTCATTCCCTCTTTTTTTTTGAGATAGGAAAGCACCCCCTCAGTCTTTTACTTTCCTCACAAAATACCACATATAAGCTACAATATGTAACCTAATGCATATCCTATGATCGAAAATGAGCATAAAGAGGAATCTTAAATGATCTCCCTTCTTAATACTAATATAAATGATCATAGATGTAAATTCTTTCAACAACCTCTTCTGGCCCAGCCAAATGCATTAAAACTCATTAATCTAACATGATCCTATTTTCTGATCTCTATGCATTTTCTTAAACTAAACAAAAGATGATCAACTTTAAAGTACATTGACATTTTAACTTAACACAATGAAATGCATATCTGCTTTAATGTAGTTTGTGTAAACTTATTTAACAAAGAAGTTCCCATCTGTCATCATCAGCTGGTCTTATCACTAACATTGTTTTCTTGGCTTTAAACATAACTAACAACATTTTAAATCCTGCTGTTTTCTTACCCTTGAATCCACCTTATTTATAATTTGTTGTGCCCTTTTCTGTAGTTTATATAATGGATTTACATTAGCTGTAGATGTGTTTCCCCAAAGTAACTGAAATATGATAAGGTAGGTGTGAAGTACAACTTTTGAGGCGTTTTATAATCCAACATATACTAAGCTTTATTCAGAAAGTTGGACACTTTTGTCTTTGTATTATCTGCGGTTTCCAAGGTGATCTTCCTTTTTTTTAGCTGTGTACATTACACAGAACATTGCCTTGAAATGGGATAAGAACCTATATCCACTCTGGCCTCATCGATCTCCTGCAGAAGGCGTTGGGTGACATCCTTTAAGACATTCTTAATGAATGAATTGCCAGCGGATGACAGTACGGCGTGGCTATATTTAGACTGGCCAGCAGCCTGATGACCAAGAGGCTCCCTAAAGATAAAAGTGTTTGCTGTATGACAGCAGCGTTTTCATTGGTGGTCCTACTGGCTTCAACTCTACCAAGTTAATGATTATCTCCTCAACAATGTGTGTGTGTGTTCAGGGAGAGTTCAGGCAATCCTGTTTGGATATTTAAAAGCTAAACGGTAAAGTTGGTCATGTCTTCCGTGGTCACGTGACGAGGGCTGACTGGAAAGGGAAGCAGGTTGCCTTCCATAAAAAAGCGGCGGACATACCTAGCTTTTGACATTGAAAAGCAAACACCGCTATCTTGTTGCACTGTAGGCTGCAGCAACACACCTGTGTGTAGTTTGATGGACTATCTGTACTCTTTAAAGGTGAGTTTGGTTTGTTAATGGAGGACTCGCCGTAACGTGGCTCCTTTCCCTTTGCGATGTTTCTGTGTTTTTCTTATCACTTCCAGTCCGTCATTTGGCAAATAGAGATGTTCCCTAATGTACACCGAGTTGTTTCTTCTAACTTTGCTCTGTAAGATACTGTTGACCTCAAAACGACCTATGCAGCTGGTGAATGTTCAGTCTAGTTCTTGAGCGTTTCAGATGAACTTTTACTTCGTCAACAGCTCATTGAGCTTTCTCAGGCGTTTGAAATCCGAGGGAATCGCCCTGATGTCATCTTAATGCGTCACTAGTTACAGTCTGTTCTCGGGTGGATAATTGATTGGTTTTTGGTCAGCGTTTCAACTGGTTTTCTTTAAAAAGAAACGGGTAATATTAAGAAACCAGCAGCACAGCAGGTTTCTTAATATTGCCTTTTCTTTTTAAAGAAAAAACTGTTAAAAGCACTTTGCAAAGGTTTGTTTGCCTTGCAGAGCCACTGAAGCTGGTAGGGATTCACCGTCTTACTCCAGAGCATTTCATCACTAAACAATCAGCGAAACGAAAACTCTCTAGATTATTGGATTTCAATCTTTTGGTCTTGCGTCATCTCAAAGGAACAGTTTCACATTATCGGAAATGAGCCTACTTCCTTTCTGTGCTAGGTTAGAAGATCAATACCTAACTAATCAATACCTCCTGCCATCTACTTTTGTTTATGTGCAAAAACTCAAGTGTACAAACACCGGGTTGCACTTTTGCTTTCTTTGAATGAAAAGTTTCATATCACTATAATGTCTCTCCTTTAAAGCTGCAGCTGGTTAGCTTAGCATCGATAGCACGGTTTAAACACACAAGATATGCATTGTTCATTAGTGAGCTCTAGAGGGGCCCCAAAACCCAACTAGTCTTGACATTCACCCACATTTGCTGTCCTCATAATATATCTTCATGCTATAAATAAACACGGTGTCTTTGACATTGAAGTGCAACAGTGTCAGCGACTCTGAGCCGTCGTATTGAAGGACCCACGCGTACGCCCCTCCTTCCTATCATGTTTTATTACCGCGTAGACCTCCTGTGACGTGTGCGATGCCGCCTCACTGGGCTTCGACATCTTCAACCGAGATAAAGACTGAGGTGGGAGAACACAATCTCGGGAGAGTAATCTTTATGTGTTTAGGTACTGGAAACTCTGTTGCATAATATTAAATATTAAAGCAGATAACCCCACTTTTCAATGCAAACATAATCTGTCGCCCAATAGGAAGCAAAAACAAACGCACTGGAGACCCTTTTTTGATTGGAGGATCTCTCGATTAAATTGACTGAGGCTGTGACGTCAACATCTGTATTTCATTTTAAGCAGTGCAAACATGCCTTATTCATTCATGATGTAATAGGGTTGTGTAAATCTGAGATTGCATAATCGGAAATTCACGGTTGGCTGAGGACAAAACTGGGTTACAACTCGGACGCATCGATGGAATAATCAGCAACTGGAAGCACGCTGTGCCACACTGTGCAGCCGGATCTCCTCGCAGACTCATTTTGAGATATGCAGGAATGCAGTGACTCATCAGTCACATGGTACGACATCCTCTGCCTCTCTCCACCTTCACCCTGCTAATGCTGACTGTGTGCGATTTAAGCCTCCTCCAAAGGAAGGATGATCCTCTGCAGCCTGCACACTATACACTCACACCGCCACGGCACATGCACGCTACTTGCTTTTCAATATTCACTCTTCCACCTACATGTATTATCACCACTAAGCTTATGATGATTCAAGTTAAAAGATACGAAAATTACCTTTTTTAGTTTTCCTCTTTTATGCCAAATTTCAAGGCAATCCGTTGAATATTTTGGACCTGCATCTCCTGCGTTGTGCAGGTCAAATATTTAAAAAACGTGGTGCTAAACTGGGTTTACAATATTTACTTTCTTTGGGTATTTGAAAATAAGAAGCGCTTGGCCTGCTTATTCCCACTTTATTTCTATAAAAAAAATGTTTGGTGTCTTGTCTTCTGAGGTTTCTCACAATGTTTTCTGGCGCATGAAACATTAATATAAACGTAATCTCATTTAATTCCAGTCTGTTGCTTAACGAGTCAATATTAGCCATAAAAAATGCATTCCATTTAAAAAAAACTGGATCCATGTTTAGTTCCTATGCATTTGCATTGTCCTTTTGAGGCCCGTACGCCAACTCGGAGCAGCTTGGTCAATATTTAGGCTTCACGTGTCAAAGTTAAGATGTGGAGATGAATGTCAACGGCAGGTTTTGTTCCTGGCTGTTCAAACACGGCGGGTCCTTTCAGGCGGCGTTTGTCCTCAGCGCGAGAACGAGAGTCTTGTTTATTCTGCCCGGTACAATGGTCAGACTGGTGAAGGTGGCAGGTTGGCCGATAGGGCTCTGATTAGAGCATCACGAGGCCTTGATAAGCCGGGGGGGAGAGGGATGTCTGCAGGTCTTAATAGAGGTCTCGAGGGTCAGTGCTCCACTTGTCATGTTGGAGGGCAGCGACGCTCGTTGCCACCAACACGCTGATTGTAATTAAGCTCACGTTGCCATGAGCGAGGTAAGTCCCTTAAACTCTTCGTCAAAGCTTTCTTCGGTGTCTGGTCAGCTTTCGGTCGTTTCCTCGACTCCCCTCGGCTTGTTTTTTGCACATGGTCTCGGTTGTGGAACATTCTCTCACCTCTTTGAGAATCCCACCTCTGGGGATTCATTGTGAACCCAAGATATGAATGGGAGCGCTGTCAAAATAAACTTCTGGATAGTGTAGCGGCGCACATCTGGATTCTGATCGGGCATCTAGTTGAATATCGAAAGGGTTGAGAGTGACGCAGACATCGGGTGACTCATTTATACAGAAATTTGACCTTTTTTTAAAATATATATATATATATATATATATATATATATATATATATATATATATATATATATATATATATATATATATATACTTTTTGTTTTGTTTTTTGTAGGCCCTTAGAAAGCCGCTCTGCTACTTAGAGGGTGTTTTGTGCTTTTATTGGGCTGTTGAGGTCGGTGAGGTCAACGTATAGTTCGTTCGCTCCTTTTTTGTTGATCTGTCAGGTAATAAAAGCCATAAGAGGAATTGAGACTTGGGTCAATATTGAATGTGTGTTTAAAAGGCTGACCTGTCTTTCTTTTCTTACCCATAAATCTCAGCCTGTCCACAGTTCCGTGCAGGGCTTTATGTTTCTGTCACTTGTGTGTGGCATGAATAAAAAGCTCAGAGTATAAATCTGCACGTTAACGTGGGTCATGGGAATCGGTTCTTCACACTTTCTATGCACATGCCGTTGATTCACGACCGTCTGTCGAGCCGTAGGTGATGGATTCAGGACCAACACTCACTCGCATGTTCTGGTCTTGATGGGCTTGTGATAAAAGTGGAAAAAAACTAAGTAGCAACCCTGCTACACATCATATGTATAAGGTCTTGTTCTGAACGTGAAGATTTAAGTAGATGGGAAGAGTGGATTTAATATATTAAAACCAGATTTATATCTGTGGCACTTTCTTAAAAAATATATTTCAGTGTTAGAAAAAGTAGTCCTTTACTTGAGTATCGTTACTGATAACATGTTCATTCTCTCAGTAACAAGTAACATTATGTATTATTGTTGCTTGAGTATCATCAGCAAACTGTACTTGTAAAGTAAATTGACTAATTTTGATGAAAAATAGCACCTCAATAATGTCTACGCTTATAAATAAGAGCACATCGTCTCAAACGCTTCATTAAAGCTGTCGGATGAATGTTGTGAAGTAATATGTAGTACAGAGTTACATTTGGAGGTACTTGTGCTGGAGTTGCTTTCTGCTACTGCAATGTTGTAATATTTTGTGCTCTTCTAGCAGTCTGCTGAGCATAATAGTGTGTGTGCACACATAACAACTTTATTTGGCATCAAATTGTACATTGGCCTGAACATTAAGGCAAAGTTTATACAGATTCTTTCATTCAAAGGTTTAAGGAATGCCACTCTGTTAGACTCACTTGGGGAAGGTTTTGTTAATGGCAGCAGATACAATTATGCAGATGTGATACCAAAAAAAAACCTCCATATATTTGTGGCTTATTGGGTGTCCTGAGAACCTGAGCTTTTGCCTCAGGAAGGGTTCTCCGCAGGATCTGAGGCGCCTGCGCAGTAGTCATGGCAACAATGAGGCGGCTACGCCGCGGTCCCGTTAGCCGGAGTGGATCCGCTCGCCGCGTCACTGCAGCCGATCCTTATCGCAACAGCCCTCCAGCAGCGCAGGGCGCAGCAGGGCACGGCTTCCTGTTGCTAGGAAACAGATCTGTTATCACCCACATGACCCCTGCGTGACCCCTGTCACGCCGCAGCGTGGACCAGGGGAGCGGATCAGCGCACATGGCTGCTGTGTCCAATTACAGGCGGATATGCAGAAGTGCATGCATGAAAAGGATATGATGTCCTGACTGGAGGATTTGGAGAAGCAGAACTCCCTCTGGTGGGGGTCTTGGTGACGGGCAGTATGCTGCGTCTCAAACCCACACCAGGAAGCCGTGTCTGTGTGTCTGTGTGTCTGTCTGCAGACTGAAACAGCCTCCAGTGAAGAGTGTGTTCACTACTTTGGAAGAAGGACACAAAGACAACAAATGAACTCTTATTGTGGAAAGAAGTAGGATGAAATACTTAAACTAATTATAATGGGAATAAATTCCAATCTATTGGATTATTTTACAAAATAAAGGTTTTATTATTCAATTCAGTTTATTTGTATAGCCCATTTCCCCAAATTACAAATTTGTCTCAGAGTGCTTTACAAGCTGTACATCAGGAAAAACTCCCAAACAACATTTTACGGGGAAAAAAGGGAAGAAACCTTCAGGAGAGCAACATCCATGTGTCTGCATCTATTCATATCATTATTTTGTAGCTATATATTTTTTAACTCTTAAATTCTGATTCAGTGATGTATCTTTTTGTTTTAATTTCTTTCATGTATTTGTGTTGCAGCCAGAGGCTCCTGCCGCCTCACCGCTACACGGGAGTCCGCACCCTGAAGAAGAGGATGAAGGGGACTTGAACAAATCCCTGGGGGTCCAGCGCTTCCAGCAGATCCTCAACCCCGCTGCAGCCGTCCCCGATGAGCAGCACCATAACTACCACGAGGAGGACATTGAATGTAAGCACGTGGTGGCCAGCTGGCCAGGGAAATCTAAACGCATAACAACTCTTGACATGGAAGTAGCTGATGTTTGTGTATCTGTGCTTTATCTTCGCGCCAGACCACCGTCACTCCTCTCACCACATCCACCGACCTCTGTCCAAACTGCCCTCGGAGGGACGCAGGAAGAAGAGCAACAAGAAAAAGAGGAAGGACAAAGATCACAAGAGCAGCCATGTTCCCAGCAGCGGCCCCATCGAGGAGGGAGAAGATGAGGAGGAAGAGGAGGACGAGGGGACGGAGACGTCTGCTCCATCTGAGTCTGAGAAAGGGAAAGACGTGGAGGTAACCTTCGCCTTTTAGTTGACTTATAACCGAGTGGAAAAGCATTGACCTTGCATTAACACATTATTTGTTTTGGTTAAAATGGAGTCTTTTGACACTGTATTTGGCGTAAAAAGATATTCTAATAAAAATATAGGGCTTTAGGTTTGTACAAAAACTAGGACTGCAAGTAACAATGATTTGGATTAGCAATATATCTGCAGAGTATCTTATTGTTTTGCCTACAAAATGTCACAAAATAGGTCAAATTGTCTTGATTTCCTTTCTTTTGAGTTCAACCAAAATTCCCCAAATATCCAGTTTACTGCGTCATAAAAAAGGAAACGGCTGCAAATCCTCTCTGAGAAGCTGAAACAATCAGCATTTGGAATTTTTACTGAAAAAAGAAAAGACAATAAATCAAAATAGTTTCTTAAGATCAGTGGACCACTTCGACTCTCCCAAAAACTCACATCTGTTTAGTTAATCAAAGCGTTATGACAAACATGAAGAGGAAAGGAGGGAAAGTATTTAACTCTTTCAATATAAACCAGCATATATTTAATTATAGAGTACTGGTCAACCATTAAATCTAGCTAATAAAATATAGAAGGACAATATCTTAACTGCATTATGTGCTGTACGTCTATTGTTTCAACACACCATAATAACCATAATAACCATTATTTGATATGCTGGTCGGGCTGTAGTCTTGCTTCCTTCTGTACCTGAGTTTTTAGTATCACCATACTGTCCAATTAAAATGCAAACTGCTCATGAATGTGTAATCGGGGGTCACGGCGACCTTTAATGTCCGATATGACATCGAGAAGTCGGTGAATACGTTCAGGAATGTGCTCTGGTACACAACCCGCTCACTCGCGTGGCATTATCAAACGTTCCTCTATGAATATTTCAGTATCGTCTTAATCATTCATCAGTGGGTTTCATGTGTGGTTGTCATTATGCTTCACAAAATGAGACTAGATTTGACTTTGCACTGCTGCGTGATTTTTCGTGTACGAGTTGTTTTGCTTTAATTTAACTCTTAGTTTTGTGTTCGTTCGTCATTTTGTCACTTTTTGTATTTTTATAAATGAGAAAACGAAAACAAAGCAGGTTTGACATTTCTTCTGCAGACTTTATGTCCATATCGTCCTTAGATGTCCCATTTTCGCTCATTGAATAAATGATTTTTAGAAAATGTTCCCTGATTTCAAGATCCAATTCTTTCTTTAATTCGTTACAATCCTTCACGTCTCACCCCTGGACTACGGTGCACAGGGCGGTTTGGTTTCCCTGCTGTTTATAACCTGCAGTCCTCTGTAAAGGTTTGAAGTTGTTGTTTTTTCAGTAACCAATGCTTTGCTTGATACCCTCTACAGTTTTTTGTTTCGGATGAAGACCATGTGGACAAACGGGGCAAAGAGCACGCGGCCCGTGAGCTGGACATCGTGCCGCAGTCCGCGGTGGGAGTGGATACTGAAGAAAGCTCCTCAGAGTGAGTTAAGTCGACTTCTGGGACTGAAAAAAAGACGTCCTGAGAGACTTTATAGCCATGCTTCTTACCTGCTGTGACCCACGCATGTTTTTGCCATGTTGCTGAAAGTTCTCACGGACGTTCTGATTGAGCGACAAGGCTCCGGCCCATTTCTGATTGGTCGGTGAGGTACACACTGTGCGTTACCACGACTCAGGCATCCAGTGGGCCTGCTGGGCACGATCTGATGCACCAGAGTAATCCCCTCGTTGGAGACCCATATATCACCTGTCGCTATTGACGACGCAACACACCTCAGCAGCCCGAGGCTCCATCCATGACATTTACCGTTCCTCTTCATGAGGGTCTGATCCTGGCTGGGCGTTCATACACCTTATGCTTAAGTCCAGTGGAGAGCAGCCGATGACAGCGGATCTGTTTTATAAAACATCCTGATAGACGGGGGAAATAATTAAGAAACGGCTTTTGAAATGCTCTGAGCAACTGATGTTTAAAGGACGGTGAGTTCATCATGTTTATTTGAAAAGTGTTTAGAAGGATTTGTTTTCACTGCTGTGAGACGCAAGCCTGTTTTTATAGAGAGCAGCATTAGAGTGTTCTAACACATCGATCAAAAGATGGTGACTACGGTGTGGAAATATTATTACCAAACATCAGGGGAAAAAGAAAATTAATTGACTATAAAAGGAGAACCGATGAAGATAAATGTTGACGGTTCAGTGGCAGGAAGTTTCAAACTTCACATGTAAAACCTTTCTTGTGGAAAATGTTTTGCTCGACTGAAGAAAATAACAAAACAACCACTTGTCATTTTCTCAGCAAAACAACAATGTTCTTCTGTATCTAGTAAGCCGGCCTCATCCGACGCTGCCAGCGGCTCCCCCCAGTCGGGGCCAGCTGACCACGTCCCACTGGCCCGGGTGTCCTCCGCCAGCCGCGGCTACGACCTGCAGGACCGCAGACGCACCGGCAACATGACGGGCGCCGAGCAGGCCAAGTACCAACGCATCCCGACCGACGAGAGCGAGGCGCAGACGCTGGCCTCCGCCGACCTGGACGGCATCAAGAGTGAGTCCAGAGGAAAGCTCTCGGGGCGGATTTGATGTTCTTTGAAGTTTCTTTGAGGACTTTAGTTAATAAGGATACGCGTCGATTATTTGACTTAGGATTGTGTGCCTTGCTTCAATATAAGAGGGAGCATTCCTTCACCCATTAGAACATTTAAAAGTCGGTCACTTCCATATGAAATGAACCTTTGGTCTGTGTATTGTTAAGGGTTGTTGGATGTAGGGTTGTTAATCATTATTTTTAAACTAACAATCAATCATATGACTTGCTGTACTTGTAAAGTATTGTCACCTATTATCATAAATTTTGCAGTAAAAACTATTTAGTTATAAAAACACAAGGTTGTATAAAGTGATTCTGCTAAGACTACAGAATCCGTTTGTCATTTTTGTTAATCCCACCAGATACGCTCCTCTAAAGTGTTTCATTTCATCCAAATGTGGGGTCGTGGTCTGCCCGAACACCATCAATGTTTCTGTTGTGTGTCTTTTGGCGTCCGTACGGTCTGTTCTCGTGACCGCGGTACCTCAGGGACGCCTTGACGGGATGTATTCAAATTTAGCTTCAGTGACCGTCTGGACTCGAGGTCACTGTGACCTCTCCAACAACATGAATCTAACTGGCAATTCAACACAAATGTTGAGCAGGAAGTGATGCCATTTGGGACCGGCTGTATTCTCGAGTGTTGTGATTATTCAGCAAGTCTTGGCTTCGTTGATGCTCGGATTCCTCTAGAAACTTTGAAGCGGGGCCTCCTCCAGAAACATTGGGATGTGGGCGGGGCCTCCTCCAGAAACATTGGGATGTGGGCGGGGCCTCCTCCAGAAACATTGGGATGTGGGCGGGGCCTCCTCCAGAAACATTGGGGCGGGGCCTCCTCCAGAAACTTTGGAGCGGGGCCTCCTCCAGAAACATTGGGATGTGGGCGGGGCCTCCTCCAGAAACATTGGGATGTGGGCGGGGCCTCCTCCAGAAACATTGGGATGTGGTCGGGGCCTCCTCCAGTGCCTTCTACATTGCGGTGGGCTCCCCGCTGCCATGTGACGTTCCCAGCCACTGGCCCCAGCGTGGGGTTGTGTTCAGGGCCGGGGAGATTTACGTAAGGGGGCCGACCCCTGAGGAGAGAGCAGCAGTTTATCTGAGAGTGCTGCAAACAGGCCCACGTTATTAAATTAGCCGTTCCCGCTGTCAGCCGAGTTCCCTTGGACTCCGGCCCAAGCCAACATGGAGGCTAATTGTGAAACCTGGATCTCAGTGAACAACCGTCATTCATTAGTGGAATGAAACGAGGTGGGGAGTTAAGTGGACTCGAAGGCAAAATAAAGAAGCTGTGGATGGAGGTATGGGCTTATTACTTCCTGGGTTTTCAGTGACGGAGTCGAGCCTCCCAAAAGGTCCACCTCTGCTCACTGATGCAGTCTGATAGCTTCAGCTGGGTCATGCGCCGGTCCTCAAAAAAACAGGACCTTTTTTTTCTGATTCGCTAAAATAGTTGCATAGTCACCGCACGACCACTAAACTCTCTTCTTCCTTCAAGAGCCTCGTTTTACTCCAGGGTCCGCCCCCAAACCTCAGACTTCATGAAGCGACCTGAAGAGAGGTGATGTCTTAAAAAGTTAAAATCTTAGATTAGAATAAATAATTTTCTCTGAACTTGACATGAATTGAAGCATTGATGAAGACCCCTCAACGCACCACGGTTTGTTTCATAGGACGTTCAAGCTCTGATAAAGGTAAAGAAATGGGGATTCTCGGAGGGAACTCCTTTTTTTCCTACACCTGATGGGATCATTCCTACTCTGTGCTGGTCCGTGCCGTCCGGTGTCTCTCCACGTCCTTTTCCGTGTGATGCCAGCCTGAGACGGAGACAAAAGCAAGCTGACCCGGCCCGCTGTGAGATTTGAACTCTGGGTGTAAGGTCAAGGTGTGCATGCTGAGGAAGCACAACACGAGGCCGACTCCCTGTCCACTGCTGGGCCAGTTGCATTACGCGTCTGCCTTCTTCATTGAGTTGTACGCTGTTTTGCCTCTTGGTATGTGAGGGTGTCTGACAACACATCTCACACTTCCCCTCGCCCCTTCTTCTCCTCCAGGTCATCGTTTTGAAGATGTTCCCGGCGTGCGCAGACACCTGGTCAGAAAGAGCACCAAGGGACAAGTGGTGCACACAGGCAAGGACCACCAGGAGCCGACCACTCGCAGCCGCAAGCAGGACCGAACCCCCCACGAGGTGAGGCACGGGCTAATGAGCCGCCTAGTTGGGCGCCATTTTTTCCCCCGTTTTTCAGCCTCATCGGTGACCACATTAATTTTTGGAAGTGTGTACTTATTCCTAGAAAGGGTAGAATAATTTAGTGTTTTTTACATTTGAGATGCAAGCTGTGATCAAAAGGTAAACGAGTCAACTCATCAGAAATCAAAACGAGGGCGATCGCTTATCATTCTTATTTAACTATTCGGTTCTATTTTTATCCAATGAATTGATTGCAATAAATAGTTTGAATTACAAAATATCAATAAATAGATAAAAAAAGAAATGCAAGTTACAGGTTCAAGTGTTGATAACAATCATACTATCTTTAGATATCTTCTTTTCTAGCTCTCCAGTGATTTATTAAGTTGCATGCTCCATTCCTGCAACAACAACTCTTTAAATGTCTCGTAAAATGTCTCGTTTTGTTGAACCAACGGCTCCACTGCCACGGGGGTGACGATTAAAAATGAATGACTGAGATCTTTCTCTTTCACACACGGAAAAGAAAAAGAGGGCAGAGAGAAGCGTTAGTAACCAGACACCGAGGGCTCCCGAGAGAGCCATGTATTATTAACACACACACATTCTCATACACGGCAGCCCACGTAAACAACAGGTCCCTGCCAGGTGTGTGTGTGTGTGAGTGTGATGAGGAAGAGTCACCTGTGGGTGTGTGTGACCGTGAGGGTCCCGTCCTCTCTGCCCGTGGTATCCGTGTTTGAGTCCTCTCCTGCACCGTCTCGCTCCTCCAGTCGGTACCGGTGGTTCTGTACCGCTCTGCCTCGCGCCTCCAAGGCGTCCTGCTGGACGAGGACCTCCTGATGGCTCGGTACCAGAAGGTGAGGCTGGGTGACCGGCCTGAGTCAGGTTTGATCCGTGTGGGCGTGATTTCACGGGCATGCAGGAGATGTACTGTGTTGAGGGAGAGCTTTCTACGAGCTTTTGGTCCTCACCTCGCAGGGGACTGACTGAGCAGCATGGTGATGCATTAATAACTAGTTAACAGATATTTGATGCTGGAAAAGCTGAAGAGTTTAGTCTCTCCTGACTATTGCGCCTTTAAGATATCGTTGGCTGTTTTTATGCAACTCTTATGCAAAGTTTCTAGCGCGATGACGTGGACAAGATGCGAGTGTGTGTGTGTGTGTGTGTGTGTGTGTGTGTGTGTGTGTGTGTGTGTGAGTGCGAGTGTGGAGTGAATTTAAATAAATCACCTGGTAAACCGGTAAGCATGGAGTCTGTTTTCTGAGGTTGACGTGCAAAATGCTCTATTGAATCTACTGACTAAATACAAAGTGCTTTGGCTATCGGGTTTAGTATTTGGCACGTGCTGAACGTGCATGTTGTTTAGCGTGTTGGTGTGTGTGTGTGTGTGTGTGTGTGTGCTCGTGCTCCGTCTCACCGGTGTTCCCGTGTGGCGTTGTCTCCAGGTGTTTGTGGAGCTGAATGAGCTGACCATGGACAAGAACCAGGAGATGCAGTGGAAGGAGACGGCTCGCTGGATCAAGTTTGAGGAGGACGTTGAGGAGGAGACCGACCGCTGGGGGAAGCCTCACGTGGCCTCGCTGTCCTTCCGCAGTTTGCTGGAGCTCCGGAAGACCATCTCGCACGGTGGGAGATGGAAGCCGAGTACATCTTGGAGTCCAAGAAGTCGGCGACGCAGTTCACAGACCGCTGAGCTCCGCATGTCTCCGTCCACAGGTGCGGTGCTGCTGGACCTGGACCAGAAGACCCTGCCGGGCATCGCCCACCAGGTGGTGGAACAGATGATCATATCCGACCAGATCAAAGCTGAGGACCGAGCCAACGTCCTGAGGGCCCTGCTGCTGAAACACAGGTGAGCTGCAGCCCCAGGCGTTCACCTCTAGAGTATATTATTTAACCCAGTGATGGAGATTTGTTTCCTTCATCCAAGAGTCTCTCGTAAGTTTGAGGCAAAGCTCTACCACACTGCCTTTTATTAGCTCTTTTGGTTTTGAAAGCAGGGATTTGTCAAATAAAATGCTTCCTATAGGCTAGAAAGTTATATTGAAATTGCACATAACTTGGTATTCATAGAAAACTCTTAAAATACTCACTGACGTTCATTGCTGGTCCAAAGGTAAGAAAAGCAGTCGGCAAGATCAGGTGGAAAGAGTTCTCTGTGCAGCTTCTGGTAATATGCAGCTGAATTGGATGAGGAGCACATTGATTTGCAGCCTGTTACTCAAATAAATCTACCATTGCAAGATTATTCTAAGTATTATTATTATTATGATATACAACTATTCCATACTGGTAATTATGAGGATAAAACGGAATTGGACTGACTTTCCTGTTCCTGCTGCACACGTCCTGCTACTAAGTGGCTTGTCACTGCCTCTCTTCCTCCTGCTCACCCTCTCTCTTCCTCTCCCCGCCTCCTCTAGTCACCCGAGCGACGAGAAGGAGCACAGCAGCCCTTTCCCCAGGAACATCTCGGCGGTCAGCCTGGGCAGCATGATGACGCACCACCACAGCGCCAATCACAGCCATCAGCCCGAGCCGTCGGTGACCGACCCGCTCATGGGCGGCGTCCACACCGCGGGCAACTCTGAGACCACCGTCGACATGGAGAAGAACGAGGTGCAGGTGAGTCTTATTGCTTGAAGAAAAAAGAAGCAGGAAAGAGCCCCGGTGTCCTCCGTTATCCTGACGGCGCTTCTCGTGGTGCTTTGGCTTTGCAGAAGGAGACGGTGTTGTTGTCCGGCATGCATCGCTCCAAATCCAAACACGAGCTGAAGCTGCTGGAGAAGATCCCTGAAAATGCCGAGGCCACTGTTGTCCTTGTGGGCGAGTCTTGAAAACCACACACTCGTGTTTAAAATATCTTATCTATTTAAACTCCCTTGTACTCGGTGAAGTACCGTCTGTTTTTTGACTGTTCTGTCCTGCCCACCTTCCAGGCAGCTTGGACTTCCTGGAGCAGCCCACCATGGCGTTTGTGCGCCTGCAGGAGGCCGTGGAGCTGGAGTCGGTCCTCGAGGTCCCCGTACCGGTCAGGTTTCTCTTCGTTCTGCTGGGACCCCCCACCACCAGCATGGACTATCACCAGATAGGACGCTCCATCTCCACACTCATGTCTGACAAGGTGAGGGATATTTATACACAAACTTAAATCTCATCGAATTTAAGGAACAAGGAAACGATGAAGCAATAATAATAGGGGCTTTTTATTTCATATACTCGCAAAAAAAACAATAGTTTAAAGGGAAAATATAGTCTAGTAGTATTTTTCACATCTGTTTTTAAATCTGAATTTCCATCCAGCAATTCCACGAGGCGGGTTACATGGCCGACGACAGGCAGGACCTGCTGAACGCCATCAACAGCTTCCTGGACTGCAGCATCGTGCTGCCGCCTTCAGAGATGGGCGGCGACGAGCTGCTGCGCTCGGTCGCACGCTTCCAGAGGGAGATGCTGCGCAAGCGCGAAGAGCAGGGGGGCAAACTGGCCAAGGAGCCCAAGAGCCACGAAGAGAAAGGTGATGGATCGGTCACCTGTGGCCGCATCGAAGGAAACGTCCGCCGTCGTCCTGTGACTTCCTGTCGATAATAAGCTGCTCTTTCCCGTCGCGCAGAGGCCCTCCTCACGCCCACGAAGAAGTCAGACGACCCCTTGGAGCGCACCAGGCGCCCCTTTGGGGGGCTGGTGCGAGACGTGCGGCGCCGTTACCCAAAGTACCTCAGTGACTTCAAGGACGCGCTGAACAGCCAGTGCATGGCCGCCGTTATCTTCATCTACTTTGCCGCCCTCTCTCCAGCCATAACGTTCGGAGGCCTACTGGGTGAGATGCTCGCCGGGAGTCGAGTCACTGGATTCACAGTTTATCGTCTCGTATTTCTAAAAGCCCCTTTTAATGTTTTTGTCTTGATGGTTCGCCCCATGATGTAGAAAAGGACCATTAAACCTGGTTGGTCTCCATCACCGTGTTACTTAGTTGTTTTGTCTGTTGCCAGGTGAGAAGACGGACGGCCTGATTGGTGTTTCCGAGCTGATCGTGTCGACGTCGGTGCAGGGCGTGGTCTTCTGCTTGCTGGGAGCGCAGCCGCTGCTGGTTGTGGGCTTCTCCGGACCCCTGCTGGTCTTTGAAGAAGCGTTCTACAGTGTGAGTTGACCAGCACTGTTCTGAACAATAACAACAGCCTATAATATAACATCCAGTTCATTTCTGCCCCCTCCCTCTGAAACTCTCTCCCCAAAAACATCCGAGACTGCAACGAACTGTCATCATTCAAATCAAAAATCAAAACCCACCTGTTCAAAATTGCTTTTATTGTGTGATTGTGTGCTCTGTATGTTCTTATTTGCTTTTACGGTTTGTTTTATCGTAATTTATAATGCATAGCTTTTAGGTTTTTATTTTTATTTTAATTATGTGATGTAAAGCGTCTTTGAGCGCCTGGAAAAGCGCTATATAAATCGAATGTATTATTATTTTCGAGGTTAAACAAATTGGCGTATTCACATTTAGATGATAAGATCTCCATCTGTACCCTGAATATGACGCTACAGCTGGTTAGCTTAGCACAAAACAGGAAACCAGCTAGCCTCTGTCCAAAGCAAACACAAGGTGACGGCCAACATCTGTTATCTTGTTTGTTTAATCGGTACACCAACTGTAGCGTAAATGCGACATGTCATCTAGTTCGACAGTTCTGCGCCATTTCTTGGCCGAGCAGTGACCTCATCGGTCTTGTTGTCATGGTGAGGTTGCCGGGTTGCCAGTGGAGAATTCAGGAAGTGGAAGCCAAGAAATGGTCCGACACATACCCCCTCCTAAAGGTCTCACGGGCTGTGTGTTGTTTTCACTTGAGGGTGTAATGTGTTGCCTTTGGACGGAGCCCGGCTCCTGCTTCCCTCCTCGTGTTGAACAGTAAATACCAAATATAACGTGCTTCAGAAGCATGTTGAACTTTACAATAAACACTCAAACTGCAACGAAAGCAAACGACTTAACAACTGTTACAGTTCACAAGAATTTAAAGAATTTAAAATGTTGCTCACTGCTGATTGGTCCAAAAAATATGTGAAGCCTCCTTTTTTCCAACTGAGCTCAAACCAGAAGGCAGAACACATAAGAAAATCCCTTTCATCCCTCAAAGTAAGAGGCTGTTTGAGTTTTGCTGTGAACATTTTCCAGTTGATGAGTTTCTCGGCTCTGGGTCCTCACAGTTCTGCAAAGCCAACTCCATGGAGTACCTGACCGGCCGCGTGTGGATCGGCTTCTGGCTCATCGTCATCGTCATCGTCATGGTGGCCTTCGAGGGGAGCTTCCTGGTCCGCTTCGTCTCGCGCTTCACCCAGGAGATCTTCTCCTTCCTCATCTCCCTCATCTTCATCTGCGAGACCTTCATCAAGCTCGCCAAGGTACGGCTGAGACTCGAAATAACAACTCCCGATTACGAAGAGTGTCTGTCGCCACGCTGAGCGTTCTTCACGCCCCCGACACTAAACCCAACGGACTGATCTCAGGACGATATTCAAATCTCGGGGTCGAAACAAAATATTTTTTAGTTTTATTGGCCTTAAAAGTTGAGCTATTATCCAGGCTTACGCTTTTGTAAGGTTTGCTATTTTCAAGAGTTTTATGGCACAGACTTTTTCCAGAAAAGTGTGGTTGCCGATGATTATGCAGCTGCTGTACATGCGAGGACTTATGTTCGATGTGAAATATTGGCGCGATAACTTGAACCTTCTGTGTCGTCCGGCAGATTTTCAAGGAGCACCCGCTGAAAAGTTGCTCCCTCAACGGCACGGAGGGGGACAACTCGACGGGAAACGTCACCCTGGCGCCGACGAACAGCACCCTGCCGATGACTGAGGATGTCCGGGGGCAGCCCAACACCGCGCTGCTCTCTCTGGTTCTCATGGCCGGGACCTTTTTTATTGCTTTCTACCTGCGCAAGTTCAAGAACAGCGCCTTCTTCCCTGGAAGGGTGAGACCCACATTCACTTTAAAACACCAGTTCTCCAGCATTAACACCTTTTTTAATACGTCACCCCCATCTTCCCTTAAGTTTGTCATGTTAAACTTTCTTTATTTTATTTTTGGACCACTTAAGGAACAGTTTGACATTTTGGGAAATGCTCCGCAAAGCAAAAACTAAGTATATAGCGTTGATTAGTGAGTTTGAAATGTTTACCATCGTTGAGCTAAGCAAACAGGCTGTGGGAGACGGGAGAGTGGTATCGTATTTCCCAACATATTAAACTGTTCCTTTTTAAGAGGTTGTCATCCATGTCGGCTTAAAAGTTGAAACAGTTTATTGTTTAAA
This sequence comes from Liparis tanakae, assembly GCA_036178185.1. Taxonomy (NCBI): domain Eukaryota; kingdom Metazoa; phylum Chordata; class Actinopteri; order Perciformes; family Liparidae; genus Liparis; species Liparis tanakae. The sequence goes on from CM070096.1 coordinate 16,044,579, forward strand.
CGATAATTTCACCTTTTCTCAAGCTTTTCAATCATGTCGCACAGTTTTCCTCTTTCCCTTCGACGTCAACAGCCACTAAATGGACCTTATGGGGAAATTGCTTTATCGTCTTCTGTTTCAAGTTAAAACATGAAAGTTCAATCTTAAAATCTGTAGACGTTATCATACAATGAGAACATCGCAGTACCTAGGTTGTTTTCGTATGTATTGTTCGATGAAGGTGAAGTCGGACTCAAACTGTCACATCTTGTGTGTTAAGTTGCGCAGGATGATTGGAGATTTTGGCGTCCCGATTGCCATCCTCATCATGGTGCTGGTGGACTACAGCATGAACGACACCTACACACAGGTAACGCTCGAATACTAGCGTTTTTAAAATGAGATTCACAGCAACGTGAACACTCATCATCCTCATCATCTTCATCCTCATCACCTTCTTCTTTTCTGTCGCCGTGCAGAAACTGAGCGTTCCTCGCGGCTTCTCGGTGACGAGTCCTTCGAAGCGCGGCTGGGTCATCAGTCCTCTGGGCAGCAACGGGGAATTCCCCATCTGGATGATGTTCGCCTGCTGCCTGCCCGCGCTGCTGGTCTTCATCCTCATCTTCATGGAGACTCAGATCACCACGTGAGTTACGACTACCACGGCGAAGGATCGTCATCAGAATCACTCAACGGGACATTTGAAAGTCCTTTTTTTTGGATCGAGTTTAACTAATCTCTACGTCTGAACGGATATAACTTTATCTTGAGGTTGGATTTATAGTCTTACACGTGACACACAAGTTTAATAATAAAATACAATGTATGTGTATATGTGTGTGTGTGTGTGTGTGTGTGTGTATATATATATATATATATATATATATATATATATATATGTTGTGTGTGTGTATATATCCAGAAATAATATTTATGAATAATTAAAAAAGAACAATCAGAACATCAGTTAAAATAGTTAAATACATTTAAATAGTGTACGGATGGAATTAATTATCATTACACAACCATTTTCACCAGGATCATATTTAAATAGAAAAGTTATTTGGTAACGTCTTCAAATACGTTAAACCATCTATCATTACGCAGATGATATTTCATTTTTATACTTTTATTTAAGATTATTAATATTACTAGATTTGATGGTCTGTTCATATTTATTTATATACATTTTGGAGGACAGTATTTTGAGTCGTAAAGAAGGCGTTGATGTCAAAGCTCCCCTGACCCCCTGCAGCCTGATCGTCAGTAAGAAGGAGCGGATGCTGACCAAGGGCTCCGGCTTCCATCTGGACCTGCTGCTCATCGTGGTGCTGGGCGGCTGCTCGGCTCTGTTCGGCCTGCCGTGGATGGCCGCCGCCACCGTCCGCTCGGTGACCCACGTCAACGCCCTCACCGTCATGAGCAAGGCCGTCGCCCCCGGAGACAAGCCTCGCATCCAGGAGGTGAAGGAGCAGAGGGTCACCGGGCTCCTGGTGGCCATCATGGTCGGTGAGTGTCGGACACGGAACTCCCGTCGCTGCTCTTTCCACCTGTTGAAGCCGATATCGATGAAGGACGCCCGGCGTTTCATCCCCCCCCCCCCACCACCACCCCCCCTCCTCCTCCTCCCCCACAGGCATGTCCATTGTGATCGGAGACCTGCTGCGTCAGATCCCCCTGGCGGTGCTGTTCGGTATCTTCCTCTACATGGGCGTGATGTCCCTGAACGGCATCCAGCTGACGGAGCGGATGATGCTGCTGCTCATGCCTCCCAAGTATCACCCTGACCACACCTACGTCCGCAAGGTAAGGAGACTGTCGTTGTTTGTAATGGAGGCTTCAGGTTTAAGAAATAATGATTTAATCTAGAAAATCTCACTCGCTTTTTAGATATTTCTTCTCGGTGTAGTGTAAGTTATAAAATATTTTTAAAAAGTAGATGCATCAATTCAAATTCATACAATTACGTTAAAGTTCTTGCACACCAGAATATGTTATTGACAGGAGCATCATATTCAACATAAGGACTATAATGCATGAAAGTCTTCGGGCTGCAGCTGATGACCTTAACTGTTGATTTATTTGTTGATATTTAATCATCGATCTGTTTTACTGTTACTGAGTTTTCATGAACCGTGTCCGTGTCCCTCAGGTGCGCACGCTGCGCATGCACCTGTTCACCTGCATCCAGGTGGTGTGCTTGGCGGCTCTGTGGGCGGTCATGTCGACGCATGCCTCGCTGGCGTTCCCCTTCGTCCTCATCCTCACCATCCCCGTCAAGATGTTCCTGCTGAGCCGCATCTTCACGCCCAGAGAGATTGCGTGTGTGAGTTGGCCACAAGAGGGCGCCATAGGCTGCTTTACACACCAGAGTCCAAGTCAAAACTCCTGCACGCATAGTGTCACACTCGTCATACATTGTCAAACTGCTTTTTATTTTTCATTCAGTCATCACACAGAGCCATTGGAAGCAGGAACTAGCTCTGCCAATCCTCATGCAAAGCAGTTCATTATTAATTGATGTCATTTGTTCACCTATATAGTTAGTAATAATACCTATATTTAGTTGTATGCATTTTGTTTTAAGTAATCTATAAATGATTTCCCTCCGGTCGTTGCGCACTGACTTTTCACAATAGACAAAACATTTCTAATGTGACATAGAAAGTGCCACTGATGACAAAGATATAGAGCTTACTTCTAAGGCATTCTGGGAACTGTAGGATATCTGGTTCATAAGTTGAGTAACTACACGGAGCGCATCGAGGAACTAAATCTATTCACGATGCCTCACACCGAGTGTCTCATTTTCTCCGCGTCTCCTTCTTCTTCCTCCTCCAGCTGGACGCAGACGACGCCGAGCCGAAGTTTGACGAGCGCGAGTGTCACGACGAGTACTCCGAGATGCACATGCCCGTGTAACACGCCCCGCCCCCTCACATCGCCACGGGACTCCTCGAAGTGAACCCCAAACTGCATCGTGACCAACCAATGAGATCCTTGGGACTCGACCCCCTCGCCGCTTGAAGCCTCGCCGCTGAGCGCCCTCTTTGCCGCCGGGACGGGAACAATGGGTCGGCTGTACTCCAACTCTTCGAGTAGCTTTCTGTCAGATCGTCGGGGCTCTTCTGACGGTTAACGGCATCCGGGCGGCAGCGTGCATTCACTCGTCTGTTTTTAAAACTGTATATATTTCAGGGGACAAGAGTTTCCAAATCAAATGATCTCCAGATTGAAAATTAAATGCGATTTACGGTAGATAGATTTGCAAGAACGATGAATTTTTAGCCCTGAAAGGTCGCTCTGATTCACATTGAATATGTGGAGGGAATATGGGAGATAGGCTTTTATAAATTAACACACTTGTCTATTAAAGTTAGTTTTTTGTTCATGTTTTAAGCTCACCAAGCGCCTTATGAAGGAATGAAAAAAGGTATACCAGGGTGTTTCTTTCCCCCTCAGCTGATCACTTTACCCAGCCTCCCTAAGCTCGTGGCACTTTTTTTAATGACACCAAATCTGAACAATGACTGTATTTTTATGTGATCATTTTTATCCTCGTCGCATCCTCTTTGATCCCTCGAGTATCGACGTCGCTTTCGCTCGTTTCTCCTACGGCTGCCTGTGATTTATTTTGAGTCTAAATGTCTCCACGCACACGTGTAGGGCACTAATGTATCGATGTAGAGTTCGCTTCACTCGGTGTGTTTTTTGGGAATCACAGATGTATTGGTTTCTTTGTCCAAGTGCCAAATGTCTCGTGTAAATAGTTTAGTGGTCAGAACAATAAGCTGCGATCTCGCGTCTCCTGCCGTACCGATGTTTCTCCAAGGAGCCTAAATTAACATGTCAAAGTACAACATTCCTTTTTGCGTTTAACTTTTTTATTTACTTGTCTAGATTTTTTTTTTTTTTTTTTTTTTTTTTAGCACCGACAAATTGAAACATTTCATAAGCACACGTGAACTTGGTCGACCAAATTTACACATGAGCTGTGTAGACAATCTCAATATTCATACTGTACTAGAGGCACGGCTCTAAAAGAGATATGTGTGTGTGTGTGTGTGTGTATATATACATGCATGTGTTTGATGTCATGTTGTATCAGTGTGACACGGATTGGTTAAAGCTCTGGCTGTCTGACTGAAGTCCCTCGCGGCCCGACTGCCGTTGTGCCCTTGAGCCCGTTTGGCGTTAGAAGGTGCACCACCCCTCAGTGCCTCTGGGGCCGTGACGCTGCCAGCGTTTCTGCATCCGACAATAGTTTGCACTTTTGAAGACGCTCAAAAAAATCCAACGGCTCTGTTATTTATCTGTTGCAATATGAGGCGCCGCCGCGCGGCGTGGCGTCGGTGTTGATGTCGGTGTTGATGTCGGTGTCTGTTCTACGTGTGCTCGGTGTGCCTGTGGAGGGCGTGGCGTCGGTCTGTGTAGCCAAAGTATCTGTCAAAGTAGCAACACGCTGATCGCGATATTTTGTCCATTTTTAAAAGCAGTAGACGGTCTGAAAGGCCGCTGCTGATGTGTCCTTGTACATTAAAGGTTGAAATATTGATGACGCATAAAAGTTATTTTATATTTATCCTGGCTGTTGTTCTGTCGTGTTTTCTTTTGTGTATCGAATAAAATATACTTTCAGGGAGAGAAAATATCTCAACAGAATGTAGAAAAATGTGCCGATGTGCAAATACAAAAAAACAACCGAGATGCAATAAATAAAAACACGAAGAGTCACAATACAAATACAGAAATCTGTTTGTTAGAAAACAACAGAGCAGTAAAAATATCTGACTACGCCCAAACGGATCTGATGGGGTTATTCCTAACTTTCTTTCCATTAGATGTTTTCTCTTTGCAGCATCGCTGCTCGTGCTGTAAAAAGACTAAAAATACAATTTAAAAAAAAAAAAAAAAAACATCCTCACCAATTTTGAAGTTTTTCTCTGAATCTAAAAGACTTACATTCTCAACCAGCTCTCCCAGAACTTTTTTGGGGGGTTTAGCCCCAGAGCCCTCAAACGGGTCAAGCAGGATTCTTCATTTTTTCACAAACTTTGACATCGCTTCGATGAGTGGTTTTCAACCTGAGGGCCCCAGAAGAAACGGATCATTAACATTTAAGATATATATATATATATATATATATATATATATATCAAACTCATTTCAGACTCAAGGTCCAGATGTTACAAAACATGACATGTATTATTAATATATGTGTATATATATATATATATATATATATATATATATATATATATATATATATATATATATATATATATATATATATATATATATATATATATATATATATATATATATGTGTGTGTGTGTGTATGTACAGGCATGTGCATAGACATTTTGGGGGGCAGGTGCTCAAACCAAAATAAAGGGCACCTATTGCCAAAAAAACATGGTGACAGTTGAAGCTAGCTTACATTTTCTTTATGAATAAAGATTAATTATTATATGGCAACAACAGGACAAGCGTTCTGATTGGCTAATAGGTCGTCATACCAGCCACGTATCGCCCTCTTCGCTGGTTTGATTCTGACCCGTATTGCCCTCTGACCTCATTTTCAAAATGAGTGATATTGATAGACATCAACAGCCAAGAGCAGTGGTCCTCAAACTAAGGCCTCCACATTTAGCCCATTCAGAGAGGCCTTATGCTTTTTTTTCAGTCTGGCCACGCAAATCCTAGACTAGCCCCTGTTAAATAGAAAGGAATAAGAATTCTCTCTCTCTCCCTCTTCTCTAAACATAACTAATGTCAGTAAACAGCTGGACGAGGCTTTGAAATCACGGATTTCATGAATTTTTGTTTGTTTATTTTTTTAGGAAACGTTGGGGCAGTTGTGATGTCATGTTTTCAGCAACGCTAATGTTGTTGATTTATCACAAAACAGGCGTCTCTCCAGGGCTTCTTGTCACATTTCAGATGTCTGACTTTGATTCCTCCGAAATGTCACCAAAACAAAAGGATTTGGTTCCAACTGTTTCATTGGTCGCAGTGTTTTGGGCCCCTAACGCGTTCCAGTGTGTTGGGCCCCTAACGCGTTCCCTCGGCCATACCGGTTTTAAAAAACACTTTTGTAAGTTGCAGTGCGTTGAGCATCAAACTGAAACACTCATGTTGGAATCTGCAGTGAGTCAACTTTATGGAAGACGGTCAAGGAAAAGAACCAATGTTCCTGGTTTCCAGACTGTTTTCTCCTGGGGAAAGGAGGGCTGGATGTTCAGGAAAACAACCGAGTTGGTGGGAGGTTGCGTAATCCCCCCCCCCCCCCCCCCCTCCACTCCCATTGTTACAAACACGGGGAGGAAGATGGCTGCGATGCTGCTGCTGCTCCTCGGCGTCGGCGCCCTGTTCTGTTCCTCTTATGCGAATCAGGCTTACGATAAACTCCCTGAAACCTACAGGAAGGGAGTGGATCTGGCCCTGGAGAAGCTCCACTCTCACGCCGGGATCCAGCACCATTTCCTCTTCCTCAGAAGCCTCGAGAAGTCGGACATTGAGGTACACAATCTGTTGTGCGTTGTTGGAGTTCATCCTGTGTGCCGTCAGGCGGCTTCGGAGCGTCTTCCTGTGATTTATCGTCAGGGAAATCCTCACGAGAAGCTCCGATCACTGAGGAGTGAGCGTGAGGGTTGTTTTAAAGATGTTTTTTTTACTTGAAACTGGTTGACATTTGCTCAGATGTAATCCTCTTCCCCTTCAGCCTGGTTTTGACGTGACCTACATCTACCACCACTTCTACCTCAAGGCCACGAAGTGCGAGAAGGGAACGCTCGACTCCTCGTCGTGCCACTTCAGAAACGACCGAGTAAGTTTGATCCCGCTTGCTGAACTCCGAAGGTGTGGAATTACAGTTGAGAATGCCTGCTCTGACTTGTGTGTGTGTGTGTGTGTGTGTGTGTGTGTGTGTGTGCAGCCGCTGATAGACTGCGCTGTGTGTTACAAAACGTTCGGAGGAGAAATGGAGCAGGAGCCCAAACCCTACGTTCACTGCGTCCACAGACCAGCTCTCACCGAGGTCGGCCCCTTTTTTATTCAACACAAAAACTCACCTGTAAAAACTGAGACTATAAATTCATGTTGTTGTTTCCTGACATGTTTTCAGGACATGGCGGCGGTCCGAGTGGAGCACTGCAACGCGCTGGGCTACAGCAGCGGAGCCCCGACCCTCCTGGCCTCCACGGGAACCAAGTGACTCGTGGGGTTGTTTTCGTTTTTATGTCGTTGACGCGCTCGGCACTTCTTAAGTATTCTTTCTGTAGTTTTCTTTTCTGACATTTGAGTGATATTTTTTTTTACAATGTAATGTTTACTTCCATGTTAGCATGTAATCTCACTTTGTGTCGTAAAGCTGTCAATAAAGTTTAATTTGTGAAATGTTTTTCTTCCAACGCGTCGACTCTCTGTAGGAACGACTGTTGGTATTTCGAAGGAGGAGGCTGCCGGGTTTCCATATTTTTCATTTAGTGTTAAATACCTTGTGAAAAGACCCAAAACCGAAGATATTCAACTAAAATGATACAATACACACAAAAAATACAGGTGCCACAAATTATAATATCGAAGATGAAGGAGAAGGTCACCCTCCATGTCGGTTGGAACTGTGACGCTATTTTTTGCATTTGCTTTTAATTTGACAGAAAGTGTCTTCCAGAGCGTCAAAACCGCTTTGTAGGATGGATTTGTGTTGATTAAAATCTCACAACGCCTCCTGGTCTCACTGCGGCCCTCTGGAGGGGCCCGACCCCCAGCTTGGGAACCGCTGAACGGTCCACAAAGTAGGTCAAACGAGCTCCACCTCGACAGGCTGGAACGGCTTAAAACAAAGAAAAGCTCCATACGGGGTGTGTGTGTGTGTGTGTGTGTGTGTGTCTGTGTCTTTTTGTGTGTGTGTGTGTGTATCTGTCTTTTTGTGTGCGTGTGTCTCAGTCTCTGTGTGTCTGTCTCTCTGTGTGTATATCTGTCTGTTTGTGTGTCTCTGTCTCTTTCTCTCTCTCTGTGTGTGTGTCTCTGTCTCTGTGTGTGTGTGTTTGTGTGTGTGTGTGTGTGTGTGTGTGCACATGTGTGTGACGCAGAGGCAGTGATGACTCCTCACTGCTTCCAGTAAAGTGCATTCTAAGAAGCTCCTCCCTCTTGACTCAACTCGGTGCAGCTGATGAAGCTCAAAGAGTTCCTCGGCCCGCTGACCTTCACATTTGTTTTGGGGTCAAATGATCTCCACGTCACACTGGGCTTGTTTACAGGATTAAAGATTATCAAAGTCTCCATTGTTCAAAAACATGAAAGCACATGAGAGTGAAGCAACTTGTGTGGAAACTCCCCCACTGAGGTCCTGATTACTCAAAACAAGATGTGCCCCCCCCGTACGGGGAGTTGCAGATGAAATAGTGAACGGCCTGCGCAGCCCGTTGATGGTCAGTGTGTTGGGTTCCACAGCCATAATAGGACTTGTTGTTGCATGTGAGTATCGATCCCACGGAGAGAGAGAGAGAGAGAGAAGGAGGGAGAGGGAGGGAGTTCGTCCTCTGAGCCGAGCCGGTTGCCTCACACTCGGGATGAAGATGGCCGCTGGCTTGCTGCTGCTGGTTTGCGTCGGAGCGGTTGTGCACTCGGCCCGGGCCCAGGACTCCTATCGGGGGCTGCCCGGCGACTACAAGAAGGGGGTGGACCTGGCTCTGGAGCAGCTCAACACGCACCCCGGGGTGCAACATCATTTTCGCTTCTGGAGGAGCGTGGCGAAGTCAGACATCGAGGTAGAGCCGGAGTTTAAATGTTCATCCTTTGGCCTTAAAGGGTAAATGTGTCTCTGTTTTTTTAACTCGATGTCAGGATGAGTTCTTATTGAAAGTCCTCGGGAGAGAAGGAAAACGCTTCAGTTCGCTTGACTTCTTGAAAGCCGTCGGCAGTCCCACGGCCTCGGGGGTTTCGGGTTCACACTCGTTTTCAAATCTGCTTTTACTGCCGATCTTCCAGAAAGATGAGGCGTGTCTTTCCCTCGATTTTGGACTCAGTGTCCAGACTAAGGATTCAAATGTACACATTCCCCCCTTACTTCAATTTCACGCTCGGATATCTCTCCGTGTGAAAGTCCTCATTGAATGGTTTCAGGGGAAATGAAAACTTGTATTTTACTTCTCAAAATATTTTAAGAGCACTGGAGACAAATATGAGATCTAAAGCAGAAACTATCGTTCTCTAGTTTGGAGACATCAGGACTTTCTGGGGTTTTACTATATGTTTGCCTCCAGAGTTCAGATGAACTTGTGTTCATAATTTAATCGTTGAAATGTTGAATAACTTCTCTGTTGGATTCAAAAGACGGGGAGAGATTGTTGGTTCTGATTTTTGGGCTGAAGTTGAACGCTAACAAGATAGTTCCTTTAAACGATGAGGCGCTCCTCATTTAGAGGCCGGATGGGATCGGTGGAGACGACTCGGTTTTCTCTCACAGTCCTGCGTCTCCATTAGAGCCCAAACAGGAAAGACTTGTAGTAAACCTGGAGAATAAGCCACTTAGAGCAGAACTGGACTTCACATACTCTGGATGCCAGTGATCTTTATCGTGGCTAAAGGGTCAACAGGAAGTTAAGCAACGCCTCGACAGAGAAGAGCCGGCAGCACTTTACTTCACAATAAAAACAAAACAAATACGACGGGGACATTTACTACGTTTATAATCCACAGAGGATGAATCAGAATCGGAAACTGTTAATTGCGAAGTATGTTTAGACACACACAAGGAATTTGACTGTTTTTTCATTACAATAAACACAGTGTGATATTATAAGATATAATACAAACACAAAACCTGATAAACAATTAATGTAAGAGCGCATTAAGTCTTAAAAAACGTGTTAACGTGTCTAAGTGAGCGCTTGAGTTATTGAAACTGAACGACTGTGCACTCTTTTTGCCCAAAAAAAAACGACAGATGTTTACTTTCAAGTGTCAAATTCCTCGAGTCGTCAGAACTGCAGCGGAGCAGGATTTCACTTTTTCAATGAGATTTGCCCAACAGATGAATTTCACAAGACTGAGGTTTAATTTTGACGTGACTAACCGTTCATTTTGTGGAAGTGTGGAAGTGTGTGTGTGTGTGTGTGTCTGTGTGTGTGTGTGTGTGTGTGTGTGTGTGTGTGTGTGTGTGTGTGTGTGTGTGTATGCGTGTTTTCAGTGTGACTCCTGCAGTGATTTGCTGGTCACAGTGAGGGGGGATTGAGTTGTCAGCATGATTGAATAAGTCGTCTGTGTTGAAAACAGGAAATTAGACTTTGTTCTCTATATTGTACGAGGGACATTATTTAATACATTAATGATACGTTGAGACACAATGCAACAAAATAGTCAGTAAACATACTCAAGACAAGAGTGCTGTTGAGTTGTTTTCTTTACTTGAAAGGTTTCAGTTAATCACCCCGCTGTCATTCTTGTATCTGTCAATGTTTTTGGTCATTTATTGTTATTTTAGGTCTTTATTGGATCTATTTTTTGATGCTGCTCAAATTGAGGGAGAAGCATTCTTGTACATTAAGACGAGAAAAGAGGCCTCGATCGTTTCTACTTGTTATATATATATATATATATATATATATATATATATATATATATATATATGTGTGTATATATATTAAATTGACATTCTGCTCCTTTGCAGTCTGGCTTCGGGGTGAAATACTTCTACCACCAGTTCTACCTGAAGCCCACCACGTGTGATAAAGGAGCGACGGTGTCAGACCCTCAGACGTGCCCCTTCAGGAATGACAGAGTGAGTGCATCTAAACAATTAAAAAGGGAAACATTTTCATTTGAAAATCTTGATGATTTTTTAAATGTTGTTGTATGACTTCTCAGCCACTGATCGACTGCGCAGTTTGCTACAAAACCGCCTCAGACCAGATTGAGTCGAGCCCCAAGCCGTACGTTCACTGCATGCAGAGACCGAGACTCACAGAGGTATGTCTTTATCTCCTCTCACAGTTTCTGCTTCTTATGATACACGCACCTCGAATCCCCTGGGGGGAGTTTTTTATGTGATTGCGAAATTGTTCAAATTGTTCTGTTGTTATATATATATATATATATATATATATATATATATATATATATATATATATATATATATATATATATATATATATATACACACACACATACATACATACATACAGAGAGAGAGATCATAGTGTTTCTTCTACATCTGAAATCAGAGTTCAACTCATCGGCAAAGAGGGACAATAACACATTTTATTTTATTACTGTTTAGGTGTATTCTTGTCTATTTCTTCCTTTCTGTCTCCTACGTTCACATCTCATGGTCGCACCCAAGCACAGCACAGAGATAATAAGCAGTGTGTTCCCCTTTGCATGAAGCTCACACTGGTCTGCAGCTTGTTCTTGAGACGATTGCAGTCCATGTGTCGCTTATTTCTGACATACAAACTCGTTTACTCTCTTGTTTCAGGGGATGAGGACCGCCCGGCTGGAGCACTGCCGACAAATGAACTACAACAGTGGAGCTCCGACGCTGCTGGCTGTGTCTACTGGCACAAAATAACATGTGGTGTAAGAAAGCAGCCAAAGAATCTGCAGCTCACGGGTTGTAGGCCTATTTCACTGCAGCGAGGTGAAGTTGAAATGCCGATTCTCATCGTCACTTCCTGCTGATTCGTCATCATTTGCTTCCCGTATCATATAGAAATATAAAATCAGCAAATCTCCACATGCAAAGTGTCTGTTAGCTTTGTTCTCTTCAAACAACGCTGGTGGTTCACTCTCACTTTAAGCTCCTCTCTCTAATAATATATAACATTTGTTACATTGTGCTCATAAAGTCACTGTTTTACATTTATAACGTTGTGTAATAAAAGAAAAAGAACAACGTTGTGTTCCTGTCGTGTGTAGTAGAGCTTTGAGTTGAGAGATTCACATTCTTTATACGCTTTATACATTCTTTAGACACTCAAGGCCTAATTGATATTACAAATCTATTTTACAAGAGTGTCCTGGCCAAGACAGCAGCAGTAGCACATTACACAAAGTTACAGACAATACAACATAAAACGGACAATATTAAAATATTAAAATAAAATCTAATGAGTCCACCAGGGCATGAGAACGTCCATGCTGAGCGACGGTGATAATTCCACAAAATACACAAACATTCATTTAACTTCTGTACGTTATGTGGGATGTCATCTCATTTTTGACAAATGTTTTTTTTAATTGTCTTTTTCACATTACAAAGTCAAAGTACATAAAGGCACTTGGATATATTGTAAATAAAGATATCAGTAGCATAATTTGTTGTTGAGCATTAGTGACTGTTTCTCAGCAGAAACAATAATAAAAGATAACAGATATCTACATGCATCCATCGATTAATAGATTCAACTCGGTTAAAGGGTTATAGTTTTGTAGGCATACTTTTAATACCGAGGTATATAAAGCTGTCCGCAATATTCCTAAATGTTGTATTTAGTGATGGAGTTGATCTCTCCGATTTTTTCAAAAATAGGATTGTAGATTTAGATGCATCAACCTTATAACCTGAGAAACTACCATATGCTCCTGTTAAACTTAGTAAAGAATGTATAGATTGTTTTAAGCCAGAAAGAGCACCATATCATCAGCAAACGCAGTGTAGGTTGTGCTTTGCATACTCAGAGATGGGCAGTATTTCTGTTACTTGTATTTGAAATACGTATTTGAAATACTTTGGAGTATTTTGGAATTTGTATTTGATGGGTCCGACAAAAAAAATCGAACGTAATTTGGAACAACTATTTTAGAGTGGAGTAATTTTGTATTTCAAATACTTAAAATACTTTCTCCACTAATAAAAGAACTATTCATGAGTTCAGTCTTCAGATCTTTAAATTCAGCAGATTGTCTTTGAAGGTAAACATTTGATCTGAGAGACAGACGTCAACTAGCTGAATGTATAATGTATGTCTGGGTCTGGCTACACTGCCTATTGTAGCTAGCTGTTAGTCAAGCTAGCGATTGATGCTAACATGCTATTGACGCTAGCTTGCTAGTGCATAGCCAGTGTTTAGCAAGTTAACGTATAATAAGTTGAGTAGCTAGCTAGGAAGAGGAAGATTGGGAGCGTGTATGATGATGATATGTAGTATGACAGTAGAGGGTCATTTGTTCCCCTTTTAAAACCCACAACAAATGGTTAATATACCCAGGCTAACTTCCAATTAGCTCCTCAGCCATAGGCCTATGTTGAGGTTGGACGGGAACACACCTGGACGGATATCACTGGAAGAAAACATCGGGCGGCCACTGAAATACACCTCAAGACCACTTCTGATTGGTCTGAGACAAAGAGGGCGGTGTCTTCTCATTGGTTCTTGCGCCTCTGCTTCCGCCGTTGTATGAATATTCATTAGTCCTGGCTGGCCCGCCGATGAGAACATATGTTGTGAAAGGTGTGGAAAAGGAAGAGATATGTTCTATTTGACACCTTCCTGTCAGCTTTTCACACTGTCAGCTTCTCACACAAAGCAGGGGAGTGTGATACTCTTATCTTCTTCCGGGATGGGACGTGGCGTCTCCAGGACTTTCTCAGGAGGGCCATAAAGAGGCTCCCCTCGGTAAATAAGGATGCCCGACATATAGAACGCATGGAGTGTGTGTGTCCGGAGGAGCCCTGCGGTCGACCTCAGCCACTTACTGCTACGTCTGGATCGTGTCTTTATCTTAACTGCGCTCAGCGAAGGTCTCTAGTTGTTTCTCCTGGGCTGTGAGAATATAGGAGTCTTTGTTCTAAAACATCTCCTATGGTGAGATGGGGGAAGGGGGGGTCATAAAACATTTCCTTGTGTGTCACGTTCCTCTACTTGATCATCCCAGGTGCAGGGATACCCTTGTTGAAGCTTTTAACCTTCTGTGACCTTTCCACTTTACACATAATATTAATGCACACAATAATAGGGAAAGCTACCAAAAAATATATTCTTTACACCTATTTGAATCATTTCAATTGTATAATACACATAAATAGCCTAAACCTGATTGTGAGAAAACGTAAAATCCAGAGAAAAGTATTTCTTATAATTTAAATACAAAATACATGTATTTTGTTACATTTCCTGGCACCAGTATTTTGTATTTAATTTGAATTCATTTATTTGAGGGGTATTTTGTATCAACATACATTTTGAAGTATTTTGCCCATCTCTGTGCACACTGTACTTTACTCAACTCACCGAGCGTGAGAAGGGGAGGACAACAGAGGGACTCTCGTTGTTCAGTGATGAAGGAATAATAATATGTCACAGGCCTAGATTTTAAAAGCTTTGACTCACTGGGGGGATGGATATCTTTTGCACTAAGCTACAAGCTTCCTGGCGTAGCATATAATTATGATGTCAATGATAATGTCAAGCTTCTGCACGCTTGACATTTCAAGTGACTCCAGATTCTCACAGTTGGATGAAGCTCCTGGAGCACTCTACTGGGTGTGTTATCATCAGTGTTGGTAGCTTGTTAAGGAGCCAATCACTAATAAGTGTCGACAGACATGTGTCTCTCTTTCTCCTCCGTTAGTGCTTTTGACGAATGTGCGTGCAGGCTGATGGCGCCTGGTCCTGCACAAGAGGTGGCACACAGTTCCTCCAAACCCAAACGCTGGTGACCGATGGAAGTAAGGACATTGGTTACATGAATAAAAATAAATTGTTCACAATGCATGAATGAGTTTCTTTCTTCTTGTCGTGAGCTACGATCAGGCTCTCTGTACCTCAGTGCATCGTTAAAATAGTCATGGTTCTATAGACTGCAGGATTTTTAGCACATTTATGATGAACACAGAATAATTAAAACATGGAAACTGAGTTGAAGTACGAAATGTGTTATTGTGATACTTTGGTTGTAAAAAACAGAGGAGCAACATGGAGGTAAACTAAATGTTTCATCATCATAATGCTGGATCACATTATTGTTCCATGCAGCAGACTGGTGTTGAGTCTGAGTGGTGGAAGAATTAAGTATCAATACTATAAGGTACAAATACTCTAGAAGGAAATCAACAATATATTTTCATACCGCGTGTTTCCACAGGAAGTTTGCAGCATTGATGAACCGTGAAAGATTAAGAGTTCACTGCCAAAAGGGGAATCAAGTCAATAGAAAATGTTGTGTGTGGACTTGTTAGAGACCATAACTCTCCGTACTATAATTTACATCATAATCTCCACACAGCATCCTGCTTGAGAGGAAAGTGGCACTTTGTACCCAGATGGGGGGAAAATGTATAGGTTCCAATCCAAGATTTACTGCGCTCTAAACCTCAGTAGGTATGAATGAGTAAAGTGGACATTTTTACTCATCAGGCTACATTCTTCCTCACAATAACCTGTAGGACAGCTGCTTGTCAAACCTCCTGATTTTAAGGGTGTGACACTCCCCTCTCTCCCCCCATGTCTCCCCCCTGCAGCCTAGAGTATAAAAATGGAGTGAATTCAACTTCTGTCACTTCCCTTCTTTTGCTCTGCTTGCCGTGTGTCTGGACCTTCAACCTGTAAGTATTCTTTACTTTATACTGATGGATTTGTTTACTGCATGAAGGAGTCGCTGCACTTTACTGTTAGACCTGTGCTGTGGCAATCACTGTTTCACAAATGAAATGACAAACCATTGTTAACAATGTGTTGGATGTAAATGAGGGACTTTCTTTTTGTCACAGCATCATGAGTAAGAACTACTTGTCCAAAAATGATGAGCTCCGCAAGGGAGACTATCTGATGTCCAACAACGGGAATTTCAAGGCGATCTTCCAGGTAAGTAACTGAATATTTGTGCGCTTCAGATACTTATGATGACGCGTGATACATTAACACTGATCTATGTGAAAGTAAATGATACTCATCAGTCAAATGTCTCTTTCCTGCCTGCAGGAGGACGGTAACTTTGTCCTGTATGGCTGGAGTCCTGTGTGGGCTTCAGACACGTCTGGATCAGACGCTGTCCGCCTGTGCATGCAGGCTGACTGCAACCTGGTCATGTACAACCAGAAGTCTGAGGCCAAGTGGCACACCAACTCTGCTAAAGGTGCCGGTAACATGTGTCGCCTTCACCTCACAAACGATGGAAAGTTGTTGGTGGACAAAGAAAATGTGGAGATTTGGAACTCTGCTGAATCCACAGGCATGAAGTGATTTCTAGTTTGTGAATGTCATGTTCAACTGTCCACTAGAGTTACCAGTGAACCTTCATTCTGTGTCATCTGGGATCAAATAAAAGACCTTTTTCAAAATAAATCGATGAGTTTCTTCCTTCTCTTTGTGAGCGGTGGTCAGGATAACGTGTGTCTCGGCATCTCAGCGCCTTGTGACTCAAGAACTTTGACTTCAAAACAGTGAAAGTTTAACGTAATGAATCAATACATGCAATTAGTCTAAATGTGTCATATAATGGAGTCTCATCATTCAGTGGAACCGACTGGTGTTCGGTCTCAGTGGAAATAATTAATTAATTAATTGACTTTGATGTCAAAATACACTATAGGTAAACTTTCTGAATTCAAAATCTCCCTTAAGTGTGAAAATAATAAGCATAATCAGCAATAAGTTCCCTTTATTCAGCAGAATGGCCTCTTTTAGAGTTATATTATAATATACATGTATTATTATTGATGCATAAACATAATAAAAAAATAATTGATAGATAGAGATGTGTAGTTTAATCTATAACATTATTTAGTATTTTATGCTGCAGCAGCACCTTCTGACAGGTATTTTCTTGTATTGTCAGAGGTTTGTTAAATGGAACATCAAACATTCATCATGCGTACTTTAATTTGAGTTTGAGGAAGCAGTTCTTTTAAAAAACAATGAAAGGAAATAAGAGACACTAGTTTGACATAATAAAACCAGGTGTAATCAAACTAGATATTAAATCATCAAGTCTCAATTCACCAGGACTTCCCTGTCTCTGTGTGGCCTGTCTCTCTTCCTCCTGCTTACTTCCTCCAGACCATGAAGCATGAACCCTCCTCTCATCCCCAGACCTGCCATCCTCTAACCATCCACCAGGTGTCCTCAGACTCTCTCTCTCCAGCCGGCTCACCTCTCTCCTCCTCACCTGCATCTCATTCACTTCATCAGCTTCTCTCCAATCACCTCCGTCCGTTCCTCGTCTCGTCGTCATCGTGTCAATGCAGCTTGAAGTTAAGATTCATCTTCAATGAATCCATGAATCCTGCTGCTCTCAATGTCTGCATCTGGGTACAATCCATCTCGTCCTGTGTAACTAACCCTGAAAGTAATATCTTGGTCCTCAGATAAATAATATTATGATTCCACTTGTTCATATTTAATATTTAGATGTCATCTCCACTGAATTAAGACATGCCAGTTTAGACTTTAACTATACATATGCTTCCTCTACCAAGCTTGACTGGAGTCATATGCACGTTGTGGACGTGTCCCCACTAATAATTTGTGAGCACAAAACTGTCATTGTCTGTAATCTTTATTACATGATGAACACTTCCTGGTGCCTTGCAGTGATCACAGAGACCAGTTGGATGTTTCCCCATCACATGCAGTGTGTTGTGCAGACTGCTGTACCCATATGGATATAACTGCAGTTCTTCTGCTCTTCAGTGCAAAGAAGTTATTTTTCCGACTAGATCTGGGCGAGTAATGGACGCCTTCAGGCTAGCGAGTGCTGATATGGAATGACTACAAATAAGAGCGTTGTCTGGCTCCCAGTATGGCTCGCTTTGTTCAACGCTCTATAAGGCCAAAACACTCCCCTCTCTCCCCCCATGTCTCCCCCCTGCAGCCTAGAGTATACAAATGGAGTGAATTCAACTTCTGTCACTTCACTTCTTTTGCTCTGCTTGCCGTGTGTCTGAACCTTCAACCTGTACGTATTCTATACTTTATACTGATGGATGGATTTGTACATTTCTGAATTTAATGCATGGAGAAGTTGCTGCACTTTATAATGTATGTTTCACGATGGAAAGTTGTTGGTGTTGAAAAGGAAGAAACTCATGGATGCATTGTGAAAAAGGTCTTTTATTTGATCCCAGATGACACAGAATGAAGGTTCACTGGTAACTCTAGTGGACAGTTGAACATGACATTCACAAACTAGAAATCACTTCATGCCTGTGGATTCAGCAGAGCTCCAAATCTCATCACTTTCTTTGTCCACCAACAACTTTCCATCTTAGCAGAGTTGGTGTGCCACCTGGCCTCAGACTTCTGGTTGTACATGACCAGGTTGCAGTCAGCCTGCATGCACAGGACTCCAGCCATACAGGACAAAGTTACCGTCCTCCTGCAGGCAGGAAAGAGAGACATTTGACTGCAATAAGAATCATTTACAGACCAGTGCTCATGTATCACAGATCAGAAATAATCAGTTACTCACCTGGAAGATTTTGGACAAGTAGTTCTTACTCATGATGCTGTAACCAACACATTGTTAACATTGGTTTGTCATTTCATTTGTGAAACAGTGATTTCCACACCACAGGTCTAACAGTGATCAAGTAGCCTGTCCATTTAATTAATTATATATATATGTATATATATATATATATATATATATATATATATATATATATATATATATATATATAAACACTCATCTTCCTCCCATCTGGGTACAAAGTGTCTCATTAGACAGCGTTAGGTGAAACATTAAGTGTATCTCCATGTTGCTCCTCTGTGTTTAACTGTATGCTCTCAGGTTACCATCATTTACTAATTTGTATTACGAGGTCTGAAATCTGAAACAAAGTCCTTCTTTTATTGTTTTAAATCATAAAGTCTATGCATTAAAATATGGATCACTATTGGAAACGAGATTAAAGGTTTTAATGTGGAACCCAAGATATGAATATGAAGAGATCTGATGTGTGGTACTTTGTGAAAGACCGCTGGACTCTGACTTTGGACACATTCTTAACAAATATTTAGCAAAAGCCTAATCTTCAAAGAAACTGCCAAAACCTGAATGTTAGCATGTTTCCGGGGGTGTTTGAAAGAACACAAGAAAATCTAGTACTCAGTAGTAAAACAGGGCCGTGACACTACCCTCTCTGTCCCCGCTCTCTCTCCGACCTAATAAAGATTACAGACAATGACAGTTTTGTGCTCCCAAATTATTGATGGGGACATGTCCACAACGTGCATATGACTCCAGTCAAGCTTGGTAGAGGAAGCATATTTATAGTTAAAGTCTAAACTGGCATGTCTTAATTCAGTGGAGATGACATCTAAATATTAAATATGAACAAGTGGAATCATAATATTATTTATCTGAGGACCAAGATATTACTTTCAGGGTTAGTTACACAGGACGAGATGGATTGTACCCAGATGCAGACATTGAGAGCAGCAGGATTCATGGATTCATTGAAGATGAATCTTAACTTCAAGCTGCATTGACACGATGACGACGAGACGAGGAACGGACGGAGGTGATTGGAGAGAAGCTGATGAAGTGAATGAGATGCAGGTGAGGAGGAGAGAGGTGAGCCGGCTGGAGAGAGAGAGTCTGAGGACACCTGGTGGATGGTTAGAGGATGGCAGGTCTGGGGATGAGAGGAGGGTTCATGCTTCATGGTCTGGAGGAAGTAAGCAGGAGGAAGAGAGACAGGCCACACAGAGACAGGGAAGTCCTGGTGAATTGAGACTTGATGATTTAATATCTAGTTTGATTACACCTGGTTTTATTATGTCAAACTAGTGTCTCTTATTTTCTTTCATTGTTTTTAAAAGAACTGCTTCCTCAAACTCAAATTAAAGTACGCATGACGAATGTTTGATGTTCCATTTAACAAACCTCTGACAATACAAGAAAATACCTGTCAGAAGGTGCTGCTGCAGCATAAAATACTAAATAATGTTATAGATTAAACTACACATCTATTATCTCTAACTATCAACATCTTTTTAAAATGATGTTTATGCATCAATAATAATAAATGTATATTATCATATAACTCTAAAAGAGGCCATTCTGCTGAATAAAGGGATCGTATTGCTTATTATACTTATTATTTTCACATTTAAGTGAGATTTTGAATTCAGAAAGTTTAGCCATAATGTATTTTGACATCAAAGTATTGCTACTTCATTATTTCCACTGAGACCGAACACCAGTCGGCTCCACTGAATGATGAGACTCCATTATATGACACATTTAGACTAATTGCATGTATTGATTCATTACATTAAACTTTCACTGTTTGAAGTCAAAGTTCTTGATTCACAAGGCGCTGAGATACCGAGACACACGTTATCCTGACCACCGCTCACAAAGAGAAAGAAGAAACTCATCGATGCATTTTGAAAAAGGTCTTTTATTTGATCCCAGATGACACAGAAGAAAGGTTCACTGGTAACTCTAGTGGGAAATGTGGCAGCTCTCCCCAGTTTGGCCTCGGCTGCTGGCTGGTTGACAATCAGTCAGCTGATCTCACTGATTGGCAATCAGTCAGCAGCCGATGGTGAAGGTATAAAAGGGGCAGAGCGGCAGGAGGAGGGAGAGGAGTGAGCAGACGCATGGCGTTGTGGTCTGCTCGGTGTATGTAGTTTAAATAAATATGGCTGTTAACGCAACCTCATCGAGGCTATCGGCTGATCCTTGGTGCTGGGGGGGGAAACCCACGGGTGACGGCATGAGTCTCGTCACAATAACGTCATAGCTAAACATTAACGTTGCTCTCTCTCGCCAACTGTCAGCAGCCAGCTGGCACCAAGTGCTTCTTGGATCATACGTTTGTTAGAGAGGCATTTTATCTTGTAAATCATCGTTATGCTGTTCAGATTCATCAGGCCGTCTACCTCCGGCACTACAGGATCTCCGTGACTTCCTCCTGCTTATGAAGGAGCCATTGTGCAGGTTCCACTTAACTGAGGTGCGTTCATGATCGAAATAGAAAGAAATGCCTGTTAAAGGTTAACCTGACGATGTGCCGCAATGGGTGTGTTTGTATATATATATATATATATATATATATATATATATATATATATATATATATATATATATATATATATATATATATATATATAAATAAATAAACTTCATTACATTAACCTCATGTCAAATCTTCCAGCTGTTTTTTTTTTAAAATAAATCACGAGCTGTGATGAAGCAGCATTAACGTTCATGTGAAGTTGTGTTTCTGTCCACTTTGTGAATACTCATCCAATTTTAACTGACCTCTACACCTCAGTAGGTTTGAATGATTGAAGTAGAAAGCTTTCCTTATCAGGCTACATTCTTCCTCACAATAACCTGTGGAACGACTCCTGTCACAAGCCCCAGGTTTCCCCCCCAGCACCAAGGAATGAGCCCACTTGTTGTGAAGTTTGGCGAGATACTTTATTAGAGACTCTGCTCTGCTGGTCCTGTCTCTCTCTCTCTTTTTCTCTCTCTCTCTCTTCTTGTTCTTCTTCTTTTTGAGGTTTTATGGCTGATGGCATTCCAACAAAAGGTGCATTACCGCCACCTACTGTACTGGGGTATGGACCAGAGCTAACCCTCCAAAATAAATAAAATAAAAATAAATATAAGAATAGTACCTTCCCTCCATCTCCATTGCAGATGATATTAGGGACAGACACAATCACCCTGATTCCCTTCAACTGAGGCCAATTAGGCCTCTTCCCAGCACCTGTTCCCTGAGCCCGACTCCGCCCACCCGACACACCTGTAAGACAGCTGCTTGTCAAACTCCTGATTGTCAGGGTGTGACACTCCCCTCTCTGCCTCCTGCAGCCGAGAGGATAACAATGGAGTGAATTCAACTTCTGTCACTTCACTTCTTTTGCTCTGCTTGCCGTGTGTCTGGACCTTCAACCTGTAAGTATTATTTACTCTATCCTGATGGATTTGTTTACTGCATGAAGGAGTCGCTGCACTTTACTGTTAGACCTGTGCTGTGGAAATCACTGCTTCTCAAATGAAATGACAAACCAATGTTAACAATGTGTGTTCAGTGTGTTGGATGGAAATGAGAGACTTTCTTTTTGTCACAGCATCATGAGTAAGAAGAACTACTTGTCCATAAATGATGAGCTCCGCAAGGGAGACTGTAGTGTGAGACATTCTTGCAGCTCTCTACGTTATTGCAGTCACCAAAGTAGTTCGCTAGTAGCTCCTAGTAGCTAGCATTCACGGGAGAAAAAGGACAGACGACCTTCGTCTCTTCAGTCTGGGAACTCACAGTTTATTCTGCGCACAACAGCACCACAGCGTACACATGAACTTGTTATACATATAACACAGGGCATTCAACATGGCTTTGGTACTACATAATATGTTCAACAGAGACTATCTGATGTCCAACAACGGGAATTTCAAGGCGATCTTCCAGGTGAGTAACTCTGAATATTTGTGCGCTCCAGATACTTATGATGATGCGTGATACATTAACACTGATCTATGTGAAAGTAAATAATACTCATCAGTCAAATGTCTCTTTCCTGCCTGCAGGAGGACGGTAACTTTGTCCTGTATGGCTGGAGTCCTGTGTGGGCTTCAGACACGTGGAGATCAGATGGTGTCCGCCTGTGCATGCAGGCTGACTGCAACCTGGTCATGTACAACCAGACGTCTGAGGCCAAGTGGCACACCAACTCTGCTAAAGGTGCCGGTAACATGTGTCGCCTTCACCTCACAAACGATGGAAAGTTGTTGGTGGACAAAGTGTGGAGATTTGGAACTCCGACCAGTCTGAGGGCAAGAAGTGATTTATAGTTTGATGGCATGTTCAACTGTCCACTAGAGTAACCTTCATTCTGTGTCATCTGGGATCAAATAAAAGACATTTTTCAAAATGCATCGATGAGTTTCTTCTTTCTCTTTGTTGTGAGCGGTGGTCAGGATAACGTGTCTCTGCATCTCTGCACCTTGTGAATCAAGAACGTTGACTTAAAACAGTGAAAGTTTAACGTAATGAATCGATACACTGTGATTTTAGCCCAAATTAACTCAATACATAGGCCTTTTGTTAAAGGGAGTTTTCAACATACCAACATAGGCTAAATGTGTCATAATGGGGTCTCCCATTATCATCTAGTGCAGCAGACTGGTACTGGGTCTCTGTGGTGGAAGAATTAAGTATCAATACCTGATGTCAAAATACTGTATTGGGCTTTGTTGAGTTGTGGTGCACTGTTGCAGCAGCTACTGTTTCATTCGGAGGAAAGAATAAATGGTGGAATTATCTTTAGCCGTTGTTGGCGTATTTATTTAGCAGGCTTCCGACGCATCAGTCTCACGGTCAGAGCTAACTTCAACTGAACAAGGTAACATATGACACATTGGCCTTTATAGCCTGTACCCTAGCGCCATCCTGTGGCGTAACCATATATACATCCGAGTACACAAAGAACATATCTCAACACCCGCACTTGTACTCAGGTTGCTATACTTCAAGCAAAAGAAACAGAAAACAGAATGAATGTGAATCTCTGTCATACACATACCACTCTCCAAAAAGAACACTTGCAAACCTCTTCAGTTTCAACTTAGTTACAGGTTTGGTCATTACATTAGCAATCATGTTATCGGTAGAACAATACATCAAAATCACCTTTCCCTCAATCACAGTTGACCTGATAAAGTGGTACTTTATGTCAAAGTGTTTACACCTCTGTCTGTTTACAGGGATCTTGGCAAGAGCTATTGTCCTCATGTACAATAATTGAGAAATCGGCAAGTTCTCAATAAGCAGATTGGCCTTTCAGCATTATATTATGTAAAATTATTGAACAAGATTAAAAAAACATTTTGATGGTTGGATGTTTGGTTTAATCTGACATGTTATGCAGCAGCTTCTGATTGGTATTTTAGTGAGACAAGTCTTATATTGTATGTTTTGGTAAAACATTCAGGCTCTGCGTCAAAGCTAAGAGTCAAACAAGTTGTTCATTCCATAAGAAGATGAAAATAGGATATAATTAACATATCGTGCAGCTAGGAAATAGTTATTGGGTGCCAAGTTGCTGCATCACACATCAAACATCATATTGTTCCTGTACACATAGAACATAGAGCATAAGAATAGAACATAGAACATACACATAGAATGATGATCATACATATAGATAACATAGATGAGGAGTCTTTCGTTGGAGTCAGAACTCAGAGGATAAAGAGCAAGCTGTAAATGTGAACAAGATATGAATATGAAGAGATCTGATGTGTGGTACTTTGTGAAGGACTGCTGGACTCTGACTTTAGACCCATTTTTAGCACATATTTAGCAAAAGCCTAAACTTCAAAGAAACTGCCAAAACCTGAATGTTTGCATGTTTTTAGGGGTGTTTGAAAGAACACAAGAAAATCTAGTTCTCAGAGGTAAAATAGGGCAGTGACACTCCCCTCTCTGTGCCCGTCTCTCTCCATCCTCCAAATACTTAGTCTCTGCTCTGCTGGTCCTGTCCCTCTTCTTGTTCTTCTTCTTTTGAGGTTTTATGGCTCAGCGACTTGTGAATCAAGAACTTTGACTTAAAACGGTGAAAGTTTAACATAATGACTCGCTACACTGTGGGACTAAAAACAAATAGTGGTTGGGACATGTCCATAACTTGCACATGACTCTGCTCAAGCTTGGTAGCGTAATATTGTGTCAGTGGTGTGAACTATTCCAGTGGAATTTTGAGTACCTACCAACAGGTCGGAAGGAAGCAGTAGGTGACTGCAGAGCAGATGAGGGAGGTGGGAACAGGTGTGTGTGCGTGTGCGTGTGCGTGTGCGTGTGCGTGTGCGTGTGCGTGTGCGTGTGCGTGTGTGTGGCAGTCAGTTAATCTTTAAAAAAATACATTGATTTAACAAGTATTAGTTCTCAGCCCAGAGTAAATGTGCAATATCATCTTCTTTAAATTTGACTGGCGGATCCCAACCAACTTGCCTAGGTGCATACCGCCACCTACTGTACCGGAGTGTGCTGATTCAGGAATAATTGGACTAAGAAACAAAACAAAAATGCTATTAACTGACCAACAAGAACCTGAGAATGAAGGTGGCCTTTTAAAACAAGGCTGTAACGCCAATGAGTCATTAGAAACTCAATGGAAGTGACACAAAAGGTTATTGCAATGGCAACAAGGCACCACAAGATGTCACACTAATGACGTCTCTGTATCCACATATATGACTCACCTGACTGGTTACATAGAACTGCAATGACAAAAACACAAGATTTATTGATCATTGATTCATTTATCCTCAATAAATTGATGCATTTTGAAAGTTTGTTCTCGATGTTTCCCTTTTGGCTCAGGTGGTCAACATCTGGTTAATCTAATATAGCCTGATGAGTAGAGGAGGGAAGGACAGACAGGTGATCAATATGTATCTTCTTGAATGGTTGTTTTGTGTAGACATTTTTTAATTATAGTTTTCTTTATGTAAACATTAATGCAGTTCCCCAGTTGTATTTTGTATCGCCTCTTTTTCGCATGTTCCTATCAAGTTCAAGTCACACAGCAGACGCGGTGGTTCATTAAACAGATCAGTACTCTGAGACTTAATTAATAACATGGTCTCGTCTGTGGCAATTTTATTTATTTATTTAATATAGTCAAAGTCTTGCAACTATGTGGCCCCACTGCAAGACAGAGCTTGTCTAATATTATATAACTTTCTTTTTTAAAAATCAATAACAGTGTGATGGTGCACTGAATCATGGGCACTTGAACTCTGGGTCTGAAACCAGATTGTGTTGTTTTGTGTTTATCGTTTTATAAATAAAGTACTTATTTCCAAATATTCTCCCCCAAAAAGAAAAGGACATGAGTTCAAAAGAATACAATGTAAAATAAATTATAACAATTTATAAATTGCATACATCTTCATTTAAAACTGTGCGCCGGTCAGTTTGTTCCTATACATTAAAAAAAGAAGAAAAAAGGGACGTGTGGTGGTGTTCTGTCTTTTTTTGCTGCCTTCGCGAGCCGCCATTGCTGAGCGGAGATGACGTGACTCTACGTAAACGGCTCTGGTTCCGTGGGCGTTCCCGTTCTGACCTCGCGACCAGTCTCTGTGCGTCGCTCAAATATACCGTGCGCACATACGTCTGGCTTTACGGTATTGCGCTCTCTCTCTCCCACCCTCTCTCTCGATCTCTCTCCCTCCCTCTCCCTCTCTCTCCGCGGTACTCGTCTGGCAGCAGCTCGCGGTTTTCAGATCCGACAAACCAGCTGAGTGACGCGCGTGGAAGACGGTTGAAGAATTAACGCTCTTCTGTCAAAAAAACAAAACAACCAACATTTTTGATTTTCTTTTTTAAACAACCAGCTGATATCTGACGAGGCGAGCGATGCGCGCAGCGGACTCACCGGGGGGATAATCTCGTTTTTTTGTTGTTGCGCCGACCGAGCTCCCACTCCCGCGGTGCTTCAGTGGGAACAGACGGAACATCTCCCTAAAAAAAAGATTTCGCAATCTTTTTTTATTTTTTAGCGGGCAGCCTGCAGCCCGGGAGGGTCTCCCCGCCTCCCCGCCTCCCCGTCTCCCTGCCTCCCCGATGCGGAGCCTCCGCCGCTAGCTGCTATCTGAAGGAGCTCGTGAGTGTGCGGGGGAGAGCTGGTTCTGACAGTCACGTTTTCTTCTTCTCTGCAACATGTT
This sequence comes from Liparis tanakae, assembly GCA_036178185.1. NCBI lineage: Eukaryota > Metazoa > Chordata > Actinopteri > Perciformes > Liparidae > Liparis > Liparis tanakae. The sequence goes on from CM070096.1 coordinate 16,071,193, forward strand.
TTGAGTGCAAAAGGGAGCTGAAGAGCGGCGGCTGTCTGTCGGGGAGACTCGGGGAAACTCGGGGGGACTCGGGGAGAGTCGGGGAGAGTCCGGGGGGGGCGGGGGGCGGGTTCTTCACTGCGCAGACAAGCGGCGGACCGTCTCGTCTGGCTCCACAGCGGACAGCTCGGGGAAGGGAGCCGGGAGAAGGTCTTCTGTCGGCGTAGTAGTGGCGGTGGCGGTGGGGTCAGGAAAATCTGTAAATACCCGGTGGTAAAATGACGATGTCCGTCCCGGAGAGGAAATCAGGATCGGAGGGGAAGGAGGAAGAGAGCGAGGATGAGAGCGAGATCTTGGAGGAGAGCCCGTGCGGCCGCTGGCAGAAACGGAAGGAGCAGGTTAGTGTGTGTGTATGTGTATGTGTATGTGTATGTGTATGTGTATGTGTATGTGTATGTGTATGTGTATGTGTATGTGTATGTATGTGTGTGTGTGTGTATGTGTGTGTGTGTGTGTGTGTGTGTGTGTGTGTTTCCTAAAACTGCAATTGCTCATTGATCGGGACATGAGGTCGCCCCCTCCGACCATGCTTGGATATCCTCTATTATGCAACTCTGTTTCTGTGCAGGGTGTCGACATCGATCCTGAAATTCAAGTTTCACTATTCACAGTAACATACTGTAAAGACGTGAAACAAGTCTCACTCCTTAAAGCTTGACATGGTTTATCATAAAGCATGACGTGTGCAGTGTTAGAGGAAGCAGAAGACTTCTTTTTTGTTGCATAGTTCAAAATATAGAAATTGTAAATAATCAAGGTTTTGGATTGTTGGATGGACTAAACAAGCAATTTGAGGACGTCACATTTTGTTTAATGTAATAGAAATAAACACGTGATGCACAAACTGATGAGGATGATGATGATGAATGAAAACATCAACATATATGAAAAATTGTTAGTTGCCCGAAAGCTAAATAATTATCATTTTCTACACCGATTTCTGAAATCGTATACACAAAACTATGGATAACATTCCTGACTATTCCATAGTTTCGTCTATACGATTTCAGAAATCGGTAACAAAATGAAGAGAAATTACCAGCAAGTTTTTTTGTGTAACTAATACTCCAAAATGATTGGGTTTATTATCACCGATAGACAATCCTCACAATTATAAGGCTGGAACTAGGACTGTTTGTTGTTGTTCTTACACAATTAATAGTTTATCAAAATAGGTTCAATCCACTAACTGATTATTTAGCTCGTACACATAGATATAATCCTCAGATAGATTTACACTTCAAATTTTCAATGCCATGTTTCTTTAAACGCTCGATTGCGAGAAGGGAGGAAAAAGCCAAACTAGTGCATCGTTATTGTTGCAGCTCTTTTCTCTAAAGCTTTCACAGCAGCTCTAAATCCACGCGTGAAGGCGGCTGCGTTGGCAGGGTGTTTCCAGCTCGCTGTCCTCCCGTCTGTCCGTGATCTCCAGCTCTACTCACGACTCTGCCGCCTCTCCACAGAGGGCTCACACTACTCCAGACAATACATCAGCAGCAGGAAGGAAGATAACCCCCCTCCCACCCCCCTCCATAAAATAATCCCATGTTTAAATCCAACATCTGGGACATGAAATGCAGCACTGTCGCCACGGCACGACTGCAAGGCATTAAACATGTCCAGTTATTATCGGAGCGCCAAGAAACCGTCATTGAAATGGCTTCTTTTGAAGTGGCGGGCGTCGTCTCCACGAGGCTCCGGATAAGAGAACGAGCTTTAAGTTGAAGGTTATCTCTCTGACGCACACTCGGCGCCCACCTGACCTCTGTGCTCCTTCTGTGTACATCCAACACACACGCAGTCTTGCCCACCCTGATGTTTTTCCACCTATTGATTATCTATCTGGGTTGTTATGTGGCCATCCCCCCCCCTGAGAGCATCTGGTTGCTCCAGATGGAAACCCATATCCGAATATCTGTACGTGACGATCAGAGCAAATGTAATGAAATAACATCAAACATCCCGATTTGTGTCCAACGTGATGAACCGAGTCCAACAGTTTACATCACGGACACATGTCATTATAATATACGGGAACTAGAATAGCCAATTGTTATCATTTTGGATCAAAATTTGCTGAGAATCTTTATTATGGAGAGTTGATTCAAACTTTCAGTGGAATCATATAGTGATGAAATTAATCATATCGAGATATGATTGTCAATTTGGTTGTATGTGTTGAACATCGTACCAGCACATGTTTAGTCTTTCGCTTGATAAATTACTTTAAAAACCTGCTGATTATAATTTATCAAGTTGTTTTCACTTACCAGAAATTATATAGGCAAGAAATATCACATATACAATATAACAGCATCGGAAATACACAAGGGCAAAAAGATTCCCCCATAATTTCGATAATTTCTAGTTTTGTTTTTGTTCATAATCTGTAGACTACTGCCTTATTTTTGCCATTTTTATTTAAATTGCTCATATACCATAAGCCTAAATAAGTACATTTACTATTTTTGAACAACGATTAAATGTTATTTTACACAAGTTTCAAAAAGTGCCTCTAATTCCTTTTTTAAATGCCCCTGGATTTCAGTCAAGATGTTAATTTCCTACCCTACAATATAATAATATACAATAACATATGAAAAGATATATAAATCTATAAAAATCTAAAAAGAATGGACGAGCTGTGCAATTTGCAGAAGAGGTAGTTTAGTGAAGAAATGTGCAAAATGTATAAACTTCCCTGCAGTCGTTCACTTTATGTTGTTGTTGTTGTTGTTTGCGTCGCTACCTTTTTTGAGAATAATGGTCCGAAACAAGACGCATGCACGCCATGTGCCTCAGGCTTCGAGAATAACAAATAAAGTCATGTGACTTTATCTCTGAGCCGGTAACTGTTGCCAACACATTATTGACGGTGAAGCCACGCCTGCCTTCCCCGCTAGGCCGGCCGCGTGTTGTGTGCACGACGGCGAGATGAAGGAATGCATCTCTCGCTCTGTTTTGATGCGTTGGCGCTCCGCCAGCACAAGAATACTCCGTAAAGAAGTCAGTGGGGGAAAGTTCAGGAGACGCCGCTGTGATGAATGTTATACAGCTGGGATTGTACAATAAACACCGGCCGCCGTCACATGGGGCTGTTTTCTCAGGTGGTTTAAGCTTTTGTTTTATTTTATAATTGGATGAACGCGTTGCCTTCAAAGACTATATTTACATGGAGAGTATTGATTTCTCCGAGTGGCTGAACGGTTGCTGCCGTGATTGGAAAGCGGAGCTGTGCGAGCTGAAGCTTGACCGATGTCGAGGGAGCGTTCTGCATTGCGGTTTATTATTTACAATCTTTTCCGGGGCTCCGATGTTTGTGTGAGAAGGAACAAAATAAACCCAAGAAGCTCGTCAAACTGTCGGTGGTGAACTCAAAATGTGTTGATTGTTGTCGCACGAGGCGTTGACGTAGAAGCCATCTGCTCTCTTTCTTACCTGGATTTACTGACTGATGTCACGTGACCTCTGAGTCATCCGTGGCCTCCCAAATTGTGGACACGCTAAACGTCAGCTGATGTAATGCGCGGCTCGTGGATGCTGACGCGGCACTTCTCGACCCTCGGCGTCTGCATTCGTTCTCCTCCATCAAATGTGAGGATGAACATGCACACGAGGGATGCTGATAATCTACCGTTTAAAACGGTAGTTGAAAGCAAGCATTTTGACAGATTAATGCTACCCACTAAAACGGTTAAAAGGAATTAAAACTGATCGTGAGAAAAGACTGTCTCTTAAGATATGGTATCTTTAAGGATGATATTACTAACTAGTAATCTCCTTCATTTAAATAAGGGATAAAACAACTTGTTTGTAACTAAGCACCTGCATATATAGTTCCTGTTCCCTGCTCTAAAGGTGGATTATCTCTCGTAGCGTGACGGTGTGAGTTATGTCCACCAGAGACAAAGTTCACTCCCCCCCCCCTCTTCTGATCTTGGCTCCTTGCAACATGGTAGACCACCTGAAGTGAATCCACACCCGGGTTCCCCCCCACCCCCCAGCAGCAATCGTGCCAGTAATTCTATTTCCAGGACCTCCACCAGAGTGATGAAGACGAGGCAGGCCCGGGGTCAGGCGGGACTCCATTCATTTGTAACGGCGGTATAATTCTCGAGCGCATATGAATATGTGAGGTTGCATTTCGGGGGGCAGGTGCTGCTTTCTGCACTCTCGTGTGAAGCAGAAATCCCGAGCACGCGTTAGCGAGCATGCGTCGACATGGAGACGCTTGAGGCAATGAGGCGAAGTGTAGTGCATACAGCCGACGGTGAGCAACGTGAGAACTACAGGGTTCGTACGGTCATGGAAAACCTGGAAAAGTCATGGAATTTTAAAATGGTAATTTCCAGGCCTGGAAAAGTCATGGAAAATACTTAAATCACAAAAGTTTTGGAAAAGTCATGGAAATTTGTTATATTCACCTGTTCTTTTACGTTAAAATAATTTATATGTTTTTGAAAGGAAGACTCCAATTATAAGCCGGCATACGCCAAGTCCAAACAGATGGATTTGCACATAAAGGAAAATAGTTTGATTAAAAGAATAAACATTTATATAAGTGTTTCTAAGAATAAACATGTATAGTAATGTTTATTCTTTAAATCAAACTATTGTCTCTCATTTGTTTCATTTAAGGTATATTGTATTCTTTGTAATTCTCATTGTTTGAATACTACATTTTCAAAAGGTTTTCACGTACACACCGAGATTTCAGTTTGGTCATGGAAATTTGGTTGAAAGTCCTGGAAAAGTCATAGAATTCCATTGGTCAACATGTGTACGAACCCTGGAACTATAGTACTGCAGTTGTTATATTTCTCAGAAGAGAGTTAGACAAGTGGCGTTAAAAAAAAACGCACACCGGTTTTTAAATTAACTGAACTCCAATTAACTGCGATGGATTTCTTCTTTCTTCGCGAGTAATGCCGGCCACACGCGCCGGGCTGATTGTATTAGTGGAACCAAAGACTAGATAAAAATCGACCCCTCCTCACGGTAACCATGATGTATGCCGTGCTGTGAAGCCTTTGCATGACACGCCTTTAAATGAGCGCCGAAAGAGCCCTCGACCCGCAGACCCCCCCCCCCCCCCCCCCCATGAGCCTGTGTCAAGTTGCGTTTTGCCGTCGGTGCTGCCTCCCCCCGAGGGCTGGGTGTGGGGGGGGGTCCCTCGCGCTGCGTAATGATCCGGCAGTGCGACATGTCGATGGCCGCCCTGCGAGGAATGACGGCCACTCCGATTTCCCCGGAGGTGACCGTCGGCTTTGATCCACCTGTTGACACTCCGTCACCACATCATTCATGGTCCCCAGAGAATGACTCCTCTGGACTTTGGTGTTCCCTGGACTGAAATCTCTCAGACGCGGCGGAATGGATTGCCATGTAAATGCACTAGATATTCCCGCTCTGTTTCTCACGTCTCTCTAATATCTGAATAACTACTTGATAGACGGGAGTTTTTTTAAACATTCATGGTCCCCAGGAGATGAATCCTAAGACCTTCCTGATCCTCTCTCTGCAGCACTTGCACCACCATGAGGTTGCCGAATCATTAAATGGATTTCTGTGCAATTGTACCTCCACAGTAATGTTCCACACAGGATGCACCGCATTGACGTCGATGAGCCGCTGACTCATCCGGTGCCGTCGTCGGGTCTGCGTCTAATTTGCATACTTATTTGGTTTACGCCTGCAAAAGGGCCGCCGTCCCATCGGCCTCAGAACCAGACGCGTCACGTGTCGACCGGGCGAGACGAGCCAAGGAGGGGAAGTTCTGAGAACAGATGTGTTGTGATAATAAAACTTCAGGCTCTTACTTGCTGCTCCAGGGAGAGTTGTAATGGAGGGCGTGTGCGCTGAGCTGAGGGTCGCCGTGCTATTGGACAGCCGTGACTGGTGGATGACAACAGCTGATAACAGTGGCACAATGGCAGCGAGGGAAACCCGAACCCAGGAAGAGCACTGTGCTTTCGAAGACGATTTCCTGAGGCCGGTTTAGGCCGAACCGTAGTTACAATGTCCGCTTCCGTCGGATGTACACTACCGTTCAAAAGTTTGGGTTCACTTAGAAAAAAGAAGAAAAAAAAGCATTAAATTCAGAAATACACTCTATACATAGTTAATGTGGTAAATGACTATTCTCAGTTTTTTTATGAAGTCTCTACAGAGGTGTACAGAGGCCCATCTCCATGTTCTAGTGGTACATTGTGTTATTGCTTTAGAAGACTAGCGGAGGGTTAGAACCCACTTGAAACCCTTAAAAAAAATTATAACTTTTTATTTAGCATTTTCCACAAACAGATTATTCCTTGACATTGAAACCCTTTTTATGTGAGCGCAGCTGAAAACAGTTATGCTGGTGAGGGAAGCTCTAAAACTGTCCTTCCTTTGAGCGACAAGTTTGAAGAACAACATTAATATTTACCATGAAAATCATTATTTCTAACCTTGTCAATGTCTTGACTATATTTTGTGTTAATCTTGTATTCATTTAATAAATAATTGTGAGTTTTCATGGAAAACAAAAAAATGTCGGTGACCCCAAACTTTTTAACGGTAGTGTAAATCGATGGGTTAAAGACGTTGACTCGTATTGCTGCTTTTTAACTCATTGATCGGCATCTAGACAAGAATGCTCTTACTAACCACCATCTCGAAGTCATCGGGTCTGGTGGGATATACAGGGAGATGCCCGTCAGCGTTTTCCACTCCAGCTGTGTGAAATTGAGCTACTCGAATTTTCGTCCGACACGTCTGCAGGCTTTCACGCAGCCGTTGGCGTGGTTCCCATCACTCGAGATCATCCTGGAGGCGTCTTTCACGTAGCTGTGTGAAGTTCAAATGTTGCAAAACAAACCTCGGCCGTCATATTCCTTGCATCGCTGAATTAAGGAGGAAAATCAGAATCAGAAACAGAAGTCCTAACGGCACTATTTAGATTAGCATAATTCAAATTTTATAATCCATTTTCTCTCTTCATTTATCACTTTGCAATTTCAGGAAATGCACTGTGGGGTCCTCGGGTCCATGTACTTACATACACTACTTTATTACCATTTGCATAAATTTGACTGGAAAGAGCTTTAAACACATCATAATGTTAAAATAAATAAATCTATCTACAAAGAATCAAAAGCTGGCATCAGTTTACTGCTCAGGTTTATAATCTACTTTGCTTTCTACTTCCTGATTTAAATAAAGATGTTCCGGTTTATTTATGCAAAGTTCCTCTTTGGCGTCTCATGTGAACACGTGAGAACCTGTTTTGTTTGAATGAGATAACGTATATTCTAATCTTCTGAGGACAAGTGCAAGTGAGGGAACCTAAATAGACAGGGACTAATTAGGGAATGGGCAACAGGTGAGACGGGCATGAGGTCCAGGTGAAGGTAATAAGGGACTAACGAGGTGATCAGAGGCAGGTGAAGGCAGTTGGACTGACGAGATGGGAAGCAGGATCTGGAACGACGTGATAATTAGAGACAGGATGAAAACAACTAATACAAGAAGGAAGGTGTGGAGCTAAGCTGTTACAATTATTATTATAATTCAGCTAATGCAAAAATAGTTTTGCCATGTTTTTCACATGTGTAAAAAGCTTGTCAAACAACAACTGTATGTATTGATATTGTGACACAGTTTATGATTTCAACATATATGCCACATTTACACCATGAACTTTATTTTGAAAGGAAATTTCAGAAGGAAGTGAGGCAGCAGTCTGTTTTTAAGAATGTCCATACAGATATGCACGTGTACAAACCTCTGACGTGTCACAGGGGAAAGGCAGTTCCCCTGTACACATGCAGAGCTCTGTCTTGTGATTCTGATGCACACACACACACACACACACACACACACACACACACTCAGTTATAATGATAGTTTTCGGCTCAGTCTAGCTCCTGGCGTGCATCACAACGTGAAGCCTTTCATCCAGCTCCGACTGCACAGAGCAAAGAAACTTTAACGGCATTACTGGTACCTGAGGCCAAGGTCCCCCGCCGCCTCGCATGTGACTGTGATCAAAGGACGCGCGCGTGAATATCAAACAATGCAAAAACAAACATTACAGCCGTCCTTATGAGTGCAGGCAGGTGGGAACGGGTTGCGTAAAGCCTCTAGTAACACGACTCTGGAAGGACTTGTGTGTGTTGATACCACGTGTGTTTAGTGTCACTGTTTATGGCTTCAAAGGAAGCTTTCCTCTTATTATTGACCAGCTGATATGAAAACTGTGTGCAGATTTCAAAGTGTTGATTCATTCCTCTGATTGTGTGTGTGTGTATTTAAGGCACTTATTTGTATTCTAGATTTAGATGTATTGTGAGAGATCTCTTTTTCTATCTCTACTCTTCTATTCGTAACTCATCTTCTCAACAATAGCCTGCCCTCACAATTTTGTCAAATAATGCAAATCACTTCTCTTTGATGTGACGAATGCAGCAAGAAGACAATCACACATGGAATGGAATGAAAAATATCATAATGATCCGTCCCTGAGCTGCGTGATCGTTTACTCCAGCGTTGTTGCTCGAGGCCTCATCGTTGATCGATAGCTCTCCTCCTCCTCCTCCTCCTCCTCCTCCTCCTCCTCCTCCTCCCCGGGCTTCATGAAATAACATCTTGTTTCGCACAAGCTGAAATCAGAGCTCCACTTCCTCGTAACCCTCCCGCCTGACGGACCCATTCCTCTTTTGCATTCAGAATTTAAATGCGCCCCGTGCTGTTCATGCTAGCTCAGTGAGTGAAGCAGTTTTACTCTGACGCAGGAGTTGAATTAGAAGTGCATCCCAGCAGTGCATCAATCAGTAAGATGGCTAATTAATTAAATATGAAGCCGGGAAATATAAGCCCCCCCCCCCCACACACACACACACCGATGATCGGGGCTTCAGTGGCCGTTGAGGACACTGAGGTCACGTCCTCTGAATTTCCACTTCACCTCGTCATCGTAACGATGAAAGATGAGGTGGTTGCGGCAGTGAGTTGTAAAAAGAATTATTATGTGATAAACCTGCTGAGGCCCTGGGTCTGTCCTCCAGCTGATCTTGTGGGATGGTACTTCACCGCCCGTCTGTCGGCCCCGGAGACAACAACACACACCTTCACGCTTGATGTCTTGTGGACAGGCAGCTCAGGGTTAGAGAAACATACAGCCACCCCTCACATGGTGCCTTCACAGACACTCCCAATTGAGCTTTTGTCCGTCAGATTACACAAAAACAGCAACAACCGGGGCACAAACGAGAAGAAGCGGCTCGCCGTCTCCATCTGCCAACAGGCTTTTGGTTTAACACCTGCTGAAGCTCCCTCTCAGGTTGACTAACTCTGAGCTTAATCTCCCCTGGAAGACAAACGCCGCACGCTAAACACGACTCTTTCTGCTCCCTCGTCGTGTATTCGCGTCTCCTTTGCTTCGGTTTCCCCGCTCGAGGCTTCTTTAACGGGCGTTGCAGCCATTTGACTAATCGAGGCCTGCAAACGCAACAGTAGCTGCGACGGAGAAGCGTCCACGCACGCCCGTCTTAAGCGGTTCCTCCTGCTCGCCGATGTCTGTCCCAATATGCACAAGCGTGCCGCTACTGGCTTTTAGCGTTCGCTGGCCGGCTACCGGGGCAAACACTCCATAAGCCCTTACACTGTTTGCCGAGTCTTTTGAGCTTTCCCCCCCCCCCCCCCGAGTCATGCCGTTTGCTTGCTGGACAGCTGTACTGCAGTAACCTCTGCTGGTGGACCCAGAAGAGAAGAGGGGGAGGGACATACAGCTCTTCCTCTGGGTTGGTAGTGGCGATGAAGCAAGCTGCCTGTGGGGATTTACAAGCATGAGTTGGGTAATCCGACGGGCAGAAATTACCCCGCTTTATGGAGAACTTAAAGACTCGCTCAGACTCCGCCAGACCCCGTTAAGCTTCTCCAAGAACACAGTCTATTGCACACGTTTTTAAGCAAACAGGGAGGGGGGGGCGGGGGGGAGTCGGCCAGTCTCGAGGCAAAGTAAAACACACACACGTCTCTTTAGCAGCCTTGTTCAAACCGCTGCTTCTATTCCAAGAACTGGACCGGGGGGGGGGATTGCAAAACACTGTATCCTTGTTTTGTAAACCTCTCATTTAAAGTCTCTGTTTGGTACCAAAATACTGCATGTGTGAGGAACTGAGTTTGTTGGTGAAACTACGTGATTTTTAATAAAGTTGGGAGGGGGAAGGGGGGGAGCCTCTGAATGTGCAACCTCTCAGACCGAAAAGCACCGAAACCTCACAAACTGTAGCTGACGTCATCGAGTGCAACAAAATAGCCGGCGCTCCAAATAGTCTATCGGCTACATTTCTGTGGCCAGGAAAGTGTCGAGGCTCCGATCTAAAAGCGTTTCCGTCTTCTATCGAGTTAAACGGAGTGAGGAGAAGTGCAATGTTTGCCTAAGAAGTGGACCTCCGTGATTACTTGCATTCCACCGCTGGCCGCAGACGATCGCTTAAAGCCCCATTATGTAGTGTTTCCCTTGTAGCGCCCCCTTCAGGTATTTAACGTGTACTTCAGTGTGGTAAATACCCAGTTACGATAGATCAGGTGTCGTGAACCTCTGGCTCTGAGCCATATATGGCTCTTCCGGTGGCTCTTTTGAGTTTGAGTTTTAAAAAAAAAATCTCCGCCCGCCCCCTGTAACTTTCTCTCTCCTCCAGATGACAGCAGCAGTAATGTCAGGTCCCTTTCTTAAAGACGTCTTTGTTCTTTTATTAAACTAAAGGTCTGTTATTGGTCGTCTCCACAGCAGCATGTCTCTCTGTCTCTACGCGTCGCCTAGCGGAGCAAATAAAAAGTCACCTGTGAGGTGGACTGGACTATGTGACGTTGGTCATCATGACAGAAAGCAGGTCTTACATAGTCGGGTATTTAGCCCACAGACCCCCGATGGCAGTGGCGGAGGCGCAAATCGCCATATTAAAAGTCATTGTAGCGGCACCATTTATTTCAAGCTGTTATTTTAAGGTAGGAAAAGTTACATAGTGTTGCTTTAAAGGGCCTGTAACGAGTTGCTTTGTCTCACCCCGGACACGGGGCCGGTGTTTGGAGAGCGTCTTCCTGCTCTCAACCGGCGCCGGGCAGGAGGCCGAGACGTTTCACCGGTGGGGTGTTCGCGGTATTCTCTGCGAAGGCTTCAGTTCTCTGTGTTTATTGAGTTTGAGGATAGCCAAGCGGCAGTAACTCAAATCCCGGAAATGGAGCGCGCGCGGCAGGAAGTTGTTCAGACAAGCGAGTATTTCATCAAATTGAGCCTGAATTATCTGAGAGATTATCCTGAAACGAAGCAGATATTTGACGCTTCCCAAATGAACTGAGTGTAATTCACTTGTTTTTATTAATCAAGCTGAGGTGCGTCGTTTTGTGAGTTGGACTCTTGACCTTCCTCTTGCTCACTTTACTCATCGGAAACAAAGAATGATAAGATGTGTGATGAATGACTGAAATGTTGCAACAGCTCAAGCCAGAACGGTGAAGCCCGATATGGATTATGTTGCTATATAATCCATATCGGTTTATTAATAGGGTTACTAATTAGTGGGAGTAATAAGGAAATATCTAATTTAATGCAGTTTACCCTGATGTTTGATACAAGGCCGGGCGCCTTGTCTCTGAGCCGAGGGTGCGCTTCATTTGTTCATCAGACAAAACCGACCAACCCCATTTGGCTAGATGACCAGACGGAGATATCGCACCATTAATAAAACGTAAACACAACAACATGCATGCTCGTCCCTGTTATTAAATGTCTATTTAGTGGGAAATGAATCCCTCTGTTCTCCCGTTCATCCTGTAAATGTTACACACGTCTGTTATCTTCTTGGTCTTAAGGGGTCGAGCAGGAAAATGAGCAAACACACACTGCAGCTAAGCAGATAAACAACGACCTTGTGACGTTTCTTTCCCCTGGAAACCGGTTTGATTGGCTAGAAGAGATGGCGGTGTGTGTGTTTAAAGGGCAGCGGGGCTCACATGAGGGTCGACGAGTTTGACGAGGAACGCCGCTACGCTCCGGGCTCACAGCCGAGCGACGCTCTAACTCCAGCAGGGCGGGAGGCCGGCCGCTGCTGCAATGAGTTAATCATTCAATAAAGAAACGGGAGATTACAAGTCAGCTGTTGATTTTTAATCCGTAAAGTCGTGCATATTCTCAAATTGCATTGTTTTAGTGTCTGTATTAAAAGTAATTCCAATATTTGAAGGTCGAATTTGAGTTTTGTTGCTGAGACGAGCGAAAAGCTCAGTTCAACAACTCCTTCTTTAGGATGTCGTTTTTAAATAGCGTGCTCTTGAACGCCTCCACTCGAGGATCGCTAATTAACGCCTCCGACTCGCAGTGTAAATATGTGAACGACGCGCCGCCACGTGGACGCTCACGTGGACGGGATGTGATGCGGGTCGCCATGTGATTGAAAGCCGTCGCTTTAATTTTTTACGTGACGAGGCCGCTCGGCACATCAAGGACGTTCTTGAATGAGGCTGAGTTTTTTTTTTTTTTTTTTGGCCACTTCTTCCCCCGCTGGCCTTTATAAATCTGCAGCTTTGTCCCAGTGACAATGGGAGCGAGGACAGCGTGGCAGCGCGGGCGCAGACTAATGCTCTGCGTTATAAAAGCACATGTCATGCTGCTTTGGAAAGCACCGCTCAGGTTCTAATCGCCTGTGAAGGCCTCACAATGCTTGTTCTGACGCACAGGGTTTGGCCAAGGCTGCGGGATTCACTTCGTTCAAGAGGATTTTTTGTTATTTCATCTCAACCGTTTCATCAGAATAGGTCGTTTTTAACAGCACAACCGGATCTAAAAATATATTCCAGTTTTTGATGTTCAGCAGAGCTTCGTCAGAAGAGGCGGAGTAACTTCCCCGTTGTTCTCGACTTTGTTGTGTCCTGTTTCTTTTGTTTGTTTTGACTCCATTTGTATCCATCTGTCCTACATTCCTCTTCGTGGAGCTTTAACCGCTCCACGAGAAAATGAAGAAGTGAGTCGTGATGTTGGGCCGACCCGTCTACTAGTGTGACCTTGGCTGTCCTTTTTTTAAGAAGAGGCTGAACTTTTCACCCGCCCCAAAGAGGAGATTCAGTTAATTTAACGGTTTTATTTGTGATAATGTGGGAAGTGGAGGGCTTATGATTTAAAATATCTCATGCAGACGTGCGCCTTCGGTGTTGCTCACTTCCTGTCCCCTGCTTGACTCGTCCCAGCTGGTGCCATCGTGTTGTTCTTCAAGCCGAACGGGAACACACACACACACACACACACACACACACACTCACACACTCTCACTCACTCTCTCTCTCTCTCTCTCTCTCTCACACACACATTAGCCGAGACGCTGACCCGGTTGTGTGTCGCACATGTGACATCCCGAGTTTGGTGGCCGAGGGTCAGCAGACGGTCGGTGGCTCGAGAACCCGACGCCGAGCGGACAGGAACAGGAAGTGTGAGACGCTCATCAGACGAGCAGCGGGAGGCCTCGGAGACGGCTCCGTGTGCTCGGGGCGAAGTCTGGGTTGTTGTTGGCGTTTGCTCATTCGCACATTCGTGTAACGGGGGATAATACTTCCGAGGAAAAATGGAGGTTTCACCTCCATCAAGTTGATTCAGAGACGTCTACTCACGAGGCGGCGCCCCAATCTGCATTGATTAAATGACACGTATCGTCATCTTTAGGATTTGTCTTTGTTTTGAAGTTCCCGTGGCACGCCTGTCACCAATTTCCATCCCAAGCATCTCCGCCCAGTAATATTTTCGTCCTCCGTGCGACCGCTTGTCTGTTCTCCATTTATTTTGTCACGGAACTGGCGTACTTGTACTAGTTCTGTCAACCCAAATGACGATCTCTTCCTCAACTCTGTAGTCTGGTTGCCTCAACCCCACAGAGTCGTCTCCTGGGAAGACAAACAATATGTTGTTTAGACTATATGTGTGTAACTAGTACATTTTGTGGGAAATTGTATTTTATTAGCTGTTTATTTTTGCTGGAATTGAGGGCACACCTTATTCCCTTAGTGCGAAGACGGAATTAATTTTTTTCATTTTCCTTAACATTTCACATTTCACTCGTGTTCCTCCTCTTCGATTCCGGTGAAATCTACGAGAGAGAAAGCACAAAGCAACCCAACCGAAATAAGTCTGCACTCATTTCCATGCGGTGCAGACACCGAGTCTCTCGCCCACGGCGATCCAGATCACTTCGGTGGGTTGCCTGTACAAAAAGATCGACTCATTAAATATTAACGCGGTGCGGCGTACCGGCTCACCATCGAGGTACGAGGTGTAGGAGGAGGCGAGGTCCCGACCAATGGGAGACAAAGCTCTTTTTCACTAAAGCTTGGACCCACGCAGTGTGAGACAAAGACGCTCTTTCATACAATCCTGAAGTTTAGTCCCCTGCTAATCCCCCCTGTGCCCGTTTATCGAGTACACCTTTTCTCATTTTAAAATGAATCGCCGCTCCGGTTCTGGGAAATTAAAGTTGTCCGGCCGTAGCAGATTTACAGCGGGCGGACCGTAAGTCAACTCGGCTGTGCACCGGGAGCAGGGTGTGTCTGCCGGGGACATAACGTACGCACACTGTACGACACGCAGCACACACTGCAGCCTTCTTCAATGCTCCACCCGGCCAAGACCCCCCTCCTAAAGGCCGGAATTCATTGGCTGGCAGCTTTATGAGACGGCGTCGCCTCCAGCCCAGAGGACTTAGTGAAGTGCTGCAGCAGAGTCCTTCAACCCGGCAATGATTTAGCATTTCTTTCCCTTCCGGTTCCCTCGTCTCGGGACTGTTTATTTATTTATTTATTTATTTATGAATTAGATACCTGAAATGAGCTCTGCGGTGAACACGCGCTGAAGAGATTTCATCGGTTTGTTGTACGACGTAAAATACGTCAGTAAATATTCCTCTCGGGAAATTTGAAGCGTTTACGCGTCTATGAAATAGCGGTCGCTAAATGAAACTACTAAAGGCCAACTTGTTCGCCTTCATAATCACATTGTTTACTCACACTCCTGCTACGATGGTATTGTTAATTAATAGCCCATTGTTAGCTTTTTTGTTTTGTCCATTGCGTTCAAACTTAAACAAAAAAAATTGGTCTTCGTTAGCTTATTTTCTGCAATAACCCAAAATATATAATAAATATCCCATTGTCTTGTTGTCGAGGGAAACTGGAAGATATTTTGTACACACACATTTTTCAGAATACTTTTTTAACCGTCTGTCTTCAAAAACAATTGTATTGTGGGGAACGTTTAGGACCTTTTGAATCGGTTTCGTTAGCATAACGTCTCCTTAGTTTGGGCGCTATCTGCTGCTGTGTTAGCCGTGACGGTGGGGCGATACGCTGGGAAGTGAAGTGTTTGCTGTCAATAAAGTGTAATAAATTAGGCTGAAGAAGAGCCAGAGGTGGGACTGCAAGTTTATGCGTGTCATATTTTCTTTGTTTCGTTCCCATGTGAGGGATCGGCTGTTATTTTTAATTTCACACATCGAAATAAAGAGTCAGGTGAGTCAGAAATGTGCGGTGAGGTAATGAGAGGCGAGCGTGTCGATCCAGTTTCTCCCCGGCTCAGACGTGGAGTTCACAAACGTCAGAATAGAAGTGGTTTTGCCATGAACAGGACAGCAGAATGTCGCTTCCGCCAGAAACTGAAAACGCACCTTTTCCGACTATATCTGGATTAAAACACAGATTAGCACTTCAGTTGCTCTTGAATATCTCTTATTATGGTACTTTTGTAGTTTGACTACGTTGAGGAAATGTTACTTTCTGTATTCTTGTTGTTCTTCGTTTATACTCTAGGTTGAAATGCACTTATTGTAAGTCGCTTTAGATAAAAGCGTCTGCTAAATGACATGTAATGTAATGAACACACGATCCCTTAAATCCCCTTCCACGCCCTGGACCCGCCTCCCCTTGCTTGCAGCCAATCACAGCGGGCGGCGTGCTGTTTGAGGGTCTCGCGCTGCGGCGACCGTGCAGAAGTGAATGTAGGGACAGGGGACCCAGTGTTTCTCGACATCGAGAGAAAATAAACGACGGCCGAGCCCAGAGGGGAGCGGACCTGTTCTTCCTGATCGATGGAACAAAGGGAGTCCCTTCTCTGCCCGCCAGAGGATTGTGTTCCAGCAGTAATCAGATTATCATCTTGTGTAGCTGTGAGATTATATGTGATGCCTCCCCTGTAGGAAAAGATTCACAGCTGCACTGCAGGTTGAGCAATAAACACGCCCGACGCTCGGTTGCTTTCACTTGAGGTTTATTTCAAGCTTTTGTGGTGGCAGTGATTGCCGTTTGTCTCCCGTTGAAGGGCATACAAAGAGGCGTTTTTTTTAAAGGTTTCGAGGTGATGATGATGATGATGATGTCATGAAGCTGGGTGCGGGTGGGGCTCTGTAGACGATATCAATTGTTAGCATTTAGTAGGATTGAGTCGTGCCAGTCCAGCTCGGTGCCACCTCTCTGCTCATCTCGGCATCGTATCGTTTCTTCGCGGCTCGGTGGCAAATGTTCTTTAACTCTGTAGCCCAGATTGATAGTGTTCAGTTTGGTCCATCAATAGTTTCAACACCACGATCAATGAGGAGTGTGTTCTCCAAAATAAACCAAACCAGAGGCCAGAGGTCATGGCGTCGGTAAAGATTTCTCTTTTGCACACTTTGCTTGTATTGCGTCAAATCACAATAGAAGTTATCTGGAGGCACCTTTCATGATTATTATTTTATTTTTGTATTATCACGTTGAAGAAAACTAACGTGGGAAAAAAAAACTGACTTCAGTTCTCCACCAATTTTCCCCGAGGATTAGTAGAGTGCATCATTGTTATTACTGATGGATTTACTCGCTGCACCACCACCACTTCTGCTGCATAGACGTACTGAAGGCCCGCCCCGCTGAGGCAGCAGTATCCTGTGGCTGCACAAACACTCCCGGAGCCCCGCGGCTGTCTGCGCCCGCCGGATTACAGACCCGGCCTCGGTCCCGTCGCTCTGCCGGTGCCCCGTGCCTTGTCACTCTTAAGTCCCCTCGCCCCACAGTCCTCTCACTTCTCCCTCTCTCTCCCTGTCTGCTGCTAATCCAGCTCTCCCCCCGTTGCACTATCATCAACCCTCCTCACTCGTGTTATCGCTGGTTTTAACATAACCTCAGTGGAGTGTATTTTAATCCTTCATCTATCCACACCGACGCATTAGTGGATGGAAGAATAAATGTCATCCTGTTTGAAAAAATAAAATAAATACAACTTTTATTAATGGAGCTGCTGCTGTCAGATTCTGGTTACTGGATTATGTGGAGCTTTTAGCAGATATTATTATAACAGAGGGGTGACGTCAAATCATTTCAGACGTACCGTTTATTCCTTCAGCGAGGGCACCGCTATGTCTCCTGCTTTGTCTTCGCCGTCTTTGTTCTCTCGCGTGAGCGCTGCCAAACGTCGTCTGTAGACACAGTTCAAGACATTTATCAGTTTGGGGGACAGATTGTTCTCGCAGGAGTTGTCGGACGTGAGGATGGACACAAACGCGTCCCCAAATGATGACGTCGCTCCGTATTAATGAATCAATGCAGGGCCTGACGGCAATGTTTCCAAGGCTGCCATCAGCAACCACTTTTTGGAAATTGGCAACCAATCCAAGGCCTTTGATTGTAATCAGTGGTAACCGTGTTCAATGCATACACCCCAAAAATATGGACGGCAAAACGTGCACTCTAAAACACATGCGTTTGTTGCATTAGTGATATTTAAATCTGTCCGTTACATACATATTTTCAGTTTTGGCAGCCAGAAGCTGAAGCCTGGTGGCCGGCCTGCTAGTCCATTTTAAACGTTAGCGCGGAGCCCCCTAATGCAGGTTAAATGTCTCCAAATAGGGACGGCAATAAATAAATATTCAAGCTATTGCAGGTGCAACGTGTGGAAGGAAAATGTATTTAGAGACACGAATACTAAAGTACGTTTCATCTAATGGGTTATAAAAAGCATATTAGTTGAATATTTGTCTTTCATGAACTGTTTCAGTTAATAAACATATTGATTGGAGTGGGTAAGGGAGGTCTTTTAGCATTGTGCTAAATGCTGTGTGTTCCTGTCTGCCCCCTGCAGGTGAGCCAAGGTAATGTCCCAGGTGTGGAGAGCGCCTCCCTGGCCATGGACACGGAGGAGGGCGTGGAGGTGGTGTGGAACGAGGTGCTCTTCTCCGACAAGAAGGTCTTCAAAGCACAGGAGGTAGTGTGGCTCTGGGTTCTTACAGCACTGAGAGGCGGTTTTATTGTTTGTTTATTCTGAGATGTTGTTGAGGATTTCACCCAGGTGTGACGCAACAGCAGAACAAGTCTGTAAACTAATCAGAAAAATCTGAAAAAGTTAATTTTTTCATTA
The DNA here is from genome assembly GCA_036178185.1 of Liparis tanakae. Taxonomy (NCBI): domain Eukaryota; kingdom Metazoa; phylum Chordata; class Actinopteri; order Perciformes; family Liparidae; genus Liparis; species Liparis tanakae. Next base: position 16,089,638 of record CM070096.1, read on the forward strand.
TTATCAGCCCCTCATACTTTCATTTTCGCTCTACCGAGTGCCCGATCTAGTTTCATTATTGATTCATCTTTATCTCAAAATTGTGAACATTTCAATTTATGGTTCAATTGACATATGAAATTGTCTTATCTTACATAGATGATGAAGAAGAATGCCATAAATTATTAAATGTCCTATTTGAGAAGTTTGTAATAGTGACTTGTTGGCATTCTTCCCTCCAAGAGTCTTAATAAAATTAATCGTTTTAGCCTAATAGGTAAAGGCCAGGGGATTTATTTATTTATGATGTAAAGTGAAGATGTATGTGTTTTTTTTAGGAGACGATCAAGGAGATGTTTGAGAACCTGATGCAGGTGGAACACCCCAACATCGTCAAGTTCCACAAGTACTGGCTGGACATGAAGGAGAGCCAGGCGAGGGTACGCTTTTTCTAATCCTCTTTGGTATTTTCTCTCCACATACTCACACAAACACAGACACTCTATTTAACTCCTTTAAAACATGTTTTACTGGATTTATTTAATAAGTGACAATGCACATTTAATAAAAACATTTCATTAAATGTGCCAGAGTTAGCCAAGAGGCTATTTTTCATCTGTAGTCCCAACTCGACTCCATATGCGGCCCACAGGTTATATTCATCACAGAATACATGTCGTCGGGCAGCCTCAAGCAGTTTCTGAAGAAAACGAAGAAGAACCACAAGACTATGAACGTGAAGGTCAGTGTTTTCTCTGGTTACAAACGTCTGTCCCCTGGTGGTGGCTCCCGGTACTGCAGCCCGATCACTATGCTTCAGATCCAATATTTCCTGCAGGGTTAGAGATTATGTAACAGGACACCCTGGTGGCTCAATCTGCTCAGACATATATATATATATATATATATATATATATATATATATATATATATATATATATATATATATATATATATATATATATATATATATATATATATTCAAACCTGCTTCTCTCATTTCTCTCTTCTTCTACGCCCGCCGTTTAAAAGTCGTGACAGTGCCGTGTTTGGTATTCTCCGCATTACGTTCCTGAGAGTTAGAGAGGATTTGTTTGTCCTCATGTTGCTCTGTTGCACTATATTTTAGGCCTGGAAGAGATGGTGCACCCAGATTCTCTCTGCCCTCAGGTACTGACTGATTTCTTCCCCAGGATTTTAACATGAAAGATCTCTATTGTCGCAGTCATCACATTAACAGGACGCTTTATTGTTCACCGGTAGCTATCTGCACTCTTGCGAGCCTCCAATAATCCACGCCAACCTGACCTGCGACACCATCTTCATTCAGCACAACGGCCTCATCAAGATCGGCTCAGGTCTGCTCCCTGCAGGGCTTTTTGAGTTACTACACCCAGCATAGGAAACCCATGTTGCATTTACTAAATTCAGCTCCGCAGTTTAGTTAAAACCGAGTAAATATCTAAATTGTAATCCTAATCTTCTCTCCACAGTGTGGCATCGGCTGTTTGTTAATGGTAAGTTATCGATAGTTCCTGCACTAGCTTTGTTTTCAATCAATTGTCCCATCCATCATTTCATTTCATCTAATGTCGTCGATACTATTTGTGTCTTCTCTCGTCAGTGTTTCCGGACGCCAGCGTCCACAGT
>CM070096.1:16093766-16318766 GCA_036178185.1 Liparis tanakae
GGCATCTACCCCTTGATGAACTTCGCCTCGTCCCGGCCTCACCCCGTCCCCCGAGCCCTGTCCTTGTCTCACGAGCAGGTTGAGACGGTCAAGACGCCGACTCCTGAACCCCAGGAGACAGAATCCAGGAAGGTCAGACTTTCATACGTCACCGAAATACTGTTGGGACACACAATCTGGCTGCATGTCCAAGATGTCTGTGTGTGTGTGTGTGTGTGTGTGTGTGTGTGTGTGTGTGTGTGTGTGTGTGTGTGTGTGTGTGTGTGTGTGTGTGTGTGTGTGTGTGTGTGTGTGTGTGTGTGTGTGTGTGTGTGTGTGTGTGTGTGTGTGTGTGTGTGTGTGTGTGTGTGTGTGTGTGTGTATATATATATATATATATATATATATATATATATATATATATATATTATTATTTATATATATATAGTGATATCTATATATTATTATTTATATATATCTATATGTATATATATATATAAATAAATATACATACATTTAAATATGTTTACGGTTCACTTTTACGATAAGATTGGGTAGAGAATGTACCACTGAAGTTATTTACACATGAAAAGATCTCACATTTGGTTACATGAACTATGTAACAGCTTCATCAACATTATTAGTATGCCTATTTATTATCGTCTAAAAAAGTATTAAAGATATTTCGCTGTGCTGACGCTTGTGTCTCTGTTTTGTCGTAGGTCGTTCAGATGCACTGTAATCTGGAGTCAAATGAAGAAGGGACCAAAACTCATGTGAGTCACATTGTATATACAGTACAGGTATATTTGAGCATGAACTATTGTTGGTAGTTTATTGCCGGTAACAATCTTCCATCTTTGTACCGACACTGATTGTAGAAGTCCAGTCGGTTATGGTGGTTAAACCTGAATCCAGCTTGATTTTTTTTTATTTTTTTATTTTTATTCAACTTCTTGCTCTCTCCCCAGCTCTCTTTGTTTCTGAAGATGGATGACAAACTTCATCGGCAGCTGAGCTGTGACATCCTTCCAAGTGAGTTGAGTCGAGCACAGCTGGACCTTACAGGAGAGGGACAGCTTTGTTCTTTACATTTCTTGCTGTCAACAAATTCCCTGAACAAGACCCAAACCGCCAACGCCTCGTGTCTCAGTGGTGTGTTTGTAGTCGTTGTTGGACAATAATGGAGCTCTGTGGCACAGAGGGAAAGGCTGCAGTACATCGGGGTTTGGGTAAATCTACCTGTCAGTTGGATTCATTCTTTGTGCGTTTTGGTCTTTTCAACGGATTTGTTGAAAATAGAGAAATTCACCATAAAAACAACATGCACTATATTGTGGTATTTTTGTAAGCAAAGTATGTTGTGAATCTTTCAGCTGACACCTCTAAAGACCTCGCCAGTGAACTCGTTCACTACGCCTTCATCAACGAGGTAGGTATAAAAGCTTTGCTGTGCTTGTTCTTCAATGTCCAGACTGTGATTTTTGACATTTTTAAGCGAAAGAGGAACTTGTATCTCATCTTTTTTTAAATGTCTCGTGCAGGAGGACAGCGAGAAGGTAGCGGGGTTCCTAGACGACGCCATCTGCCGACATCGGGTCCGAGCGCTGGCCTCCGGGAACACGCAGTGAGGAGGGGCCCCGACCGCGGCTGGCCCGGACTGAGGGGCCCCGGCGTTGACCACGGGGGTCGAGGAAGGGAGAGGGCAGCGGACGGGATCACACGGCCGGGAACGGAGGGAGCTGACCAAAAAGGGACGAATCCAGGAGGATGCTGGGCCCTGACCGTCAGGGAATCATCCCAGTGAGAAATAGAGAACGCCAGGAATCCAACGCCCCTCTGGTCGGAGGGCGTGAGGCCTCGCGGCCGTGTTCGGCGGCCCCACAAAGCAGCGGAAGACAAACTCCCTGCCTAAAAGGGCTCTCACGCCTTCACACAACTTAAAGCGGCGGCCATGTTGTCGGAAAGGACGTTTTGTTGCCCGTGAGCGCTCCAATGTCCACTTGATTGGTGATGATTTCCTTTTTAAATAAACTAATTTACTACAGCCTCTCTCTCCCATAAAAGCCCTAACCCTCCGTTTGTGACAGTTTAAGGAATTTATTATTCCATCCAACATGCACTGTTAATACTCCTTCAGTTGAATAATTTATTTATGTTTAACTGTGAACAAAAGAAGCTTCCCACAAGCCCTTTTCTTTCTTTGTTCTGCTTTAACACACCGAGCTGCACTTCTTCTCCCGGAGCCGAGCACACCATGCCTAAACGTAGTGACGAGCAACGAGACGACGCCTCTCTTTTAGCCCGCAGTGCTCTTAAGGGTTTCCCCCCTGAAAGCCAAAGACTTGCAAAGTGCCTGAAATGGCAAACGTACTTTGGACAGCGTTCCCGAATGAAACGGCATCGTACCCCAACACAGAGATTTGGAATTTAACAAATTCAGGCCGACTTTTAGTTTTGAAGCCAGATGCATTGATTCTTACTCGTGCTCGTCTCCTATCGCGAGTCCGGACAGTCAGCCCGCGTGAATGTGAAGAAGAGCTCGTCTCCCAGTCCATCGAGAGCGTCGGCCTTTGTATGCTGGGCATGTGGATCATGTGATGACGCCCTCTGCTGCAGGCAATGTTGGTTTTGGAAAGTGCATGTACAAAAATTGGAACGCATCACATGAAGCGTGTGACGTAAAATCATAGTCTTACATAAATGGGAGGAAAGGTGATGTGATCTTAAGACTTGTTAAATTGTTAATAAATATTACTGCTGCACTTACTTTTGCTATATTTCACAAACCATCTGAGCATTTTGGGAATGCCAAACGCGTTTTGTGTCTCGAGGGGTTTTTGAAGGGGAAATCTACCCAACGTTTTTTAGGAATGTATGGTTTTAGCATTTTAGTCTTTGACGTAATCATTAACAGCTAACCTCTCGAGGTTCACATGGGCTGCAGGTGATGCGACATAATCCACGATAAAAAGAGCTTTTTGAACACAGGATCAGATCTACTGTAGTTGTATTTCACACAATGTCAGTGTGAACTTTTGGAGTTGATTGCACTGCAGTCCACACAGACGCACACATGGAACACCCTCCCTCAGCTCGGCAAGATTCTTATTGTTGAGAATCCAATCTTGGCACGGTAAAATAATGGTGGATTGTTCTTTTACCAAACTGGAGAGCAAAGTAACAATGGGGAATTGTCTGATCGCAGCAGTGTACTTCTTTCTTTCTTTTTTCAGACTCCTTTAGCGCTGCTTCATTTGATTCCCGGGTCTAGGGTTGGCTTCATACACACTGCTGTACAGCCATCGCTTACAGTACGTACTCTCTTTCTTATCAGTGCGTCTCTGAAGACGAGAGTCATGAATTCTCCCCGACGTTCACCGACTACGGGCTGTGGTGTACATATTTGCTTGTGGCTATTAAATGGGTTTACTTTTTGACCGATTTTCAATACAAAGAAGTGCCACTCGCTCTCCTTTGATCTAGTAAGATGCATGACTTAATAGCCTGCAACCATTCAAAACTTAACATTTTGCCTTTGTCAGTCACAGTTCAGTTTCAGAGGGGACCCGACCAAGGAAATGAATGTTTTGACTGTGCAAACATGAAAGAAAAATATCCATATCAGTCTCATCTTGTGTTAAAATTACTTTTTTTTTCTGTGAAACTGTTGAATGAAATTTGCCTTTTGGATGTGTCCTACTTAAACATTTGTTAAATATTAAGGCTACTACAATTAAATACATGATAATAAACAATATGTGACATGTCTGAAATTATTTGTTTATTAGAATGGGATTTATTGTTGATCAACCCACCAATCTGAATCATTTCCCAGTATGTATTGAGCGAATGTTGATGTTCACATTAAGCTATTTTCGAAAAATAAATTAAATTACAACCAATAAAGTATTAGGATTGTTATTTAGTTGGCATCTCCAGTTTTTAATGCATATTATTTTAATTGGTGTTTGAAATGCATATTTCTCACTTCTGCTCTTCTGTGTCTTTCACAGTTACAATGTCAGTCAATTTTGATCAGATTTTGAATGTTTAATAAGATGTTTGCATCTTAAGAATGCATAAGAACAACAACACGTTTTGTTCCTCTGTCAACCAACTTGGCGCTGAAAACATATTGAAAAGATATATGTTTTTGATTGATTTTCAAATGAACAAAGTTTATTTGATTTGTTACAGGAATATAAACCAACGAATTTAAAATAATCACAAAACCAAGAGTTATATTTGAGATTGGGTAACATATCTCAGAATTATGCACTAAATTGTAGTTGTAATCTTGGTTGAAATATTATTAATTCTAAAAACGTTTGAAATCTTTGTATCTATGAAGATATTGCATTGGATAATTGTTTTGCAATTAAATATGTTTAACGAATGTGTTCTTATCAAATACATCTGAAATTAAATAAAATAGTTGATTAACAGCAATCAAAAAGTTTAATTAAACGTAAAGATAATACGGTGGAGGAACCATCAACCTAAAGCATTTGATTACATTATCGGCTGTAGAAATACAGTTGGAATATATAATCTATTAGGTCATTATTTATTTTAAAACATTTAAGCGCGAGGTTCATGCAAAGATTTACATATTCTAGTCAACACTACATCCGACCATATCCTCGCGACTGTTCCAATCTCGCGATATTTTCGATCAAAAACGTCAAGATCTCGCGAGACCTGTAGCGCGGGCCTTACTCCAAGACGGTGTGCTTCATGGCGATTACAGAGGCTGCGGTAAATGAACTCCTTGTTTAAAAAGGCACGTTAACATTATTCAACTACCGTGGTGGTTGCGTAAGTATTTTGCGATCTTCGGCAGGAAGTATCTTGTACTAACTATCCTGTAAATGTACAGTATATCTCACTGAGGAAAATACAGCGGCATTCACGCGCCATAGTGATGAATGCCTAACATTAGCTAGCAACAACGGCAACTTAAGCTAAATGGAAATCAGGCCTCGCTCATCATACAACGCATTTTTAAAATACCTATGCAGTTGCACTTGAGGTCATTAGTGTGTAGTAAAGAATAGTTATTGCACATATCGACGTAAGTTACGACGGTGTATTTATTCGACTACAGTTTCACTGTAACGTGTAGCTAGCCAAACGCAGCTTATGTTAGCATTAACATGCACCGTGCCAACGTTAGCTAGCTAGCTAGCTAGCTGACGACAATATAAGGAAAGACGGGCTGTCAATGTGAATATTGCAATGTAAAAATAATGCCAGCTGCATGTTTCTCTTATTGTTAGTCTGAAGGCGTTTTTTATTTCCCCTAGAATTTGTTGAATTGTTAAAGCGTCCCCATCAGTCCTCTTCCCCTTCGGGGATTCCCTGCCTCAGTCTGGTGGACCCAGCCATTAGCGGGTTGTGTAGGTAAGGAGTTCGCCCAGTCCCACCTGGTCCTGTGTTTGAGAGCATATTTAAATTGAACCTGTGCTGTGTGACTTTTGATTGGATTAACGTTATTGGGAAGTTATAGTTTTAATGTGTGTTTGTGGGTTCGTACGGTCATGGAAAAGTCATGGAATTTTAAAATGGTCATTTCCAGGACAGGAAATGTCATGGGAAAAACTTAAATCATCGACGTTTTTGAAAAGTTATGGAAATGTGTTATCACATGTTCATTTACGCCGAGTTTGAAATAATTAATTTGTTTGTTTTTAAAGAAAGACGCTCAGAATATAAGCCGGTGTACGCTCTCTATACGCTACTTTTTCTAAATTGTTCATGTTTATACAGAGATTTCAGTTTTTTCATGGAAATTTGGTTTAAAGTCATGGAAGTCCATTGGTCAAAATGTGTAAGAACCCTGGTATGTGTGGATACATGCAGGTGTTAAAGCTCCAGACTCTGTTTCTACGTTATTTTCGTGTTATTTTTGTCTAAATATGTCTCTGTTTATGATTTGCAGGGAGGTGAAGCTCTAACGATGGAGAATGGACAGGGCACAGGTGCCAAGCTTGGCCTGCCGCCTCTTACACCAGAGCAGCAGGAGGCACTTCAGAGGGTAGGAAACTCCTAAATGTACCTTTTTTAAAGGATAATGTTTGTATTGTATAAATAAATCATAATATTTACACACATGGTTTGTCTAGAAGACTTAAGAAACCTGATCTCTCCTTGATGATTTTTTTTTTGGTCGTGTAGCTTATTACTTGTATGCGTGTGCCTAGACTGATTTGTTTTGAGTATATAACAGGTGTTTGGGTCATATGAGTAACTGGCATGTAATGGTATTTCTCCTTTTCCAGGCTAAGAAGTATGCCATGGAACAAAGCATTAAGAGTGTGTTGGTGAAGCAAACCATCGCCCATCAGCAACAACAGCTCACCAACCTGCAGGTGAGATGTGTGAAATGTTTTCGTACTCTGCCAAACAGTTTGTAATGTCTTGACTCTTGACAGAATATCTTAGCATTTGTCTACATTAGTAATTCAGACTTTTCTTGACAACTCGGTTTTGTTAAAGCTCTCTTGGATGTTTTACTCCCTTCTTCCCAATTTTGTAAGAAATACCACAGCTGTAGAACTTTCGCCCTTGCTTTTGTCTCTTCGCCTTTTAAGATGGAGAAGGTTGTCAAAAGGAATTCATTATCATGTTCAATGCTTTACACTTTTATAGGGGCTTGTTTATTGCCGTGTAGTGATTAGTAATTTAGATATGGGGGTTACCTCCCCAAACTGTATGTTTTTCGATGGTGGTTTTGAATATAATGTTAGCCTAACCACTTTTGTCTATCTAGCAAAGAAATTACCTTTTTGATAAAGTAAAGGGATATCTAACCTACGTTTCAGCACTTTTCCCATCTTTAATGTCTTTCAGATGGCAGCAGTGACTATGGGCTTTGGAGATCCTCTCTCACCTTTACAATCGGTCAATAGTATACATTATTTTTCTGTGCGCATACCAATAGCAACTGTTACTTTTCTTTTCTTTGTTGCTTTAGCAACAATACTAATAACCAAGAAATGCATATTTTGTGAACTTTCTAAAATGTCATGAATTAGGCACACGTTCTATTCTGTTGGTAATATAGTGAAATAACCCAAGCAGACTAAAGGCATCAGTTGGGATATATGGGTGGTTAAACTGTCCTTCCCTCAAGATTTTCGAAGAAAGTAAAAAAAATCTTTCATCAAGGCTGTGTGTGGATTTCGTTTGAACTCTGCGATTAGTTTTGTTAGCCTACTTACAGGGGCTGTAGCTCATGGAGAGAGTGGTCGTCTAACTTAGGATGGCAATCGGGGAGCTGGTTTGATCTCCGCTCTCCCCATAGTTGCATGTCGAAGTGTCCTTGAGTAAGACACTGAACCCCAGTCGCTACTCGTGCGCTTCACTGTAGCGCACTGCTCCTTAATAGCTACGGATGAGTCAAATGCAGAGAAGAATTTCCACAATGTGGGATCAAAGGATACATTATTATTATTGTTTTACTTATACTTGCATCACTGGACTAGAGGTTAGTTAATGACGCCAAATATTTGTGAAGTCTGTGCATGTCAATCACTTCAGTGTGTTTTTCTCCATGTGTTTATATAGTGACAGAATAGAGTTCATATAGCTTTATTAACTGTTAGAAATTTATTTCTTACATAAAGTGCTGTTAATTGATTACAGTATCACATTATTACCCTATTTACCTACCGACATCCCTTAACTTAGAGATACTTTCTTAACTATTTTGGGTGGAATGCAATCACGGTAGAAAATACACATTTATTATTATTATTTGTTTGTCTTTTATTTTACTCTCTAATGCTTATCGCGTTCTTTTCCCTGGTTGGCAGGTGGCAGCTCAGCGGCAACGTGCCCTAGCCATCATGTGCCGCGTGTATGTGGGCTCCATATACTATGAGCTTGGTGAGGACACCATCAGACAAGCCTTTGCCCCATTCGGCCCAATCAAGAGCATTGACATGTCTTGGGATTCTGTTACAATGAAACACAAGGTCGGTTTAGTTCATGTTGTAACTTCTGCTTTCCCACCTTGATTTAATGCTGAAGATTTGACAAATCTGCTTGACGAATTACGTTTGGTATGTTTTCTGCAGGGTTTTGCCTTTGTTGAGTATGACGTGCCAGAGGCTGCTCAGCTGGCTCTGGAGCAGATGAACTCGGTCATGTTGGGGGGGCGTAACATTAAGGTATGTTGTCCAGAGTTATGATTACCTCAAGATGTTGGGTAAACACGGACAACAGGAAACCATTTACTATCTCCAATTTTATATACTTTTCTGATGGATGTATGGATACCAAGTCAATTTGTTAATTTACTGCTTTTGTGATACTTTGTGTGTGAAATGACTCATTTGTGACTCATTGCTCTCCCTTTTTGTTTGTGTTTTATTGATTTCCAGGTTTGTGTGTATGTCTGGGTGTATGTTCAGACGACTGTTTGTGTTGTGTATGTGTTATGCTTCCATGATTTCATCAAAGCTATTTTAGTGACCAGTTCCAGTAGGATTTCCAGCGGCGCGTGGCGTCACTCTGTGTCAATGGTTTGCTGATGATGGGCTGCGCCTGGTTGGTGTTGCTTGGCCGCCCCATCTGTAGTACAGATCCCAGTCGCACTTAGATGCTCGTCTGGCGTAGTAGGGAAAGGAAGTTGTCAGGGTGCGAAGCAGTAGCATTTGCGTGACTAGATGCGTCCTCCGTTCGGTTTGCCACCAGCTCAGCCAGTCACACTGTGCCTGCACAGTGTGACTGGCTGAGCTGGGGGTTGTCAGTTCATTGCGTGATAGTTGCGTTTTTATTTCCAAAATAGGTTAATATTTACATTGTAAATAAAGTGATAGGTGGTACTACATGTATGGAAAGTTGTATTGTTTGTCGTGGGCGTAATGAAAGCCAACAATTTTACATAAATCATCAGGAATCAAAGTTTCAGTACATTAATTATATTAATTTTCAGCTGATGGACAACCCTAAGAATATCCATCACATAGCAAGTCTTTTGACTGTTAGTCATTTAAATTGAGAAGGCTCTGAAAAGTTAACACGATCTTCACAGAACTTAAAGTATTGTCCAAAGTTTTGTGTCGTGGTCATATTTTATTAATATAATTAAAAGTAAAAGGTATTTGTACCTGATGGCCAGTATCGGAATGAAAAGCAATAAAGGCTTTTTAAGATCTCCAGAACTTCTCTATCAGATGAGTGTAATAATAAACATGCACCAATGCAAAAAGCAGAACACTTTCCAGTACCATAATAATGAGACGCAGAGAAGGGCTTCGACTAAACTCGCGACTCGAAAGTTAGCGCTGCAGGGATATATATTTTTACGGTAGTGCGATCGCGGTTTTAAAAGAACCATATTCAGTAGCCCTGCTGGTATGATCTGTGCTATAGGTTGGGCGGCCAAGTAACATCGGTCAGGCGCAACCCATCATTGACCAGCTGGCAGAGGAGGCGCGCGCCTTTAATCGGATCTACGTGGCGTCGGTCCACCCCGACCTCTCAGACGATGACATCAAGAGTGTGTTTGAGGCCTTCGGAAGGATCAAGTCTTGCATGTTAGCCAGAGACCCCACCACAGGTCGACACAGAGGCTTTGGCTTCATTGGTGAGCTGGAGGGCCCTCATTCGCTCGCTCTCTTTGTGGTGCACCTGCTCCGCTATTTACTACTACAACTATTATTCACTTGCAGAGTATGAAAAGCCTCAGTCAGCCCTGGATGCTGTGTCTTCTATGAACCTCTTTGACCTTGGGGGTCAGTACCTACGGGTGGGCAAAGCAGTGACTCCGCCCATGCCCCTACTGACCCCCACGACCCCCGGTGGTCTGCCGCCTGCTGCAGCTGTGGCCGCAGCGGCAGCCACTGCTAAGATAACGGCCCAGGCAAGTATGAATCCCTTCCAAAGGGATTTAATGGCCTTCCAGGTAAATATAACCCAGATCTAGCTAGAATTGACACCAAAAGCACAGATAATATGGGCATTGAATTGTTTGTTAAATGTAGGATCACATAAAAACAATCGTTGCCCTGACACAGTGTCAATTTAGGCGCCCTGGAAAATTAAACTTTCTGGGCATGAACTTTTTTAATTCGTATCAAGTTTAAGTGAATCTGAAGATTTAGTCTCTTTTATAACGCGTACATTCTAGCGTAATATAAGTGATAAAAGCTCCGCCATGTCTTCTTTCTTAGCTAGCACAAACATGATGGCTATGTGAACAGTCACAATGATAAACCACACAGTTGTGTGTCGGGATGGAAATGTTTTTTATACATCTCTGCTGTATATGTATGAATTGCTTTAGGCAGTCGATCATTTGTCCGTAAAGCCGTCCTAAGGTAAAGTTGGTGACCTTGATCCTCACTAGAGAGGCACGGTCGAGCTCCCTGTGCCGTGCTGTGATCGTTGACTGCTGCCTGATGCTCTGCTCTGTGGGTTTCCCTTACCTAATGTCTTCGGCCCCCTCTCTTAAGGAGGCTGTAGCTGGCGCTTCAGTCCTGGGGGCGTTAGCCGCGCCCCAACTGCTCAGTCAGCAAATGGGAATGCCTCAGGCTGTTATGGCTGCCCAGGCACCAGGGGTCATCACAGGTGTGTACCAAGACATGAGTGAGTGCTCGTCTTAAGTAAGTAAGCTTTTTCAACATGATTTGAGGTTGTTGGGTTACGTTTAAGGTATTTGGTTAAAGACCGATCTGTCCACCAAATATGAACATGAAATTCGGGGCTGGATTTAACATAACCTCCGTGGATGGAAGTTTAGCTTAATGCTTTCCGGTTTGGCCGAGACTTGAAGCTCCGTCTTTGTACTTAAGAGTAAATGGTAGTATTTGATGAAGGCGTTGTCAAACTTCAATTCAGTTTATTTGATATAGCCCAATATCACAAGTTACAAATTTGCCTCAGCTGGCTTTACAATCTGTACACATACGACATCCCTGTCCCAGGACCTCACATCGGATCAGGAAAAACGCCCAAGAAATAAATAAAACAATCTTTCACGGCGAAACTGTTGTAAACTCTTAATGCACTGAATGATGTGTGCATTGCTAAATGAGGAACCACCAAGTCCATGCTATGTATCTTGCCGACTGATGAAACCATCCAGATGAATGGATACTGTGATTTTAGTGCTCGTGGGAAATTGTTTAAGGAGATCAACTGATAGGATCGGTTGGTCATAACTCACTAATGGTATCAAGTTGCGAGCCATAAATAAACATTTGATCAACAGGATCAAACTTAAGCCACAGTGTGTGTGGCGGAATATCGTGTCGGATTCACACCTAAATAAATAACGTAAAACCAATATTTCTTGTTTGTGTGCACACTTGATGTAACTAACTGCATGTCTGTCCGTCCCATGAAGGTGTGACTCCAGTGCGTCCTCCCATACCGGTGCTCCCCCAGGTTGGTCTTGTGAACCCTGTGCTCGCATCTCCTCCAGTCCTGTCGAATCAAGCTAGCTCCAACCAACAAGAGAGGAAAGAGGAGAAGGAGGAGATGCTGCAGGATGGTACAGGGCAGGAGATGCTGAGTGACCAGGAACACATGAGCATCTCGGGCAGCAGTGCCAGACATATGGTGATGCAGAAACTGCTTAGAAAGTCGGAGGTGAGGTTTGGCCCCAGAGAAGCCCATTTGTCTTCACGAAAGCTTTTTATCTACTCTCGTTTTGTTATCCAAATAAACTGCAAAAACGTTTTGAAATTCCAGTCCACGGTGATGGTGCTTCGAAATATGGTCGGGCCGGAGGACATCGACGACGACCTGGAGGGCGAGGTGACGGAAGAGTGTGGGAAGTTTGGCGCCGTCAACCGAGTCATCATCTACCAAGAGAAGCAAGGGGAAGAGGAGGATGCCGATATCATTGTCAAGATTTTTGTAGAGTTTTCCATGGCCTCCGAGATGAACAAGGCCATCCAGGCCCTCAATGACCGCTGGTTCGGGGGTCGCAAAGTAGTCGCAGAGGTGTATGACCAAGACCGGTTCAACAGCAGCGACCTCTCCGCGTGAAGGCTCTGAAATGGTTTACCAGCATCCATCCTGTACCTCCCCAAACTCATGTCAGCCACACTCACTAGCTAGAGATACGGAGTTCTGAAATTTGTAATTACGTTCATTTCTTTTTTTAAATTGCTGTTGATATTGTCAAAACACCCAAAGAGGTGGGGATTTGTTAAAAAAATATTGTCTTTTGTTTGGCTTTATCTGTGAATTTTTTTTTTTTGGGTGCAACTTTAAAATTTTGTAAAACAATCTTGTAACTCTTTTGATTTCCAGCTTTAACTCCTTATCCTTTTCATGAAGTGTCTGGGACATGTAAATCCCATTTCTTTCCACAATTAAAGGTTATAGTTTGTCCACAAATAGTGTGGTGCATTTTTTTGTTTAAATAAATGGTTAAAGAATCCTTTTATCTTTTTGCATTGGCCGTGCTTCTTTGTTCCCGTTGTATAATTGAGTTTTTGATACATAAGTAACAGCTATGTTTTCTCCCATTAGTTAAACTACAAAGATAAAGCTTTAGATTTAATTGAAGAGTGAACGACTTTGTAAAAACACCATTTAAGTCATTGAGTGGATCATTTTTGATCTAATCAGTCCAAATGTCATGTGTTTAGAATCCTGCACCATTCAAGTTGAATAGAAACAGATTTGTTTAGGCAGAACAAGTATGTACTGAATATCTGGTGAGACGCCACATGAGTTCTAAATCATTGAAGTAAAACGCGGTGACCGAGATGCACATCACGGTGGAGTCCGTTTATGTTATGTCCTCACGTTTCTTGGGCAAAATCCTCCATTTCCGGTGAGTTCAATACAGTTTATTTTATATAGCTCAGTATCTCAAATTACGAATTTACCTCAGGGCTATATAACCTTTACACATACGACATCCCTGACCTTTGACCTCACATGGGATCAGGGCCTCCATAATCCGTGAAACATGGAGGTAGAGAGGAGGGGTGCATAATACGGCGGCAGGCGTTTATAAGATTGGAGTGAGACACGGAGAACATGCGATGTAGTGATCTTCGCAATAAAACATCTTTGATGGAACAGAATCATGGAACAGAATTATGGAACAGACTCATGGAACAGAATCATGGAACAGAATCAAAGCTCAGAAGAGCACACAAATAAAAATGAAGTTGGTTCATGAATGACTTTAACCATAATATATATAATGATAATGTGAAGTTGTTATTACTATTATTAGGGCCCGAACACTGAATTATTCAAAGGACCTTTTTTCTTTAAATGTTTTTTATTATTATTTAGATTTGCGATCAGAACAATCAAAAGACTGTACTTATAAAAGCTTTGAGGTGTCATCAAACAACGAGGATCACCTGCACCCCCGTTGTCACCTTTTTCACCCCTCATGAGTTTGCAGGTATGGATAACGCAATATATTTTATTTTATACAAAACATCCAGTGTTACTTTTTTTCATTTAGCCATGAGGGACACAGTCACTGCAGGGGCGTGGCTAAAAAACAGGCTCAGCCAATGAACTGTTGTGTTTTAGTAGTGACACGTAAACTGGGAATATTTATTTTATTTTAAAATTTAACCCACAATTAATCTAAATTTTACAACTTTTGTTTGAAATAAATCATAACGATCTTTAAAATCACACCATTAAACAAACTCCCCAAATTGTTATTTACCAGAAATTCAAATTTAGATGACAGGACAAATACTTCCCAATAGAAAATACACTATAAATGATTATGTTGTATATATTTTGCTTATAACTATCTAATATATTAGTTGCTTTGTTCTATTCCATTTCTATCTATCTATCTATCTATCTATCTATCTATCTATCTATCTATCTATCTATCTATCTATCTATTTATCTATCTATCTATCTATTCCGTTTCTATCTATCTATCTATCTATCTATCTATCTATCTATTCCGTTTCTATCTATCTATCTATCTATCTATCTATTCCGTTTCTATCTATCTATCTATTTATCTATCTATCTATCTATCTATCTATCTATCTATCTATCTATCTATCTATCTATCTATCTATCTATCTATCTATCTATCTATCTATCTATCCGTTTATCTATCTATCCTATCTATCTATCTATCTATCTATCTATCCTATCTATCCATCTATCTATCTATCTATCTATCTATCTATCTATCTATCTATCTATCTATCTATCTATCTATCTATCTATCTATCTATCTATCTATCTATCTATCTATCTATCTATCTATCTATCTATCTATCTATCTATCTATCTATCTATCTATCTATCTATCTATCTATCTATCTATCTATCTATCTATCTATCTATCTATCTATCTATCTATCTATCTATCTATCTATCTATCTATCTATCTATCTATCTATCTTATTCCGTTGACAGATGTTCTCCACACCGCCGCTAGATGGCGCTATACAGCCACTCCACCGCTTCAGAGGCGCCATAATGTAACGTGTGGTCTCTACTGCTCCGCATGAAACTTAGCCCAGCCCCCCACACGACAACCCGGCCTGCCTCGGCTCACGGAGGGGAGGGATGAGCGGCTGTTGCTGAAGCTCCTGCTATCGCTGCTGGCATTTTTTTTATACCTCCGCTGCATTAAAACAACAGCCGCCGGGCCGTTTATCTCACGTCTGTGGACGTGACCATTACACACCTTCGTCCGGTTAAGAAAGCGCTGTACGCAACGTCCGTTGGACTTACATTAGTTAGCTAACAGCAGTTAGAAACAAAGGCGGTGTTAGCTAATAGTAACTAGCCTGCTAACAACACAGCCGGTGAGGACGAGCACATCCTCGCGCAGCCATAGGCTACTCGGGGTAATCTCTGCTGACTCGCTCCGTGTGTTTACGGGAGCTGCCCTGCGGTCGTTATTCACCTGTAACCCAAGTCAAGTGGGTGTTTTAGCGGTCACCACTCATGACTCGTCTAATTGAAGCGCCGTTAATGCACAGTTGGACAGTTGGGCGCTTGTTTCTCTCCCAGTTAGCCGCGGCAGATCCTCGGTCTCGTACAGGGATGTGGCGGTGAGAAAAACAAGCTAACCGTCTCTGAGAAGAAGTGAGGAAACACTTTGAGTCAGGCGGGAGTTCTCTTTTATTGTTTTATGTTAATTGTAATTCCGGGGTGGATGACGCCAGCGACGAAGCTGAAGATCCCTGAACGCTGCTGAACTGAAACCGGGAATAACGCGAACAGGTCGAAAAAAGGATTATTTTGTGTGTCTCTTAAGTGGATTTTCGGCCTCCCTTCCAGGATCGTCGTGGGAACACAGTGAGGTTTTTACATCGAGTGAGCCCCACCGACACATATCATCTCTCCCGCCGACCTTCACCCTCCGATGCGGGGTTTTCAGTAGTACCGGCAACCAAATCCCCCGCGGCGGCCGGACATGCTGAAGTGTATCCCCCTGTGGCGCTGCAACCGCCACGTCGAGTCGGTGGACAAGCGACATTGCAACTTGCAGACAGTCCCCGATGAGGTGTTCCGCTACAGCCGGAGCCTGGAGGAGCTTCTCCTCGACGCCAACCAACTCAAAGAGCTACCAAAGGTACGCGTGAGTTGACACACCGAGAGCCCCCTCTGTGTCAAAAAGCAATGTGCATGATGCCCCTGACAAGTTGCGATATAACCTAGTTGTTACCGACTTAGACGGTGTCCTGGTTTTACCCACGTTTATTTACCCCAGCAGTGCCAAACACTTGAGCAGAATAATAACACGTCACTTCGGGTGAGATAGCTCGCATGATCACCTGACAGGTGCTACCTTTTTAGAATGGGTACCTGCTTCTTTGCATATTGGTTGGGTCATGCCCTGCAGTGCTGTAACAGCATTATACACTGATGACAGATATGGACTACATTGGTCTTGCACAAGTTGATTATATTTCAGCAATGTCTAAAAACGACAAAATCAGCTCCACATTTGACAGGTCATACGGTCATGGAAAACCTGGAAAAGTCATGGAATTTCAAAATGGTCATTTCCAGGCCTGGAAAAGTCACGGAAAAAACTTAAATCATAAAAGTTTTGGAAAAGTCATGGAAATTTGTTATAATCACATGTTCATTTATGCCGAGTTTGAAATAATGAATGTGTTTTTTAAAGAAAGACGCTCAAAATATAAGTCGGCATACGCTCTCAATACGCTATGTATATACCGAGATTTCAATTTGGTCGTGGAAATTTGGTTAAAAGTCTTGGAAAAGTCCTGGAAATCCATTGGTCAAAATGTTTAAGAAGCCTGATTTGAGTTTTTAATGTTACAACTGGGTAATACAGTTAATCTTTGCATGGTCGTGTAAATCCATGGAGGCTGACGCCTTGATTAACAAGTGTGACTTTAAATGGACTGATGATTTGTTCCGAGGGTGGACACGCTGCATGTTCGGAGGGACTACCAAAACAGCCACAACATGTTGCCTTTAGTAAAGCCATCACTGGCCAGTTGGATTGGATTCAGTGTGGGAAGACGCGCGTGGAATGAATCGCAACACTGTCCCCACCCACACACCCACGATGTGAAATATGAGAAAAGTCCTCTTTGCATGGCCGAAGAGTTTATTTTAAGGGGAGCGGAATTGCGGTCGATTCCTTTTCCCTATAGTTCTCCAGAGATGTGGAACAAAGCACTCGCTTGGTCGACTTTCAATCCTTCCAGTTCGAGGCATTGTTCGTGATGGGAACAAGGGGCTGACTGTGGCTGGGATGCAGCAGAGTTGGTGTGAATAGACTGGTCAGTAGACATCGTCAGTCCCTCACGTTTCATGGCTTTAGCCTAGTTGTGAAGAGGGCAAGGTTCACTAATGAAGACCTTTAACAAGACAAGGGGCGACGCAAGACAGAGGTAAAGTGTTGACAGGACTGACGGTTTTCGTCTGTAATTCACAAACAAATAGATGCATTTGTGTTTTAGGTTATTATCCTACATCTGAGTTAGTTTCTCCTCCTGCATAACTACTTTGTTGACACAAACTTGGCTCTGCGCTTCACCGTTTCTTTCCGCTGAACATTTAACCCATCACTGTTGTAATTATGGCCAATCCTCGGCACATAAAACTGAAGCCGACTTTGCCCGACGAGGCGTTTCTTCCATTCATCTCCCTCCACTTAGTTCATACCTGTCGGATGTCCACAGTGTACCTGGTGCACGGCCCCCAAACGGCCGAGTGAGAGGTACACCCAAATATTTCGGCTGCCGGCTTCGACCGGGAGACATAAACGCGTGTTGACATGACGTCTCGTCGTGGTGAATGCGTGGCGTGCAGACGCCAAGCATACGGGCCCTCTCTGGTCCTCAGTCAGCGGGGGAGCAGTCTGAGAGGTCAGGCCCATACGGGTTGGGAACAAGGCCACTGACGGTATGATGACCACAATGAACTCATACATGAGTAATAGTCTGAATATCTTTGTGCGTTTGTGTGCCCTTTGCCTGTCACTGTATATTTAAGTCAGAGATGTCTGTGGACTGACCTGTCAGTCTATTTTTAGATGTCAGTCTAACATCCCGAGTCATTATTGCTCAGCAAAAACTGGTTTTACACAATGACACACAGCCATATAAGATGTTATAAATTGATAATAATCAATAAAGCACTAGTGTTGCATGGTAGTATTTAGTGTCGCTTGTGGGTGGATCGTTCTGGATCGGACTGCTTGGGGTTTACCGTCGTGAACAGATGGAGATTTAGACGTCCTCGTGGTTTCTAAGGTCCGCTGTGACTCACCCCCACCACGCTCCCACCAATCTTAGATTATACTCTCTGTGGTAATGATGTCTTAATGTGCCACACAAAGACCATTTACAGTTTGAGTTTAGGGTGGGATGTTATCCAGGCAGGGATTATACGACACTATAGTAGCATTAAGTATGAGTTTTGAGAAAACCTTTGTAAGTGCAGGAATTCCCCTCATGTCCATACATCCTTAGCCCTTGATGCTGTATTGCAGCTCTGCTTCTGATGACGGAAAAACTAATCTCAGATAATCTGCAATGAGTCTTTTGTTTTTGCTTCTGGAGCATTTAGTTTCTGAGTTTTAATGTAGTTTTACTATAAAGCAGCCATGTTTATTTTTTGACAAAAAGGGAGAGGGAGCTGGTTGATCAGGTTTTACTGTCAATTATTGATGAATTCCTTGTGGTACTTTGGCTAAAAGTGCATTCCCCACAATCAAATCGGTATTTCCCTAAACTTGTTCCGTGTTTTCACTTCAGCAGGGTAGTTTTCAATCTGAACTTCTCTTTGCTTTTTTGACAAACTCCCCCTGCCTCAAAAAAACATGTTGAAGAAGAGGGAGCTATCTTTTTAGCCACTCTTAAGTCCCATGCCGGGTTACAAAGAAGTCCATTCACAAGTCTGATTGCCCCTCACCCTCATATCCAATGTCAGTGTGCACTGCCTTTGACCAGGTGTACATTAAGTCTGCATGCATATCATGACTCAAACGATCACCGTTACGATCGGTCGGAGGTCAGTTACACCTGCTGAAAAGCCAGCGGCTGGACTGCAGGTGCAGGGGACAGCAGCCCAAAAAACGCCCGACAAGGGGACATGCACACTGAGTATTCACTTGTTCTTATTTAGTTTTTCCATTGTTGAAATAGGGAACAAATCCCTGATGGGTGTGTCCCCATCAGACTTTGAGAAACAGGTTTCTTGCTCCCGATACTATTACCTAATAGGATGTTCCAGGTACACTTGATATATTGCAGTAATCGCTTCCTCAACACTTGACACAACCAGAAATATGAGAACGGCTTCATCCGATATCTGGGCTGCGAGGAAATCTATAACCACTATCTCAGACTAGATCTTTGAATGGCCAGTTTAAAAGCTAATTAAAGTTACACTACTAGAATGTCGTTTGGTCTGAAATAAAAAAAAAATATGAGCTTAAGTTTGTGATAAATCCTTTTTTATACTCAGCTGTCACAAGTGTCCTGTATGTATGTGTGTGTGTGTGTGTGTGTGTGCGTGTGTGTGTGTGTGTGTGTGTGTGTGCGCTAAGAGTTATGTGGCTAAAGGGCATATTAGGGATTTACCCGGCCTTGAAAATGCCCCTCAGCATCTCAGTTGTGACCCCCCCCCCCCCCCCACACACACACACATACACACACACACACACACACACACACACACACACACACACACACTCTCTCTGTAAACGGCAGTGTGTCTCAGTGTACGTTCCCTCTGGGCTCTGCCATTTGGGTTTCTTTTTGAGCACATAAACTCGCTGATAAAAATCGAAGGTCTTTTTTTATTCTGACTCCCTTGTGTATGTTCAGCCTCGGGTCAAGAGAAACCCAAATTAAGCCCCTTCACTCAGCTCCTGCTGAATGGAAATTGGTCTGCCATTGTTTACCCAAGCTGAAACAGTCAAGTGTTGTATTTTTTATGTCCTTATTTCACGAGTCTTTATTATTTTTATCTCAAGAAGGATTACATGGCTCAGCATAATGAAAATGAATGGTGATCCAGCCATCTATTCATCTGAATAAAGGATTAATAGAGGTTCCAGTTAACTTTAGAGGAGAACCTTGTATTTTCTCTCCAGACGACGACCAAAGATAAATTACACCTGCCACTGGCCTCTCTGCGGTAAAACCACACCGTTCCTCTGGCGCCGCTCTCTTCTCACTTCCTGCTACTTCCTGTAGAGCACGTCGAAGTGTGTTTTGGCCATACGACTATAAGATCTCCTCAGTTTGTGGATGAAAATGACTCCACCCCCCCGCCCTGGTTGTAGAGGCCTTCATCATGAGAAACGCCGAGGTGGAGTAAGTTTGTAACCGGCCCCCCCCCCCTCCCACCTCCCACCTCCCACCTCCCCCCCTTCACAGGAATCAGGCCGCATCACGGAGACTCAAAAGTGAGCCAGAGCTAGAGAGGCCGTGAAGAAACGGCAATGTGAGAGATTCTTTTTGATGCAAAAGCACATTCAGCAGGTTTCTTTGTCTGAGCTGATGACCAGCTGGTCTCACATCCTGCCGCCCCCCCCTCCCCCCACCCCCGAATCTGGTGGGGAGGTGTGGGGGGTGTAGTAGTGGGGGGTGCATTTCATTCCGGAGCTGGATTAACAGGAGAAGGAGGGGAGCTCCACTGGAGGAAGTGATCAGGGTGCTGAGCTGATCTCCACTGATCCCCCCCCACACACACACACACACCCCCACCCCCACCCCACCCCACCCCCGGTCCTCTGGGGCTCTAGGTGGTGTTCGGGCCTCTCATCCTACCATGACCACCAGAGGCAGGGCTGACATGCAGCGTCAGGTGGGAGAGAAGCGGTCACAGAGCAACTATCTACACACACACACACACACACACACACACACACACACACACACACACACACACACACACACACACACACACACACACACACACACATCCTCCCTGCTTGTCTCTCTTTCCCGTTGAGCAGTCATGTGTTCTTTCTGGGAATTGGCTGCAATGTAAAGAGGGCTATGTCAACCCTCCGATACAAAACACGTCGTCGCTATGGCTACACGTGGTATGGATAATTATGTACAAGTAAATATGTCTCTATTCTATGTGTATACAGTGCAGAGGATTCATATTGACAGTGATGACAGCCTGCCCCCAGAAGTCAGCCTTTGCCTGATGCATCTCATCTACAATTAATCACCAATACGTTTGCTGGTCAATCATTTGTTTTCCAGTCATACGTTCTGCAGCAGCTGAAATGTCGTTTAGAAATCATTGTTAATCGAATACTTTGGGGATTTTGGATTGTTTTTATTGGAAAAAAACAGGCGATTTGATTGGCATGTACTTTTGGGGAATGTGCAGACGTTTTTCACAATCGCAAATGAGAGTTAGCAGATTAATCGTAGTAGATTGATTAAATAGAATAATGTTCTTGCTGTTAATCTCCATCTCTACGTGCTGTTGCATTGTTGTCGGTTCAACCTCGTGTGGCACTGTTGACTTTCCGCATAGGAGCATTTCCCGGTCACATGACACGCGCTCCAACGATTCCCTAGCTTTCTTTCGGCAGCGTGCTTTTGACCGAACGCCGTTTCCCACCGCGCTCCGTGGCCTGTGGCCTTGGCTGCCAGCTGCAAAGGTAAACAAGAAGGCAATGCCCCGGTGAATAATTGATGGCTTTGGTAGTTGTTGCAGCTGTTTGCGATTGGGGAGAGTGTGACTGCTCTGCAGGCCCCGCTGGAGCGCTGTGATAGGACAGGAGCTTTTGCTGGCTACAGGCATAAAGTACACAGAGACAAGATGTGCAAGGTGACGCCTTTGGTGGCGCCATTGTGTTTAATCCTCTCAGCAGTCTGTGTTTAGAAACCTCAGAGGTTAAGGAAGCACGCCTGCCTTCATCCAGGATCAGGGACGGCACACCTACATCTTTGAACTAAGATGCAAAGAAAGAAACTTTATTTATTGTAAAATGCAAAAAGTGTCCGGTGGCCAGTTTTCATATTTGCTTATTGGCTTTTAAGCATCAATATACGTTTTCTACCTCAGTTGAGCAAAACATCTTTGTCTTAAGTCGCATCGTTTTACTGTGACAAATAAAGTGTTGATGTACCATGTGACTCTTGATCGTACAGTAGAAACAAGAATAATAGTTTTCTGACAGTTTTTGATATGTTTATGTTTGGATGCATGCAGGAGGCTTTAAGAATACAGATTTCTCTTTTATAAATATGATCAATCATTTACAAACTCATACTCTTTTTTTGGTACTTAGAATTATACAGGTTTTGTCCAAAGAAGTAAATAAATAAATAAAAACAGGTAAGACTGGCTCCCTCAATAAGACTTTTAAACACAGACATGCATAATGGCAGAGGACGAGGTTTGTTATTTCACATCCTGTAAGCAGGATGAGGTCAGCTTGTGCCAGATGTGTCTTCTGCCTCAGTAAACTGTTTGTCTTCTGCATTCACACATTTTCAGCAGATTATGTTTCGGCCACTTATTGACGTCTATAAAGTTTGGATTGGTTAAATTCAATTCTGATGTTTCTTTCGAATAGGATGCTCTTCCAAGTCGTTTGATCAGCAGCAGCTCAGGAACCACAGTCGGCCGACCTGTCAGCGTGCTGACGTCCTCGCCCGGAGGCTAAAAGGTCACCTGGGACGGCATTAAACCAACCACAAACAAATGCTGCCCTTATCTGCTGGCCACACACTGCCATTGAAGCCCTCTATCTATCCCTCTGAAACCCGATAGCCCTTACATCCTCAGCCTCTGTGTACTTTCTGTACCTGTGGCTTTGAATGGGTCACCCCCCACACACCCACCCCCCTTCCGCTCTCTCATCTCCATCCAAGATGCGTGCTATATTTAGACGGAGAAGCGGCGTTTAACCACTTACCGCACACTCTTGTTTTAATAGGCATTCAGCAATAGGAGTGGGAATGTCACCAATAAGCAGCCACCTCATCGACTCAGCAGCTGCCGCCGCGGAGCCGCTCTGCTTTTACTCGCCTTTTGGAAACAGGTGGCCGGTTCCCAATGACTCTGCCGCTTCCCGAAGCACACAGAGCTCCGTTCTGTCTCGTCTCCAGCACTTTTGGCGATTTTTCTTTTTTTTCTTGCGAGCAGGAAGTGGGAAATAATCAAGTGAGCCGTGGAATGCCCTGTTTTCGTGAGATCATCTCCACTCTGGAGCTTGTTTCGCAGCCGGGGCTCTTCGGTCACGGGAGGTTTTTGAGAAGAAATCGGCGTGTGTTTTATTGTTGTTTACGCCCGAGCCGCCACACTCCCTCCAATTACAAGCGTGTCTGTTTTGCTCCTCGCCCCGCCTCTCCCATACATACACACTAAGTCGGCCAGTGTCTCTCGACCGATGGAGTCTACGGTAACTAATGTAAAGCACCTTGTTTCTCTGTAATTGAACACGATGTGCCGAGAGTTCAATTACAGAGAGTGGTGATGAAGTCGTCCGGTAAAACACTCGTGTCTGCGGCAGCAGTGTGTACTTCGACGACCGCGGTGTCAACACCCCTTGAGGACTCTTCACTCTCGTCCACGGGCCTCCACAGGGAACACATTGGGTTCCATTAGAGCAGACCTGGGCGTTGTACGGCCCGCGGGCCACATCCGGCCCTTTGGTTGACTTTGAACGGCCCGTGTAAGGTTAATTGGAAATTACAAAATAAACATATTGTTATTATTATTCTAAACATAAATAAACATATTGTCTTATTTTACCTCATGCATGGACTGAAGCTGCGTTGCTATTATTTTGAAGTTGTTTTTTATTCACGTACATGATGACGCAATACGTATATTAAGACGTGCACGTGCGCATGATTGGATCATTGTCGCTAGCAAGTCACAAGACAACTTTAGCCATCTTCAGAGATATTGATTACCTGATTGCCTGCATCAAAGTTTATTGGATAAATGTCACAGATGGTAAAAAAACGTTCACATTTTGTTTACCATTGTTTTGGGAAAATTTGATTGAATAAATGACATTTTTTGCAAGGCAAACTCACTTTTTCATTGCTTAATTATGATATATACTGTTACCAGCTTGTCAAAACAATGCTATTTACTGTTTTTATAAAGAAATACAATTAATATTATGAAGAATTGAGTTCAGCCTTTTGGCCGGCCCTCCACAATATTTTCAGTTTCTCATGTGGCCCCATAGAAAAAATAATTGCCCACCCCTGCATTAGAGGGTTATTTTCTACAAATACATGTACTATGCTATGACGGGGGCCTATCGCAAAGCTCAGCCTTTCAAGTTTCCCAACACTTAGTTATCACTGACTGAATAAGCATGTTCAACTTATCTAAATTGCTTTGTCTATCGCTCCTCCTGATTGATCACGTTATTGATTTTGCCTCGCAGAATCACTGAAGGTTATAGAAGCATGTTCTTCTTGATCGTGGCGTCCTTTTGCTGAATATGCCGGTGTGTGTGTGAAAGCTGTAACTTTCACTGATGAGTGTGTTCTACAGTCCGTTCCCCGGTGATCATTCTGTATGTTTTATTCAGCTTGTATCATATTTATCTTCACCCCACACCTGTGAGATTGCATCATGTGTTCCTCTCTGTACCAGGTTAGCTCTGGAGAAGAGCATTAACGCACACATATTTTTTCCCATGGAATAAATTACGGAAATTCCCAAAAGAATGAACATGTTAAATGATTCTAGGTGTGCCAACTTTGAATCTTCCTATCTCTTCTGTGCCGGGCAGTTCTCTGCTGGTTTGTCTTGTCTAACTCGTGCTTTGATTTTGGCAGAATACAGAATTGTGACGCACCGATTTGACCTGAAGACGAAGATCTCGTGATTTATCTAGTATGTCATCATTAAGCGCAAAAGTGAAAGCAGTTTTCCGTCAATTTATAATAAAGCAATCCCGTTTGAAAGATTACAAAGAGATAAATAACAGTCATTTCCACCACATTCTTGTATCCCTGACAGAACTGACAGGCCATATGTAACTAATCCCCCCAAGCAACACAGCTGCATACAACCACAGAGAAAACATGGACTCCTTGTGAATTCAGTATGAGGAAGTCTCCGATGTACTGCGACTGAGACTGGAAAGGGACTGGCTCACCTGTGTGGGAAAAGGCTTCGATTCTAATTTGGGAGCATCTTTTTCCGCTTTGGGGGTCTTGGGAGATAATAAAGTTACACGGTCATGGTTTGTTAATTGCTTATTGAGAAAACACAATATGAGGTTGAATGTGTGTGTGTGTGTGTCGTGCCACATGGCCAGTTTCATGCTTTTAATATGGGTGCTGATGGGTGAATGTCCGTGTGTACGACTGCGAGACGAGAAGAGAGCGGACAATAAAAAGCACCGGGGGATTCTTTGGAGACAACAAAGCAGTACCCACACACACACACACACACACACACACACACACGTACATGTGTCACGCTCATGCCCAAGAACAATAACAAACAAAGCAGTAACTGCCCTGTAGAATCAGACATGTCTGCGTGTGTGTGCATATTAGTCTGTCGGTAGCCCCCCCAGCACGTCTTTTCATCTCCAGTGCGGCGAGAATGCCCCGATTGTCTACTTTCTAAATCTTGTGAATATGTTTTGGTCTCGCCACTTGACAGTTTCCTTTGCCTTTTCTTGTGTCGAGCTCTGCTTTTAGAGTCCGTTGACAGCACGGTCACACCATAACAGCTGAGTCTGATGAGCGATTCATCAAGTGTTCATAGATGGGGCATTGTTCATAGGAAAAGGTCAGTTATTTTAAGTCGAGGAAATGCAACAAATCACAATGCGTCTCTTTGTGCTAATTCTCTTTTCCACCAGCTTTCTAATAATGTTTCTTCTGTCACTGATGTGTAAAAGTTCAGTCAAACATCACTAGACCATTTTTAGGCTCAAAGAGATATTCAAATATCTATAAATATATATATAAATATATATATAAATAAATGTTCTGAGCTGAACTTCTGTTCGGCTTGTAATATTTAATTTAAGAAAGATTTACTAGATTTTAAAACTAACTTTAACGAGTGGCATTGTTAGCAACTTTACCGCAGCTTTATCTTCGTAATGCTTTGGCTCTACTATAAACATTTTGGGGAAAAGTGCGAGGCTTAGTGTGCTCTGTGTCATTAATCCGGCATAGCTGTGTTTGCTCTGCAGCACGTGACATCCAAGGAAATGCAGGCATGCCTGGAATCCTCAGGAGCTCGCCCTGCCCTCTGAGCTGCTGCACACACTCCCTTCTCTCTCTCTCACACACACACACACACACACACACACACACACTTGAACTTACTCATTTCACATTCCTGTTGGTGATGCCCACACACCGCCACTATACTTAGACAAACACTGAAGCATGCATGATACACACGTCTTTGCTTCAGTTGAATTCTCAAGCCAACCCAGCTTTATTTAAGTCTCTCCTTGTTGAACATTACTCTACTCATTCCAACAGTGTTTTAATTAAGATTGACCTTGAACCCCAGGGACCTCAAACACTGATGGGAATACTGAGAAGGAGCACAGCTGAAAGAATGTAGAACGGGGTTCGTTTGGTTTCTTAAAACTATATTTAAACACGTTTGTCTGAGAACTACAACGACGAGACGATGACGAGACAACACCGACGTTTTTAAATACTAACCGTGGCCTTATAAACATGCAACATTGTAAAGAAAATACAAAAATAAAGGTATTTTAAGAAATAAGAACTTCTAAAATCTCCCTCTTTTTTTTTTAGAATGAAGCAAGGTGATTACTAGTTAATTACCTAAACTTACTTGGAAAATGTAGGCCTATTTTTTTACTTTGTTATTGTCATCGATTGTGGTTATTTGCATGAAATAAGGGAAATATTTTTACTTCTGCATAAGCTGCTTAGAGCTAGTGTTGGGAAAGTAAACCGGTCATAAAGCCCTCTCTAATATCTATTTCACAGTTCTTGCGATAACATCTTCAAACTAATGTAGTTGTTCACGTTGCACCACAGAAATGGCAAAGATAGGTTTGAGGTAGTTAAAAGACAGCGATGCCCTTTAGGACAAGGACCCTAAAAGTTGTTGTTTTTTAACTGTAAAATGTCCTGCTCAGTAAAATCAGTATGTGACCACGATATAATGGACTGTTTTTGTTTGTGCCTCAGCCCCAACGGGACGGTGGTTAGCTGGAGCAAATTACATCGACGATGCTCTTGCGGAACAAATTATGATAACCCTCAAGCCTAGTCTAGAATAGGCACGTCTTTGATGCATTCACACACACACACACACACACACACACACACACACACACACACACACGCACACGCACACGCACACACGCAGACACACACACAGACAGGCACAAAGAGACAGGCACAAACAGAAACACACACACACACACACACACAGACACACACACAGACAGGCACAAACAGAAACACAGACACACACACACACACACACACACACACACACACACACACACACACACAGACACACAGACAGACAGAAACACACGCACACACACAGACACACACACAGACAGACAGACAGACACAAACAGAAACAGACAGACACACACATACACATACACACACACACAGACAGACACAAACACACGCACACACAGACAGACACAAACAGAAACACAAACACACACACACACAGACACACACACAGACAGACAGACAGACACAAACAGAAACACACAGACACACACACACACACGCACACACATACACACATAGAGATACACTCACACAATATTGCAGTTGCTTGAAAACAAATTATACAAAAGTTTATATATCTAGGTTTTTGGTCCCCCCCCCCCTTTTAGTTGTCGTTGTTACGCGTCTGAATCCACGATCACAGGGAGCGTTTGTGCGTCGACGGCTGGGCTGTCACTCCTGAACTTTTCATGACGGCAGCATGTGAAGGAAGGTCACGGCCGAGTACAGCCAGAGCGTGCTGCTTGCACTATCTCCGCTCTGAAGTACGGGGTGAATTGTCTTTGTTCATGTGCAGCTTCTCCTGTCCTGTATTTTTAGATCGGCTATCGTAAAACCAAGTTCACGACGCCCGGGCATTCAGAAGAGCGTGTTTCAGACAGCCATTGGGGATCAGCGTGTGTTTGCCCGGGGGCGTCGGGCTAGCGTTTTAAGTTGCTCCTGGCGTTGATCCTCTCTGGAGAAGAAAAGGTGTGCAGACACCTCTGTAATTAAGCTGTTTCCATGACACATTGATGGGTGTTGCTTTGTATTCCTAAGTAACGGCATCTTTGTCTTCTGCCTTGTATTGTTGTTACGCATTTGTTCTTAATGGTGTTCTCGTGGCTTAATACATACATTATTACCACCGACTTGAAGCCATATTACATCACAGTAATGCTTCCCGATGATACAGGGCAGATGTTCACTTGTATTTTGTCTTCAAGCCGCTAACGTTTCGCTCAGTTTTCATCTCGGCGTCACCAGGGAGGCGTCTGCTTCTCTGAACACGCTCTGGTCTCCACGGCGATGGATCTCCCAGGCGCACTGGTTTGCCATATACGGGGGTGCGTGCCCCGTGTTGTCAGGGAGAGACGCCAGATGGGCCGGGGTTTTCCTCGTCACGGCAGACCCGCTCCTCCTCCTCCGTGTGTGCACAGAGGCCCCGCGGGTCGCTTCTCCAACCCGTCTTCTCGTCCCACCGCCCGAGACAAACATGTCGCGCAGACGCACAGAGGATCGAAAAGAGTGCTCGATTTAGAGCCACACTGTGCCGTTGGGCTTCGAACGCCTCAGAGCAACACCTTCAGTGGAACATTATTTCCCCACGGGGGCTGGAACGCTACATCAGTGGCTTGGTGCCGCTCTTTTGGATCGCAGTTTTAACTTGTTGGCGTATATGCTTTTCTGATCAGCTGTACTCACGTACCTGTACATTTAACAAAAAGGTGCATTTATAAATGTATGATATTGTGCAAACACCCCATGCTTTTGAAACGAGATACTCTCCGTACGTGAAGTAGGTTAACTGAATTATATATGTTGCTGCTTGCGTACTATGAGTCCCTGTGTAATGCAGATTTGTTGGATCCAGGCAAAAGTGACAGATCTCTGTCAGCTCATGTCATTCCAGCCTGATGTTTGAGTCAATACATTATTTGAGGGACCGTTAACTTATCTGTTAACCCCCTATTACCTTTAGGGTCAATTTGACCCGATTCAATGTTTGACGTCTCAAAAAAAATTGACATACTTTTTTTATGCTTCATATTTCATGACTTTTGCTCATTTATTGGGGACAACTGGGAAAACATAAAATTCACATGATGATATGTTTTCACTGTCCCGTACAATTTGACCCCAGGCTGTTTCTCACTGTTTAAATCAGGGGTGGTCACACTTTTTCAGCATGCGAGCTACTTATAATGTGACCAAGTCAAGACGATCGACGGGGGGGGGGGTGCTAGTGACTTTTTCTCTGCTCCGCCCCGACGATGCGCGCAAGCCAGCGAAGCTTTCTTGGCGCGAGACCGCGAGCGGAGGACTGTTAACGCGACACGGAGTGACAGAAATGACACGCTTCTGCTGTAATCTGGCGCTATGAGGAAGTTACTCGGGGGCGGGCACATTTATTTTTCTGTGACGCGATCTACCAACACTACGCCGCGATCGACTGGCAGGTCGCCGCGATCGACCGGTCGATCGCGATCGACGTATTGAGCACCCCTGGTTTAAAACATCTAATAAATATCTACTTTTTATTTATTTAAAAGGCTATTTAGGTAGTCAACGAACAAACAAACATACCTCACACTTAAACTTGGGAAACAATTTAAATTCTAATAATATTCTCTAGGTTTTAGTTGCTGGGGTCAAATTGACCCCAGGGGTAAAATATGTTAGTAAATTTGAAGGCGATCTATTAGCATATAATATTCATAACTAGGTTTTCATGCGTGTATAATCACCTAAAACTAAGAATCCATGCGTATATGTTAGCTTAGAATGAACCTATCACATCTCCATAGGGAGCAGGTCCACTTCATGGTGTCAGCCATGTTTCTACAGTAACAGACAAACAAAGGGATGCTGTGATACATTTGGGGGAATTATTATTGTTGTGCAGTGTCAGCATTGACAGCATTAAATCCTGATTGTTTGCAAACTTTCTTGCCAAAAATCTCTACATTGAAAAATAAAAATGTCAATATACCTGCCACGGTCAACCAAATGTTAGCATTGTATAGGTCTGTGTGACGTCCATCGCGGTCTCAAACATTCCTGAGAGTGAAATATAAACACAGACCAGTTCCAGGCCTGCTGCGAGAGGAAAAATGCTGAGACGGTTACTGGAAAAAAAAAACAGACACCGAGCCACTTGATCCTGTGAGGGAAGTCACAACCTGGACACGCACAGTGCATCGACTGTACACTCGCAACACACGCACAATAACTTTCAGTCATTTTATTAAAAGATCTAATACGGGACAATATCTCGCTAGTAAAGTATATTAAGGAGCTGCATGCATATCTCCCTCTCAACGCCTCTCTCTATTCACGCTGACTCCAGCAGCCTCACAGCCAAAGTGGTCCTCTCGCTCTTGCTAATGTGTGCGATCACAATAAGTGTTGACAGTATTCTAACTAAGCAGAAAATTACTTGTACACATGCAGAGCCAGAGCCCCCCCGGTGGCCATGCCGGTCCCCTCCAGTGCGGGACAAACGGAGAGCTGGCAGGCGGCGGGCGGCGCATACCGGATCCAGCCCATCCAGGAAAGAGCCCAACGTCCTCTGTGGACTATAAACAATGGGGCTCCTGGGTTTGTGTCATGTCTGTGGGAATGGGAGAGCATGTGATGAAGTCCGGGAGAGGGGGGGGGGGGTGAAGGGCCTCCTCTACAGTTACTGATGTCGCTGTGGACTCTTTCATTCCTGCCGTGTGAGAGCGTAGCTGGAGAATGGAGGGCTATTAATTAAACTGAACAGTAACGTGTGAATCGGGGCAGCGTGACCCCCCCCCCCCCCCCCCCGGTCCGATCATCGTAATGTATACGGCAAACAAGTGTTGCTAACGAACCTCGGGGCCACGCTCAGGGGGCTTGTGAACCCTGGCGGTATCAGGCATCAGTTTAATTTCCAGGCAGCGTTGGTGTTTGGGACGTCCTCACACAGCTGGTCGTCTCCTCCAGCAGTCACGCTTTCTTTGACGTAAAAGTAGGATAAAACAGTGTGTTGGATTTTGAAGTGCTCTGATTGCTTGAGTCAGGTGTGAGTCGGGCGTTATGGAACCTGAAGCGGAGGCAAACTGCAGGCATGTGTTGGAGCTTTTGAAAAGATGAAGTTCAAGGCTTTCAGCTCGGCTGCCGCTTTGAATTTGGTTTTGGATTGCAAATCCGTGCCGGGAAACGGTGCCGACTCTCTCTCTCTCTCTCTCTCTCTCTCTCTCTCTCTCTCTCTCTCTCTCTCGCGTTAATCAAGTTGTGGAGCATTTCTATCGCCGCGACGGTTTTACTTCCCATAGCAGTGATTAGCCCAACAGTAGGCAACACCGGGGGGATTACTCGTCTATTTTTAAAATGCAGACTGAAAATGGCTTAACCAATCAGAGACCGTTCTTAGTTACAGAAAGCGTTACAAAGAGGGCCACATAACTTACCATCGGGGTGCATTTGTCTCTCGGAAGTAAGTATAGTTTGGTGCACATAACGGTCCTTTTTAACATAGTTATACATTACATCACATGTCATTTAGCAGACGCTTTTATCCAAAGCGACTTACAATAAGTGCATTTCAACCTAGAGTACAAACTAAGAACAACAAGAATACAGAAAGTAACATTTCCTCAACATAGTCAAACTACAAAAGTACCATAATACGAGATATTTAAGTGCCACTGAAGTGCAAATCTGTATTTTAATCCAGATGTATACAACTTTCTAATAATTCCTATTAAAAATGAATAAATGGGTTTTAAAAAAAGCTCTTAGTGTGGTGCATGTGCACATGCCACAGCCTTGGTGAGTGGAACACAATACCACGTCCACATGTTCTCTCTGTCTTCTTCAGCCCGCTGGAGTCTTCTTCAACATGAACATGTGTGATGTAATCTCTGTTTATTTAACGCTGTGTGTTGACAGCTGTATACCAACACGGCTGCTGAACAGGGATCTATGAGTGGAACATTCCAGTCTGCACGTTGAGTCGCTTTCAGGAAGGATCCAGCGAAGCACAATAGTATTGTCACTAAACAAAACTCTTCAGCATTACCAGGCGGGTGGGGGGGGGGGTCACTGTGGTTGTTTACTAACCATGTTTACTTTGTGGCCCTCACAGTCGCTAAGTGGAAACTTCATCTATCGCTGTACTCCATATTAAGTAGAGGTTTCCTCCTTTTTCTCAACAGTCATGGGTTTCTTCATCAGCACTCTTCCTTCTTGTACAGACAATCATGAACACACACACATGAACTGTAAACATGGTCCGTCACTGCCTCTGACGTCCGGACTCGTCCTCTTTTAAGAAAAACACGGCATCGCAGCAAAAGCACAGGATGTCCCGAGGGCAGACGGCACGAGAGAGAGCACTATACATAATATATATATATATAAGTATACAAGTGTTTTAGTAGGGGATGTAAATGTATCTTTATAACAGGGTTCGTACGGTCATGGGAAACCTGGAAAAGACATGGAATTTCAAAATGGTCATGGAAATTTGGTTAAAGGTCATGGAAAAGTCATGGAAAAATCATGGAAATCCATTGGTCAACATGTGTAAGAACTCTGTTATAATACACAACATTAGGGTGTATTTCCCCAGTGCTGTTTCCCCAGCTTAGTCCGTGTGGAGGCCTGCCGTCTCAGAACAAAACCTGATTGGCTGATAGTTGATTTAGACATCCGGGAAATCTCCACCACCATTCAGAGTTCTCATCATGCAAATGTCGGCCGCACCGGCGAACACGATGTGTTTTTACGGCTCCGCCCCACGCCTTTCTTGTCCGCTGCATCTGGCCGCCCCGTAGTTCAGGACCGCGGACGCGTATCGGTCGGCTCAAACGTCGGCCGTGTTTGCTCGCCGCAAAGATCAAAGTCACCGGGGCAGGTGCAGGTGATGAGAGTCACTCAGGCCGGCTTCACCACGCCCTTCTCTCTGGGTGGCCTGAAGGGAAGTCACGGCTGCAAGTGCCACTTAAAATGAAACGCAAACACTCTCACACACGCGTAGTTTGTTTTTTTACAATGGCACACAGACACAAAGACCCCTGCACCCTCACGCCTACTGCTGGTTGGTTCGGCGAGCGCGTTCGATTGACGCCATTAGAAACCATAGGTGCAGTTCGGCGGCGTAGTGCCGGTGTGTTCGTGGACGCCGTGGTTATTTCTGTCCGACAAATACAACCGAGCGGCAAGCAACAGTAGAAATCAGTAATGTACAGAGCCATTGCATACTGGAATGTGCTCCCCTCATATGTGACTCTAACCGGAAATAAAAGTGATTTCAAAAGGAAACTTAAGGCAGCAATAATCAGAAAGGAAATTATAGTCGCTTAGGTTATTATTTTAGGTATTTAAGGTATTTAGGTATATTGTTTTACATTTAATGTACATGTTGTTTTCTAAGTCTAAGTGTTTTTATGAAAATTGATCATGCTGTACTGCATTTCATGTACTTGTATTATATTGTTATGTTTTTTGCCTGGACCCCAGGAAGAATAGTCTCCACTAGGGTGTAGACTAATGGGGATCCTTAATAAACTATGAACTATAAACAGTGGGAGTGTGTGTGGGAGACGGTGGGTGAGGGCCGGAGGAGCGTCGGCTTCCAGCGTCTAGGTGTAATGAAGAGGCCGATGGGAGGATTGTAATCCACACTGTTTACGGGCCGCCGTGGACCACGTTAATAACAGTTGTTGTGCATGTTTTGCTTTGGATTAATAAAAGCCCTTCATTTATTAGAGAGGGGCAGTGGGACAATGTGTTGGGCAGTGGCTGAGGTCTCTGTCCCCATTAGTCCTGCAGCAGAGTGTCCCAAACTCTGTGGGAATCCATTGTTTACCCTCTTTTCTTCATTAATAATCCTCCGTCACTCCCTTTCTCTCAGCTCTCCCCTCTCGACTTCGCACACGATCTTTCTTTTCTTCTCCGCGCTGCTCTCTCCCTCCTCCCATCCTCTATCCTTCTTAGTCATTCCTGCTTTTTGTTATCCTTTGCGACATTCCCCTTTCAAGTCCCCATCCTTCCATTCCCGGCCCTTTTCTCTTCTCCGCGGTGCCCTTTTCGGACAATGGAGGAATCCCCTGACCGGGCCGCGGGGAGGGGGGGGGGCACCGAGACTGACAGCCCTGTGTGGGGCTGGCTGCTCGGCCTTTGTCCCTCTGCCAGGGGAAATGGAGGGAACCCAGAGATGTGGGAAGGAGGGAGGGAGGAGGGGAAGAGGACCAGTTGGGGTCTCATTCATGTGTCGACTTTTTGGGGAACTCTGGGTTTCAAACTGCGGTCCGCGGGGGGGAGGGGACGCTGTGGCCAATCAGCAGAGAGACACCAGCCCACGTTACCCCATCAGCATTGGCCTTGAAATGACTGAGCTTGTTATCGTGCTGGTGCTTTTGCTTTTAGCTTCACGTGACTCTGAACTGAAGATATTAAGTTGAGGAGGAGGAGGAGGAGGAGGAGGAGGAGGAGGAGGAGGAGGAGGAGGAGGAGAAGGAGGAGGAGTGATTCTTAACACAGAACTGTCTGTGCCCACTTGTGTACCGAGTTTACACCACAACAATAACTGCAGCTATCTATAGAAGCCGGTGTGCAGTAATGAGGCTCGCCATTCGAGTGACCGACCAAGTTACTCAACTAAATCCTCCCCGCTTTTTTTTTTTTAAATTTCCCCCGGACACCGAAAGAGTCCAGGCCAGCACAAAAGCATGTGCTCTCCCCTCTCTCTCTCTCTCTCTCTCTCTCTCTCTCTCTCTCTCTCTGAGCCCCTCACTCCAGTAGTGCGCACACACACAGTGTGTAGTTTGTGTGCGAGAATTGATAATTGCGAGAGTGGGGACATGGCGGACGAGGCAGACGGGGCAGATCTGGGACCAGATTAAGAGGTTGGGGAATGTGTGAATAGGGCTTGCACTCACAGAGGAAAGGAGGCGTCTGACTGTACAACACAACACATGAGGGTGTTGGGGTGATTAGTGATGTTAGATTGACTTCCTCTTCTCTTTTCTAATCTGAAATAAACTCCCCTGTCAGTGACCTGCTCAAGTTGGTTCAGCCTTTTTGTTTTTGTTTCACTAAACACCAAGATAGTGCGTGTGTGTGTGTGTGTGTGTGTGTGGGTGTGTGTGTGTGTGTCCGTGGAGTCACTTGACCTGAACACTGCAGCCTCTGTGAACATCGGGCCGCGGCCACAGAGAACGTACAGTTTACTCGCAAGTGTCACAAACACACTTTGCTTCTTGGCTTTCTGTATTCCCATTTTATTTAGTTTCCTCTGGAATGATGTGAGGTCCCACCGCTGCTCATAGCAGGGTTCGTACGGTCATGGAAAACCTGGAAAAGTCATGGAAAAAACTTAAATCGTAAAAATTTAGGAAAAGTCTTGGAAATTGTTATAATCACATGTTCATTTACGCCGAGTTTGAAATAATTAATACGTTTTTTAAAGAAAGACGCTCAAAATATAAGCCGGCGTACGCTCTCAATACGCAACATTTTCAAAAATGTTCATGTTTATACCGAGATTTCAGTTTGGTCGTGGAATTTGGGTTTAAAGTCCTGGAAAATTCCTGGAAATCCACTGGTCAAGATGTGTAAGAACCCTGTGATACACATGAACACACAAATATGCACATTAACACGCTGCTCTTTCCCCTTGACACACACACACACACACACACACACACACACACACACACACACACACACACACACACTGCTGAGTCCCGGTACTGTACCCTGAGATTCTGGCAGCGTTAACTAAAGTAAACCCAAACTATGTAAACAGCGGTGTGTGTGTGCTGACAGAAAGAACAGGATCCTCTCTTCTGGGACTGGAAGACAAGCACACGATTCCACATTAACGCTGTCTAACGAAGCAGGGCGGCGCGGACGAGACGAAGCGTTTTATGACGCTGTGCACGCGCTCGCCGGAGTGCAGCGTGTCTTCGGCGGGGGCTCGCTGTCCTCGGTCGCACACGCCTCTGTTGCCGGCCGCTCATGGGCGACGAGGCTTGGGTCACCCTATAATAACGGGGGACGTCTCATATAAGTACCCACGGCGCAGAACTCATGTCACACTAGCTCGAGTTGGTCTCGTTGTGGATGTCACGCAGACCAGATCCTCCCCTGAAACCGTATAGCACAGAATAACAACCGTTAATGTTACTTACACACTCGTTTCTTTCTCTGGAAATCAGAGCAGATCAAAAAGGAACGTGGACACAAGCGTGACGGCTCTCACAATTTAATCTTTTTAGTTCCTTAGCTTTTATTAAACGGAGACAAAGACTTCCTACTCGACTTATCAACAGTTACCGTATGGCTAATGTTGA
The DNA here is from genome assembly GCA_036178185.1 of Liparis tanakae. Lineage (NCBI taxonomy): Eukaryota > Metazoa > Chordata > Actinopteri > Perciformes > Liparidae > Liparis > Liparis tanakae. The sequence continues at coordinate 16,129,726 of CM070096.1, forward strand.
GTAAATAAAATGTATGAATATTATTGTGGTGGGCTGTGTAATTGAGACCCCACACTGCCCTCTGCTGACACGGCTATCCTCTACCCACCTCTCCGCTCACTCCTTTCTGTTCCTACATCCTCCTTCACAGCTTCACTCCCTTCCTTAAGCAAACATCTCCCCAAAGGCCCTCATTAAAACATCAAATGTAGCACGCTTGTTCTAACCAACTCACTCTATAAATGTTTACACACACACACACACACACACACACACACACACACACATTATTTTTTACATCACATGTCATTCAGCAGACGCTTTTATCCAAAGCGACTTACAATAAGTGCATCATCCTAGAGTACAAACTAAGAATAACAAGAATATAGAAAGTAACATTTCTTCAAGATAGTCAAACTACAAAAGTACCATAATAAGAGACATTTAAGAGCCACTGAAGTGATAATCTGTGTTTTAATCCAGATATAGTCGGAAAAGATGTGTTTTTAGTTTCCGGCGAAAGCTGTAGAGACTCACACACACACACACACACACACACACACACTTAGGAGCACAGCCGTGTAAAAACGGTGTTCCTCCGCGAGTCAGCGAGCAGACGGTTGTGTTTCACTAATACGATGATGAGACGATGGCGGTGCACTAAACACCACCGCTCCCGCCTGTTATTCCCATTGACCCGTAAAATACAGTCGGTTGTCCATTGGAGGTGCGTCAGACGGTTGGAAACGGAGTGGACGGTTATTTACTTATCTGAAAGTAATGGAACGCATTACAGAAGACATTCTACACGTTGCTTATGTCAGTATTTGAAGTTATTCAGCATCTTCTAGTTTCTCAGAAACATACTTAAAAGACAAACATGGTGTAACTCAAATCTCGGTCTGAGAATTGGATCCAGCATCTCAGCGGTCTCCTAGATTCTGTCTGCGAGCAGCCACCCGGGAGTGAATGGCCATCTTTGTGAGCGTCTGTCCATAATGACTTGTTCTCAGGCCCGATAGCATCGCCGTCTGGCTTTCTCTCGCCGCCGATCGAGCTCCGGCCGGTATCGGGAGAGGACAGGAATGCAGGGACGCAGAAGCCTTTAAAGGGGGATCTGTCTAACCAGAACGAAAGAAGCGCCGATTGTATTTTCGCAGTAATATGCAGGGTTCGTACGGTCATGGACAACATGGAAAAGTCATGGAATTTTAAAATGGTTATTTCCAGGCCTGGAAAAGTCATGGAAAAAAACTTAAATCATAAAAGAATTGGAAAAAGTCATGGAAATTTGTTATGATCACATGTTCATTTACGCCGAGTTTGAAATAATTAATATATTTTTTTAAGAAAGACGCTCTAAATATAAGCCGGCGGTAGCTCTCAATACGCAAAACGTTCTACAGTTTTTATGTTTATACTGAGATTTCAGTTTGTAATGGAAATTTGGTTTAAGTCCTGGAAATCTATGGGTCAAAATGTGTAATAACCCTGAATATGACTCGTTATACTTGAGGTTGAGAGTTCTGTCTCACTGAGGCGAGCTGAAGAATCACGTTTCATCAGCATTCGTGCTGAACTAACTTAAAATAACCGTTTTTGAAGATATTTCCAGCACACCCTTTCCCTGAAAGGCTTGACGTCTCCGAGTTACCTGTTACCTGTTCTACCAGGAAGGTCGCCTCCCCTCTCGAGGACAGCTCCCATCTGGGCGTGGCCCCGGTCACATGGCTGTCCTCAGCTCCTGTTTCCTGTTCCTGTTACCTGATACCTGTCCCCTGCTACTCAATGAGCCAACACCCTCTTCGCCTCCCCCCCCCCCCCCCCCTCAGGTGGGGCTTCTACTATGAGCTACCAGTGAAGCTCTTGGAAATGTTGATAATTGGGAAGGCATCGCTGACAGGCTCCGTCTTGCACTTCCAGCAAACTCATTTTGCGGGAAAAGAAATAATCCCGCTGTTGCAGCCCCCCCCCCCCCCCCCATCCAAACACAATGCCCACGACGGAGAGAGGATGCGTCTGTCATCGAAGAACAGAATGCCGCCGAACTCGAGCATTCTTCTCGTTGTCAGCATGATTGTAGAGCAGCCTCCCATCAAGTTGTGTTGAGTGTGTGTCGTGTGTGTGTGTGTGTGTGTGTGTGTGTGTGCGCGTGTGTTTTCAAACTTAAGTCGAGCAGAAACCTGACGTCACCCATTAAAGGAGGTTTTGTTTTATCGGATTCACGACATGTATCTGCAACAATTGTGCTACATTTCCCAAAAATCTAATCCCAATTATGAAGGAGGAGGTCGGAACTTTTCGGAATTTCCAATGTATTATGTCGGTCCCTGGTAATTGACACACAGGGTTGTTTTCAACAGAGGGCCTCGCTGAGAGCCAGAGATTTAATTAGCTACGAGCCGGCTGACGTCCGCTCACCCCACGTCCAGAAAGTATCCCTGAATAATGAGTTCATACACATTCCTACCCCAGGAAGCCCAAGTCTGCGTACTTTCTCAAGAGTCTTCCTCCATCGCGGCGTCTGGGGAGGCGCCTGGCGTCTGAGAGGCGGACAGTGGCTCCTCTGTGGGCTGCAGCGCTGGGACCGATGGAGGGGTTAATCACTGCAGAGCTTGGCCTCTTCCTCTGGCTGTTCACCCGCCAGCCTGTCTTGTCTGTCCATCTGAACGGCAGATGACACACAGCCCCCCCCCCCACACACACACACGCACACACACACATTAGACACACACACACACCGGACACACACCCTGCGCGGCTGGCGGAGGAATGTTTTCTGAGCGCTGTCCTGTCCAACAACCGGGCTCTTGTGAAAGCACTTGGCACGGCGCTCTCCTCGGCTCTCCTTTCGAAAGCCACTTTGTTTGGTTGGCGTTGCCATGGCGAGGAGTTTTTGGGGATACGAGAATGGGATGTTTCCTAAAACTGGTCCTGGAAACGGCCCTCATCTGAGTATACAGGAAGTTGTGTGTTTACAGTTCCTGTTGAGTAGTAATGTGCATCTAAAACACTAATAATGATGATCCTAATGCATCATGTTTAAGCTTCACTCTCGGCATTAAAGCGTTTGTGAATACACTGCTGTGTGACAACTTTTGGTCCTAAGATTAACATTAATGCTGTAATTGATAAGTGAACTCGATGAAATAGACGGCAAGTATTTTGATAATTGTTTCATCGTGAAAGCTTAAGTTTCTCAAATGTAAGGATCTGCTGCTTCGTCTTGTCTCAGTTTAGTGAATTGAGATTTATTTCTGGTTCAGTCAAAAAAAGCAGTTTAAATATTTTATTTGGGGTTTGCAGTCGCTTTACCACATATGTATTTTTTTTGTTGTATATGTTTTTTTAGATTTATATATGGCTTTATAGAATTAGTAGCATTATAAAACAACGTATAATTGTTGAATATTGTTGCTTGATGCCCCCTTGTTGCACGTAATGGGCGACTGTCGCTCAGTGGTTAGCAAGTCCGGTGCAATCCTCGGTCTTTGTGTCCTTGAGCAAGGCTCATCCTCGCTCCCCGTAGATGTGTCTGCGGTGTGTGATTGTCAGTCGCTTTGAATAAAAGCGTTGGCTCATTAAGATGTAATGAGAATCTATTTTCTGTCTGTTTTGATTGACGCGTTGTCTCGTGTCTTCTCCCCAGCCTTTCTTCAGACTACTGAACCTCCGGAAGCTCGGCCTCAGCGACAATGAGATCCAGAGACTCCCTCCAGAGGTGGCCAACTTCATGCAGCTGGTGGAGCTGGACATTTCCAGAAATGGTACGCCAATACAATCACACGTTCACATTTATGGAGGACTCAAAATGACTTAAGTATATATAAATAAATAAATGCATGAATAAATATAGGAATAAATAAATAAATGCTTAAATTAATGTATAAATAAATAAATAAATGTATAAATAAATAAATAAATGCTTAAATAAATGTATAAATAAATGAATACAGGAATGAATACATATGAGTTATTAATCAACAGGACATCATTAAATAAATATATTTCTACATTTCTGAATTTCTGAATTTATTTATTTCTCTATTTATTTATACTTAAGTCATTTAAAGTCCTCCATACACATTGCCGTTGTTTTTTTTGTTTTTTTAACGACTTCTGTTTGTAAGAGCACCCGTTAATTAACACGCAACAACTTTAACGACATGCTTTTAAAATAAGCTTACGGTCTCGTTTAGGCCACCCCAAAACACGAAGCACTAAGCGTCAGCATGGCTTCTGACGTGTGGCCTTAAGCCGCAGGAGCGTGGACAAATCAGTTGGTTGGAGAATCAAAACATTAGCAGCAGACATTAGATCAAAATGAGCTGTCCCGCTTTGCCAGATTACCCAGATTACCCACAGCCACAACAGACAGTTTACATGCCCTCTAAAAAGAATTCTATAAAACAACGAAAGAAAGACATTCGGCACCATGATGCAGCCAGAGGTAATATTTTAAACAGGTGAAACTCATTTAAATTGGGGCCGCTATGAAATTTGAACTCTTCATCTGTAACACACACACACACACACACACACACACACACCTCGCCCTTTCTGTGTCCTTGCATGCTGCACACAAATACACTGATACTCAGTGGCAGGGAGGGCATGCAGGGCAGGTGAGAGACATCTGCTCGGCTACGCTCTGCATCCAGTGCGCTGGGAGCGGTGTGCAGAGGCCTGTAGGGGTCTTTCCCGCCTGCCCGTCTGCTTCCTGCTGCAGAAAGACTCTGAGCCAGATAAGCGTCGCAGGCTGCTCGGCTCAGTCGGGATTTCTTAACCTGCACCTGCAGGATCCAGTGGTATAAGGGCCCTACCTGGTGGGGCTAGGAACTCAGATATCTTCTTGTTTGTCTGGTACCGTGCTGCGTCTGGGAAGCACCAACTTGAGCTCAGTTCCATTTCACACCATCAAATGGATTATAGAAAATACAATATTTGCTTTTATGATTCAAGCGGTTTTAGCACCGGGTGTCTCTCGGCTCAACTTCTTTTCCCTCAAAAGCAATATATTTATTTGCTTTTGCTGTTGATTTTGACACCAAATCCAGTCTGCAGAGTTTGAAATAAGGAGGGATAGAAGAGAGGAAAAATAGATACCATCCCATAACCAAAGGAGCCATTGCACTAACGAAAACAATCCAAATATCCCTTCTTTGGTCTTATTATTTGATCCTTTATTTAACAATACATTAGAGTAAAACCCCGGCGTAAACACTGAGATGCTTTACAGAAACAGGGGTCCAATGAGCTTGATTATGACTTGAATGAACGCAAATGGCTATAAATGTGTGATTATTCTGCGAATGTTATATGATGGGAGTAAAAGGAAGATGTAATAGTAAGCGTTCACCATAGCCTCCCTAGTAAATCTCTTTCTATCAGTATTCCTTTGCAGTCTCTCTCACTTTTTTTTACTGTTGGCCATCTGGTTGTGATTAAGAGGAATTTAAAATGATCCGGTCCGTAGGAGACGACCCCCCCTGCTCTAAATCTGTGTGTCCACGGTGTCTCCCTCCCACACCTCCTCTTTTCTCCTGCAGAAATCCCCGAAATCCCAGAGAGCATTAAGTTTTGCAAGGCCTTGGAGATCGCAGACTTCAGTGGAAACCCCCTGTCCAGGTAAGGGGAGCGGGAACCGCCGATCACTCCGCTCACCCGTCACTGTGAGGAGAAAGTGTTATCTGTGTGCTCTAATTACTCCGCTTCCCTGTTTTAAATATGCAGTGGAACATGTTTGGGTGTTTCGCTGCACGGTCTACACTGTAACCGCAATTCTTGAAAATCACTCAGTTGCTAAGAGACTATTTTTCACAGTATGTGAACAAAGGTCTGGAGGAGATGGTGCTTTTTTTGTGACGGCGTTCCTCCCAACCAAACACGGCTCCGTGCGAAACAGTGTCAGGTTAATCTAACCGGGAGACTCGTCGATCTCTATTACATTCCTACATGAAGTCACTGCTCTCTTGTGACTTATCGCCACATCCCCAATCAGTGATGATAAAGTTGCTGTTTCACCTTTTAAACTTCGTCCAATGGAAAAGCAAGGGAGCGGCTGGAGAAAGCTTTGATGCTGAAATACTTTAACAGATGGGAATATGTAAAGGGCCAATAGGTCTCGTGTGTGAGTTAAGTGATCCCATGTGCTGTACATCAAAAATCTCCCTTCCCCCTCCCCCCCAGGTTGCCGGATGGTTTCACTCAGCTCCGAGCGCTGGCTCACTTGGCACTCAACGACGTGTCACTGCAGACGTTGCCCAACGACATTGGAAAGTACGTACATGTGCACGCAGTAGATGTAGTGATAGGGTACAATGTGTTTTACTGTTTACCAGGACAACAACAACGATAAGTGTTTATCTCATTCATTTTGTAACTTTGCTCTCAAGTAGTTAATAATAACGATTTGAAAGTGTTACCTTATAAGGCCTCTAACACCGCTTTCCCATGTTCTGTTGACGCAGCGATTAGTTGACTCGTAGAAAAAACAGCGATGGATTATTTGGCAATTAAAAAAAGGCTTAGTTACAGCACTAAATGTGAATAGTCCTGCGTTAGAAACGGTAAAGATTACAATGTCTGTGAAGAAAACAAATTACTGGTCCATGTTGCCAGACTCTTGTTAGACCCTCCATACATGAGGCTCTGAGGCCCTGTCCTCAGTCAGACCCTCCATACCTTAGGCTCTGAGGCCCTGTCCTCAGTCAGACCCTCCATACCTTAGGCTCTGAGGCCCTGTCCTCAGTCAGACCCTCCATACCTTAGGCTCTGAGGCCCTGTCCTCAGTCAGACCCTCCATACATGAGGGTCTGAGTATGTTTTCTAGGAGTGTGATTCTGTTGCCCAGTGGGCCGCGAGGCAGCTGCCGTCTGGGCTCTTGGCCACTGCTGTGCTCAGACAGATGGAGGAGCCCCTCACCATGCCAGGCAGCCCGGTCGAACAGACCCGCCATCTGACTAACCAACCCGCCTCTCCTCTCCCCTCTCCTACTCCCCCACCCTCTACTCTCGCCACCTGCCAACTCTTGCCCCTCTTTGTCTCTGACTTGCCTCCTTTCCCCTGCCACTCTCCCTTCCACAGCCTGGCCAACCTGGTGACGTTGGAGCTCAGGGAGAACCTGCTGAAGTCTCTGCCAACGTGAGTGTCACCATCTCCGTCACACACAATAAGTGGCGATAATCTCACGATGCGTGAGGTTTTGTACGCTTTTGTTAGAACCTTTCTCACCTACACATTCAGTACTTTTAGGAAAGATTTATTGTCGTGCCTAAGAACACGTCACAAGTCACCTGTAGCGAGGTTTAAAAGCATTCTTTACATATGTCGCTAAATGCGAACGAGTGGCATTTTGTAATCGGGTGCAATGCGCGACTCTTTGTTCTTTTCAGAGCACATAACGTGTGACTTACTGCACGTGCTAATTTGTGTTTGTATTCAGGTCGCTCTCTTTCCTGGTGAAACTGGAACAGCTGGACCTGGGCAGCAACGAACTGGACGTTTTGGTAATTCAGCGATTCATATGATGGAATAGCCTGACGCAGAAGACTGCTCAGGACTTTAAAACTGCCCGTTGTGCCCTTTTAAGATAATCTATGTTTGCACTGCGAGTGCAACGCAAACACACACACACACACACACACACAGAGAGACAGTGACATGTTTCTCAAATCTGCTCCCCTCAGTAGTCATTATCCACACCACATGTTTAGCTCACCAAACCCAGCCGAGCCGGTCTGTTCCACCTGAGGCCGAGCGTGCGCTATACCTCACAGTGAGCGCCGCTTTAAGCCTGGAAACACCCAGCATGTGTCATGGGACGGTAAACAGCTCCTTGTGACCGGAGTAGGGCGGAGGCTGAGCAAATACTTGACGTGGTGATGAAACTTTACTTGCCATCATTGACAATTTGCTTAATTTAATTTATCACTTGGACTTCAAAGCGATGCAATTTTGGGAGACTTGAGCTCAGGGAGCCATGGATTGTGAACACATGCTGAATGCTCCACTGAAACCATTTGTGTGCTTCAATTAATGTACGATCCCAAAGAAAGGTGGTGTATTTAAAGATCAAGTTTATTGAAGTTTTTAAGTCGATAAAAAGATAGAACATTTGAAAAACTTTGATGAAAATGAGTCAAACTGAAATCTAAGTTTTACAACATACTGACACTTAAACATGTTAATGTGATCCCTTTTTATTCATCCAATTCATATACAATGTGCGTGTGTATTTAGGGCGAATTTTTGTGTTTGCTGGGGCCTGAACCCATCCGAGTGCCAACGGAACAGAGTCACTCCCCGCTGCATGTGTTCATTAGAGCGAGCAGTTCATGACCTGAAACTTGAATAATTAGCACAAATAACCAACGGTCCCAATGTTGTCCCTCTTGTCTCTTAGCCGGACACCCTCGGCGCTCTCCCCAACCTCAGGGAGCTATGGCTGGACCGTAACCAGTTGTCCTCATTACCACCAGTAAGTACAGTTACATACAAATGTTTTTCTAACGATGACCTTTTGCAGGAACTCTGCACTCTTTTCTCTTCAATGGTTTTATTATTACACATATGCGTAATTGACTCCCACTCCGCAGATTTCGCCTGCCTGTTTGTGCTCCGAGGGTAGTAGTTGTATTGTGCCTCCGTGACTCACTGCAAGTGGTATTTATCGTGTGTTTTGCAGGAGCTGGGAAACCTCCGGAAACTGGTGTGTCTGGATGTGTCTGAGAATCGTCTGGAGGAGCTTCCCTCCGAGCTCAACGGCCTCCTGGCTCTCACCGACCTGCTGCTCACACAAAACCTGCTGGAGGTCATCCCGGACAGCATAGGTGAACTAACACAAGAGGGAGGGAGGGAGGGATTCTCTCAGCGGGGGTTTGAGGCTAAAGGTAGTGTTGATCGGGGGCATGTTGTTCAAGCTACCAGGGACACGTGGAGTATGATCCAGGAAGTCCTGTTTGAGGAACAGATTGCTGCATCAGGGCCTTATCAGACCACACAACAGTGCACAATGGTCTCACAGCCAGAGTTTTACAACGCTGGAAAGTTATCACGGCAGAAACTATTTAGTGATTTGTCCCAATGATTGAGAGGTGAATGTAAGACGTATAGTGTTCACATTACAAAGTAATCCACCAGAATGTTCTAGGTGTTGTCGTCTCTGCTGGCAACAGCCTCACAGTTCATAACATCAGTCGCTCCCATGAACGTGTCAGTGTCCTGTTATAGAGTATTGTCTTGTGTTTCTCAAACAGCAAGACAGAATAAAGTCAACATTCGTTGGTGTGAGAGAAGCCCAACGATTTGAGAAGGTTTGCCCTCTAATAAGAGGCACAAGATGAAGTAAACCTGCAGCAGGCTGCAGACAGTAGTCAAATAAGAGCAACACTGCCCTCTGCTGGGGAAATAAAGCCAGTGACGAAAAACATCGGCAATAGCAACAGCTCTGTTAATCTTTTTTTAAATTAATTTATTACAGAGAATACTGTTAAAATAGATCATAACATGTCCCATGTAGTGGTGTTTTGTTTTAATCAGCTGGCTTTGTGTTTTGTGTCTGTCGTCCAGGCTCTCTGAAGCAGCTGTCCATCTTGAAGGTGGACCAGAATCGACTGACCGACCTGACTGATTCAATCGGCGAGTGTGAAAACCTCACAGAACTCGTCTTGACGGAGAACCTTCTACAGGTAAAGAGCCGTGCACCACTTACGAAGGCCTCACACGGGCCCAGCTGGGAGTCAACCGTTCCCTTTAGTACCGTTAACTTCAATTAACAGCTATTAAGTTTTACTATACTTTCCACCGAGTATTAATGACTTCCCTCTCACTCCCACACAGTCACTTCCTCGCTCGCTGGGCAAGCTGAAGAAGCTGACCAACCTGAATGTAGACCGCAACCGTTTGGGCGGCGTGCCCAAAGAGCTGGGCGGCTGTGCCAGCCTCAACGTCCTCTCGCTGAGAGACAATCACCTGGCCAAGCTGCCTGCTGAGCTTGCAGATGCCACTGAACTCCATGTGCTGGATGTGGCCGGAAACAAGTAAACCTCAATTAACACCGTGAACTGTGTATAATTCCCAGAAGCCTTCGGCTCTGAGGTCAAAGATTAAATTTGAATGCTTTTGCCATCAATTACTTAAAGCATTACCGGCATCCTACAAAGACACTGCGCCTCCAATTTGTCCCTTTTTAATGTGAACAGGAGCAAACAACATGACCTTGTGTCGATGTATTGTTCAGACAATGGTGCTAAATCATGGGATTTATGCATCTGAAAAACGTTGCATCATTGTAAAAGTAATTTGTCCTTCTCGGAAAGGTATAGGGGGAGTAAGACCCCCCGCCCAATCCTGAAGGTTATCCCAGTTATTCTTTAACAGCACCCACGTCCATTTCAATGAATCCAGTCATGGAGTTCCTTTGAACTCTCTTGTGTGATTGCCAATTCAACTATTTAAGATCCGATACGTATCAGGTGCTACTTTGTTTTACTCACTGAAAAGGAACGGCCGTGTCTCATCCCTAATCCCTTCTTTTTTTGTCCAGATTACAAAACCTGCCTTTTGCCCTCACAAACCTCAACCTAAAGGCCATGTGGCTGGCAGAGAACCAGTCACAGCCAATGCTCAAGTTCCAGACAGAGGATGACGAGAGCACAGGAGAGAAGGTGCTGACCTGCTACTTACTGCCCCAGCAGCCTTCTCCGAGCCTGGGTGAGTCGCACTTGTTTTAACGCAATGTGAGCTTTTATTTGGATGGTTATTGATCGCAGCAAATCTATTGAAAAACCACAAATGTTGTAGTCACCTAATAAAAAAAGGGGGGGGGGAGCTTTACAATGTTTTTATATATAGGTTTTAGTCAGCTTGTAAATATGGATTGTGAGCCATCTCTGTTAAATGGACAGTTTCAAGATCATCAACTCAGTTTGACATCGCTCTGTCCTCTTCCGTCTGGGTCCTCAGAGAACTTGCTGCAGAACAGTGCGGACGACAGCTGGACGGACAGCAACCTGAACCGAGTGTCGGTCATTCAGTTCCAGGAAGAGACGAAGGCTGAGGATGAAGACGATGAGGCGGCTGCGGAGCGCAGAGTGAGGAACACCACGGGGGCGCCTAACGTCCTCGTCAAGTCGTTTTTAGTTTTGCCCTCAGACTAATCAGCATTGATACAGTCAGATAATTGTCTCTACTCACAGTTATGACGTATTTCTAACTGCTCTACACTAATGCGTGTATGTTATCTAATCCATGTTTTTCTTTGTTTCAGGGCCTTCAGCGCAGAGCCACGCCGCACCCTAGTGAGCTGAAGGTGATGAAGAAGGTGATTGAGGAGAGGAGGAATGAAGCTTACACATCCAGACCTGATGGAGAGGAAGAGTCCCCTGATCAACAGGTGCGTCCCTCATAACGTATCGTGAAGGTCATCATCGTGTCGGTTAACATTTAGAGACCTATTCTACCTATCTTTTAGTATTCGTGTGACGCTCTATTCTAGGAAGTAGACAAAAGGCAGTTTATATCTACGTTAATGCGTTTAGTTCACTGGTGCACAAATCAAAGTGATGCTTTTGGTTTTTAGGAGAAACGGCTCAGCGACCTCTCCAATCAGAGCCACAACTCCCAGGTGTCCAACAGCACGCTGTCGGCCACTTCCCACGAGGACAGGCGAAATGTGACGGCGGCCTCGCAGAGGGAGGACCTTGTAGACGGCCACTACCCTCAGGAGGAAGAGGAGCTGGATGAGATGGAGGTGGAATACATCGAGGTGAACGTTTAAAACAATCGCATCCACAACACAGTTCGGCCGCGTGTCATTTCCCCCGATTGATCCTTCTAACCCGACGCGATTGACTAATTCAACCTTTTCTGCAGCCCTCGGTGCACTTTGCAGAGGAGCCCATGATCCGGGGTTTGGACGAGGACGACGAGGACGAGCTCGGCGAGGACGGCGAGAGGAGTGACGAGGAAGAGAGGCCGGTCATTCCCGCGGAGAAGCAGCGCCTGATCCGGAAAGACACGCCGCACTACAAGAAGCACTTCAAGATCAACAAGCTGCCCAAACCTGAGGCCGTGGCCGCGCTGCTGCACGGCTTCAACCCCGACCGCATGAACTCTCCGACGCCGGCTGCTCGGGACGAGCGGGACGAAGAGGAGGAGGAGGAGGAGGAGGAGGAGGAGGAGGAAGACCACATTCTATGCAACCCTCAACACCATCTTAGAATGGAGGAGCTGGACGACAGCCGGCTGCAGGTCAACTCCAGTCAAGTAAAGGTAAAGGAGAGAGGCCGGCACTGGAAGGGTGCGACTCAGGAATGGAGAGGGTAGCTGGGTGGACACCGTCGCATATTATTATTACACATGTAGGAATATAACGGTACAGGATGTGCAGTATGCAGAAAGGTTGTATCGTAGGTACATCACGCACTAAATCAGTAACTTATTTTATGCTGACATAAGAATATATTTAAATGCAATATATATTTGTGCTTGCTCATTGCATCCACGCAGACACTTGATCCCGTATGCATAGAGTGCTTGTGCCTCCTCGCGAGATGCGTTCAGTTTGGAGTGGCTTGCCAGCATATATTAAGGATGAGGCATCGCATGCTGGGTCATTGTGGAAATGAAGCCTTCTACCCTTTGCGCTGTAATTCAAGGGCAGTCTCAGAACTTTGCTCTGTCTTTGCTCGGTCCCACGCAAAGACGAGACGCCCTTCCCCACGCGCCTACAGACACTCGGAGGTCATCGCTGATAATCCTTTCCATGTATTTTTCATTACGATTTCTTTGACATACAATCAACAAACATGTACAAACGTTATCTCATACTTGGAGACACATTGGTGAACTGTACTCTAAAGCTTTTTTTATGCACATCCGACATACCAGGTATAACGTTGCCTCCGCACAAACTGCTGCAGGCTTTTCTTGCACACCAGCGGCTCGGCTCGGCACTAAACTGCTCACCGCCTTATCAGCCATCTCCTGATTTTAATTGAGTAATGACATTTCCACACTTTCTCTGGTAACATTGTGCGCGTCTGCATACGTATGAATAAGTATGAATGCGTGATGAGTGAAGTCTGCTCCTGTGCCGCTTATGAAAATTGAATCTTCTTATTGATCTTTAATAATCGGGGAGATTTGATTGATTCATCACGCTGATTCGAGAGATTATTTTTAACACTGTGATCAAACGGCATCATCTCACCAAATCTGTTTTGTGTGCATTTGTGAATGTGGGTCTGTTTGTGTGGCTGACCTCAGACCAACCACAACATATATGGGCAGAGCTGGAATGTGACATCCAACGATCCTTCTTTGTGTCATGACATGGTAATAGCGCCTTTTTTGTGTATCCGGAATGTTTAAATTATTATTGATAGGAAGATTCTTCATTGTTCTTCAAAATCTAAATAATATTTCTGATTGCTCTGATTTTCTTAAACTTTTTTGTTGTTGAACTATCTGTGAATCACTTTTGGAAAGTCATGATGTAGATATTCGTGGCTTTTTTTGGAAGCGTTTTTTTTACTTAAAAAAAAAAAAGGTAGACTTGTCATCTAAATTCAAGATTGCTCCTGGAGGAAGTTTCTTTCTGCGGTGTGGAGGCCGGGCTCACTTTGGTACGGCAGCTTTCGGCTTCTCGCGTCCGCTCTCTCTACACTGTGTGTGTTTTGCGCTGTAGCCTCGGCTCCTTGGTCTCGTCTTTCCATCTCTGCCTGTATTTGCTGCTGGTGGCTGGGGAGTGAGTGTGGGGTCACTTGTGCTTCAAGGAGCTCCATCCCGCGGCCCGCAAGCAGACAGTTGAGTGTTGGGGGTTTGGTGAAGTTAATGGAAAGCGTGAGAAAGGAGGTTTTATTTTATTTTCCAGCGTGTGTGTGTGTGTGTGTGTGTGTGTGTGTGTGTGTGTAAGCATATTTTTATTTTTGCCTGACTAATCCGCATGCCTCTCGCTGGTTCCTGTCCTAACAGGGGGTGTCATTTGATCAAGTCAATAATCTGCTGATTGAACCTGCTCGAATTGAGGAGGAAGAGGTCTGTACATACTCTTTCCCGTCGAGTCTGTCTCTCTGTGTCCCTGACTCACCCACTCATTCGCCTGTATTCAGATGGGGAGAAAGTTCCACAGAAATCCATGGTTACTCCAAGCCAATCACTGGGGACCCCCTAACCACAACTCATCTTTGAGATGGCCAGTGTGGCAGAACCGGAACGCAGGAAGGAAGTAGCCATGTTTTTAGCTATTTAATTGAACTTGCAAAGAGGTTACACCAATGAGCTGTGTTGAAGTGCATTCTGGGAAATTAGCTCTCCAGCCATTGACAAATTGTCCAGTTTACCTCCGTGTGTCCAGATATTTTAGATTGTAATCTAAAACGCGTCGGCTAATATCTCCTCCTCATGGTGTGCTGCCTGTTCAGGGTTCATATACAAACATAGATGGGAAACAAACAGTGGCTTGGCCTGAGTAACACGTCTACTCCAGCCAATCAGCAGCAGAGGGCGTTCATGCTCTCGCAACGCGCCGAGAGAAAAGACCAGTGACTAGAGAGAAACACAGTGGTCAGCTGTTGAGTTCAAATACCAGCAATCTAATTGAAAATGCACTTAGTCTTCTTTATAATTAGCCTGTGATATATGAATAAGGACTCAATGGGACAATTGTATAACATAAACACTAAAAATCATGAAATTATTCAGGCAGTGTCTAATTATTTGGTCAGTTCCCTCTAAGGCCTTAATAACACTCACCAGTCACCTTTTGATAATATTATCCATACGCTCAGCATTTGTGCATCTGCTGGTCTCGTGTATCTTATTTAAAATGTAGACACTTGTAAGAGCAGCAATGCAGCTCTTCACCTGAGCTCGATGACGAGGAGTTACACTGAGCCTTTGACTTCCTCCTGATGATTAATTAAACGACGACCAGGAACTCCATTTCTCTCTTGTTGATACAGGAAAGGGTGACGCTTAACCCCCTGCACGTTGAGTCACTTATGGCCTCCGGGAGTTTTTTTTAGTTACACAGGATTAATACGTTTCAATCGTTGAGTTTTTTTAATCTTCGAATAAACAGTGCTGAGTAAATATGAAGTAGAGAGCTTGAGTAACAGTCAGCAATGACAGAGGGCAAACTCCATCCCATTGCATATAATAACAAATCATGGCAGAGACATCTCTGTGAAGAGGTATTTTCATATAAATGTATAATCTGTAGGCAACTGGACACACTTGTGGTTATCTTGGTTCATTTTGTAGTCGAAGGTGTTTGAACACATGAGCGGAAATACAACCTTGAAACCCATCAGCTGTCGTCTGTTTTTATTGGCTAAAAAACAAACCACTAAATAAGTGTAAATTGGCTATTAGTGATGTAAAAATAATCCGTCTCTCAACTTAAACTCCATTCATGCGTCTCAAGTTTCAACTGAGAGGAAGTCCTGGTCTGGATATTCGGTATATATGGATATCTGCTGGCTAAATGAAATGAAACCCATGCAATATTGCCAAATATTCACAATTTGTCCGAAACCCTGACTTTCCCACGTCATTATTAGTCCCCTGGATGCCCACCGTTATCATCCTCAAGTTGATAACACTTGTATACATATGAGGCCCTGTCTATTTCTCACCACGACATTTCCTTCCAAACGGGTGACAAAACCCCAAATAGCTGAAACCTTGACACCAGAGCCATGAGTATGAATCCCAGTCCGGCTTCAGGTTCTGCCACGCTGCCTCTCTGCTCCTCTTCCCCTCCTCTGCTCCTCTTCCTCTCCTCTGCTCCTGCTGCCGCGCTCCTTTTCCTCCGCTGTCCACGCTGCGTTGCCCTGGAATGAATGAGCTGCTTCACAAGCTTCCTCCAGGTGCTTTTGTTTGGGACACAGCAGGTAACTCCTCGACCGCCTGCCAGAGGACGAGCTCCAGGACCACGAAGATGGACCGACGTTTACTCCTCAGTCGTCTTCTTTTTCATACTGTCAACATTTATAGATTGAACATGGGAAAAAAAAAAAAAGGTCTCAATCATGATGAGCAATACAACAATTATGTAATTTGCAAACAATAATTGGTTCAGCATGTTTTTGTTTGATTGTATATGAATATTCTCCTCTGCTGTTTAGTCTCAGTGAAGATATCATGTACTGAAAGATTATTTTTTTGTCATTTTTTTAATTAAAAGTAGGCATCAATTAGACATTTACAGATGTCTTTCAGATAATTGACATTGCATGTTTCGTTTTTTAGATAATGCTCATTTTAGTTCTACGTACTTATAGCAAGAAGTGTAAAACATGAGATAAACCACAAAAAAGTTGGACGAAACAAAAAGAAAATGTATAACTGGTGTGATCTGTTCTAATGTACATCCATTGAGTACTGAAACATTTAAGTGTCGCTTAGTATCGCATGATTTAATCCTCCACCTGAGTATTTGTGATCTCAAAGTCATTTGTACTCGATGTGTTTAAGAACTGAACGATGTCGTCTCATTACAACAAATGTCGGGGCGACACTACACGGACAAACCCGTCGCCACTCCCAGGACACGCACACTCTTTTCCTCCGTTGCTCTTTACTTCTCCCCGTTCCTTCCTCCTGTCCCTCATGTGTCTGCCTTCATCCCCCTTTTTGCATGGCTTGCAAGTACACAGAATATACACGGTCTGCTACGCCTTACTTGGTGTTTCCCTCACTTGTTTAAAAGTCTCTCCTCCCGTACACACACACACACACACACACACACACACACACACACACACACAAGACACAGTGTCTGTTTTTAGGGCTTTAGACGGTGTGTTTGTTCACTTTCTGTCTGAAGTCATCTGTCAGTTAAGTGGTTACTGGTAGATAACACATTATTTTGACCTTTCTTTTTTTCAATATGTTTACAAACAAATAACCTAGCTACTTAAAATGTTTAATAAAAACTAAATTCAAGGCACAAATCATCCAACTTCCACTTAAAACTGACATTAGGCTCCAGACAAGTTAAAAGCGTCTCTCCATCCATCTGTTGGCATGACGACAGGATGCTGCCGTGATCAGATAGACACCACCTTCTGGCAGAAGGAGGGAGGTCACCCACAAGTTAGGTTCAAGATGTAAACATTCTGCACTTAAATTGTTTATCAAGAAGTCACAACGTAGCGGGCTGGCCTCCCGGACTCTGTCCTGAGCTGAGTGGTGTCGAGAGGCTTTCACTCGTAGTTGTGCTGACTCCGCCCTCCTCCACTTTCAGCACTCCCTGAACATCATGCGACAAACTGGCGGCCTGGGGATCAGCATCGCTGGAGGCAAAGGGTCCACGCCTTACAAGGGGGACGATGAGGTATGCCGTGTACGCGATGTGTACTCAGAGTTTAGACATTTTTAATCCATATGTTATGCTAATTTATTTGTGTTTGTGTGTTCAGGGAATCTTCATCTCCAGAGTATCTGAAGAAGGTCCTGCAGCCAGAGCGGGCGTCAAAGTGGGAGACAAGCTCCTCGAGGTGAAGCAGCCTCCATCTCCTTTATCTTTAGAAACATCTTCCCTCTGTTTCATAGTCAGAGGTGTTGAATTGCACAGCGCTGAAGTCCGTCGCTCTCCGTGTCCGTCTCAGGTGAATGGAGTGGACCTCCACGAAGCAGAACATCACACGGCGGTCGAAGCGCTCCGGAGCTCCGGCGCTACAGTTTCCATGTCGGTGCTGCGGGAGCGAATGGTGGAGCCGGAGAACGCCATCACGACCACGCCGCTGAGGCCAGAGGACGACTACTTCCCGCGGGAGAGGCGGAGCAGCGGCATCGCCTTCAGCGTGGAGGCGGCGCCCAGCGAGCCTCACCAGCGGTTCTCCACCTGCCTGATCCGGAACGACAAGGGGCTCGGCTTCAGCATCGCCGGGGGCAAAGGCTCCACGGCCTTCCGCACAGCGGACACGGTGAGGCGCGCGGTCGCACCCGTAACTCCACCCACACGAAGCACGGACAACGCGTTTGTCAGGACTATGAAGAGCATTTTACGATGAATCCAAGTCAGCTGAACATTAGTCACGCTAGTGGAATGCCATTTAAACATTGTGGTATCAGATAGGGATGGACAATATAGGGAAACAAAGTCACAATATCATTAGGAACCTTTTTTTAACTTGACTTCCATTAGTCAAATCAGTAATTGTTTAATATAAATGCCAATGTAACGTATGTAACAGCATGAGCGAATACCTTTTGATTTGTGGACCGGTAAAACAAGTAATGTAAAAATATCGTTGTGGGCTCTATGAAACAGCATCTTTTTCTTTTACAATTTAGTGATAAAACACTGAATACATGAATGAATTGTTTGATGGAATAATTGATAATATGATTAATAGTTGGTTGCGGCCCATAATAAATCCTAAGACAACCCTACCCAAAGGTACTGTCCTATAATGGAATTCAATATATATTCAAGAATATACTGTATATATAAAATATAAGGAATATGTATATATATAATATATGTATATATATAATATATAAAGAATATAAATATATAATATATATATAAATATAATACAAATAATTTATATATAATATATTATATATATATATATATATATATATATATATATATATATATATATATATATATATATATATATAAAGCATTCAACTCTTTTAAAGCTTTCCATCATAAGCTTTTATCTGACAATTGCATCCAAGTCAGTAGCTGATTGAGGTCATAGGGTTCATTTAAAATAGAAAGATGAGACTTAGAGATAATCCAAAGCTAAACATACAATCTACTGTACAATCACTAATAATAAGTTTGAAATTAGGTCACTAGAGTGCGGTACCCGTCTCAGTCACGGAGATGTGTCTTTTACCATCGTCTATTCTAGCCACAGCGTTTACATCATCACCAGGGAGACGGAGATATGAATAGCCAGCCCTGACACCTGATAGGTCGACTGTAACTGGACAGGGTGAGCCGTATATTTGGGCCGGTGCAATTGTGCATTGCGACTCATGCGGCGGCTCAACGAGCCCACACAGAGGAAAGGACCCATGAACGTGTGATCCGGGCGGGTCGGACTGTAAGTCTCGCCTCTCGGTCCAAAGCTTTTTCAAATGGATTGGCAAGTGGAATGGCAGCGACTCGCTTGGTTGTTGGTTGACCTGGAGCAGGAGCTCCGGCATGTGTTTGCACCTTTTTGCTTTGCTTGCAGATTCAGAGTTCACCCGTGTTGTTATTAGTTTAACAAATTGTGTAATCCGCCTGCGTAAAGGGACAATATGTCTCGGGGGTCATGATGTGTGCCGCTTGTGCTGTAGAGTCCTAATGCGTCGTAATGAAAGACGATGCTGCTAATCAGTCGTAATGTGGGTTGAGTGTAGAACCGTGAATCAAAATGTGCTCAATAAATCCCTTCATTATACCTCTGGCACACTTTATATGGGTAGGAATGTCTCACAGTGACGGACCGGCATCACAGCGTGGCAGCCTGTTGCACCAGAGCCTTTTAATACAACCCCATGACGTCTAATATGATCCACAGACAGGAGAGGCATGTGTGGAATAATTAGGTAGCCTCTCCCACCTGATACGGAGTAATAGCAGCGTCTCTTCTGTACGTCGCTCTTAAAAAACAGAAAGAGCAATTGTGAGTCATTTATCCACAAATGTGCCAAAGTTTGAACAGTTGACAACATTTCTTGTTTGTTTTTTAGGGAATCTACATCTCTCGGATTGCAGACGGGGGAGCAGCACACAGAGACAACATACTGCATGTAGGCGACCGGGTGATCTCTGTGAGTACTGCTCCTCTCCATCATTCAATACGGCTTCCTTTACAATGTTTACCTCCATGTGGGGAACCATTTTCCTCCTCTAACCTTGATTACTAGAGGTGGAACGGTACATACAATTCACAAGTTGGTATGTACCGCAGTTTTGGGGTAAGAGCAGGGACGAATTATAATTATTATTAGTAAATGTTCAACAGTAGACATTGGTTTTGTTATATCATTTTGGGCTGATTGCTCTGTAATTAATCTAGATCGTAGGTCTTTTTTCTCCCATCTTATGCAATGTAAAGGAAGCACTTCATATGTGTCATCATTGCTTCATGCACATCAGTGACATGCATGTGTTTATCACACGCACACACACACACACACACACACACACACACTGATGGTTCATTTTGATTCGTCCTGAGATTCCTCCCCTAGTGCGCCGAATCCTTCTCGAAAAGCTTCTCTGTGATTTCCTCCCGGGTTCACGCTCCTCTTTCCTCTGGCAGTTTTCCACCGCTTTGTCTTTAGTGAATTTTGTAGATTGCTTCTTTTTCTCTCTTTCGCACGCCCCTCTCTCCATCTGCATGCTCACTAATGTATTAAGTGCATCTGCTGGTGGTTCTGGTATGGGGGTGGAGTGGAGTGGGCTGAGCCCGTCCGTGGCGTCATATCAGCCGATGGTAAGAGCGGGTACTGTCGGGTCAGTGCTGACCTCTGCGTGTCACTGTCGACCTGAAAGCTGCCCCCTAATCTAAAAACCAAGGTTAGCAAAAGCTAGCGATTCCATAAATCTCTAAAAGAGCTGTCGAAGAAAATCCCCGCTTGCCTTTTTACACTTAAGATCAAGAGTTTTGGAGAAACTACGCGCTTCCACTTGTGTTTTAAGTGGACAAAGGCAAGCAGCAGTGGAACGTACGTCAGAGATTACATTAAAAGTAGACATGGCCGATTGATCGGCCGAGATCAGTCTGAAGGTTTTTAATTTATTTTTTGTCGGCCACACACAAGATGGATTTAAGTTGCACACGGACAGTCGAGTCACAGCCACACACACACACACACACACATCATGCATATCGCTCTCCCAGTGGCAGCTTTGGCAAACCGTACGGCTACACGCAACCGAAGAAACCCTTTGAATAACTAATATAACCAGACATGTATAATACATAGTTACCTCTCTATGATACGCCTACATACAGTTATAGAATCATGTTTTCTCTGATTTTTTTCTTCTTCAATTATCCATTAAAGAAAAGTTACAATAATGTCAAAGAAATCAGAATCGACTAATGGAAATGCAATCAGTGCGTCTTAAACTCAAAGAGGGCCTCATAAGTGTGTTCCCCCTCAGGGACGCTCTGCTTTCCTCCGCCTGCTGCCCCTGTTGATCTGAACAGGTGTTGGGTTGTTCTTCAAATAACACACTCACACACTTTCATTGAATTAAATATCGTGATGTTGAATAGATCATTTTGAGTACGGCGGGTTTTCCGTTTTCAGCATGCATTTGTTTTTCAATGTCGACGGCGAACGGGCCCCGTTGTTATGGGGAGCGTCTCGGTGGGCTCACACCCTCCGCGGTTGGTTTTTACTGTCGATCCAGATCAATGGTGTAGACATGACAGAGGCCAGGCATGACCAGGCAGTAGCGCTCCTTACCGGCACCTCCCCCACCATCTCCCTCCTGGTGGAGCGAGACCCGAACGCACCAGGGGGCTCTCCGGGTCAATCACGGGCGCGAGCCCACTCCCCTCCACCCCCAGAGCCCTCAGATTCACCGGACCAGGAGGAGGACGGCCTCCATGGGAACAGCCTGAGTCGGATGGAGGACGAGTATCCCATCGAGGTGAGACCTCTTAGTACCAAGTGTGTTCGATGGCTTCTCATTATTGTGCTGTGGAGGCCTCACAGAGGCCCTCAGTCTTAATGTGTGTTTATTTGGCCCCTGCCTTATTCTTAATGCCGTCCAGTTCCAGCGAAGATGGTGCATGGTATGAAGACGTGGTCCAATTCAAAGAACGGTGTACTTTAGAGTGTAGCATTTCCACTTTTTGATATTGCAAAGATATTGTGGTTGATCTCACCGAGCCTGTAGAGATACAGTACTTGCATGTACTAGGTTGTTTTGTATTTATTAGACGCATAGATGTAGACATGACTGTAACCCGAGAATTAATTTTTCCAATTTCGTTGGATGGATTTAGTGTTAAACTCTTCCACCTCTAACCCTAACAGGAAGTGACCCTGCTGAAGTCGGGCGGCCCTCTCGGCCTCAGCATCGTGGGAGGCAGCGATCACGCCAGCCACCCGTTCGGCATCAATGAGCCCGGAGTGTTCATCTCAAAGGTGTGGCTTTGAAAATCTCTGTGGGTTGTTGTTGCGTCTCCTAAAACGTGTGCTGTGCATAACTTTCCCGCCCGTCTCCTCATCAGGTGATTCCTCACGGCCTGGCGTGTGAAAGCGGACTGCGTGTCGGGGACCGGATCCTAGAAGTCAACGCCATCGACCTGCGCCACGCTACGCACCAGGAGGCCGTGCGGGCGCTGCTGGCCAACAAGCAGGAGATCCGTATGCTGGTGCGGAGGGACCCGTCACCGCCTGGGATGCAGGTGAGGCCGTCAACTCCAAAAAGAATCTACCCGTATAATAACGTTCGCACGGCCGAGGCAAATGCTGACGGGCGGTGTGTACATCATTGCAGGAAATCGTGATCCAGAAGCAGCCAGGGGAGAAGCTCGGGATCAGTATTCGTGGAGGGGCCAAGGGTCATGCAGGAAACCCCTTCGACCCCACAGACGAGGGCATCTTCATCTCTAAGGTGCTTCAATTATACGATGTAGCACAACTCTGCAATGCAAGATTTCTTCCGTTTTTTTCACCACTTTTTAAGGAATTGCAGCCCGAATGGTATCTTCCATTTTAGCTTTAGATGCACTGATTCCACTTTGTTTAAAGCCTCATGAGCAGGGTTCGTACGGTCATGGAAAACCTGGAAAAGTCATATAATTTGAAAGTAATCATTTCCAGGCCTGGAAAAGTAATGGAAAAAAAATTAAATCATAAAAGTTTGGGAAAAGTCATGGAAATTAGTTATATTGTTAATTCACGCCGAGTTTGAAATAATTAATATGATTTTTAAAGAAAGACTCAAAATATAAGCCGGCGCAAAATTGTCAAAAATGTTCATCTTTATACCGAGATTTGAGTTTGGTCTTGGAAAATTGGTTTAAAGTCATGGAAAAGTCACGGAAAAGTCATGGAAATCCATGGGTCAAAATGTGTAAGAACCCTGCATGAAACTGAGAGCTGGGCCTGCTCAGTCTTGACTGGCATCAGTCAAAAAATATGCAAATTGCAACTTGGTATTAAGTGTATTAGGGTTATTGACGTCGTAAATAAGGTCACACTTTTAAGAGTGACGTATCAGAGTTTATTGTCTTATATGTGCCTGAATTATCGCGGGCGGTATCAGCCATCGACGTACCCTTCCCCTGGTTGGTCTTCCAACAGGTGAGCTCCAGCGGCGCAGCAGCCAGAGACAGCCGGCTGCAGGTCGGCATGCGCATCCTGGAGGTGAACAACCACAGCCTGCTGGGGATGACGCACACGGAGGCCGTGCGAGTCCTTCGAGCGGTCGGAGACTCTCTGGTCATGCTGATGTGCGATGGCTTCGACCCACAAAAAATGGCTGCCGTGGAGGTGAGACACCAGGAACACGTCTATTTGGACAAAGTTGCCAGCAGTTTTTATGATATTTAATTTTTTCCGGAAGTTGCCCGTTCTGTTTTAGAAAGTTATTTTTCAACAACACTGTTTCTGGGTTCATTTCCAGGCGTCTCCCGGCATCATCGCCAACCCATTTGCGTCAGGCATCGTGCGTAAGAACAGTATGGAAAGCATCTCTTCTATAGACCGAGACCTGAGCCCAGAGGAGATGGAAATCATGCAGAAGGTACAATACACATTATGCACTGTTTTTACACACCATATATATTCAGTGACTTAAAAACTAGCGAGAGTGAGCTACATTTTGAAAAAAAATCAAAACCACTGACAGCCCCACCAGTCAGGCCCTCCAGAACCACCTACCCAAAACATCGTAATGAACGTAAACGATGAACGTGACTGTCGTGGCCATTTGTCCTTCGAAATCAAACAAAACTATAAATCAAAGCGCCACTGATGCACCGTGGGCTTCGGAGCTGACGCACGCAAAAGAAAAGTAACGTCCATTTCCGTGTGGTGATTTTTATCGTTTATTTTCCAAAACAAACAAAAAGAACAAACAAAATCGCTGACACTCTTCGCTGATGCTGTGTTAAAAAAACATTGGCCACCCAGGTGCATGCTGGTCCTGTGCCTACCCACCTCTACATGTAACCACAGGTGCCCAGTGTTACCCAATCAGTGAACCTAAAACTAAATATATTAAACTACACTACAACTATCCAAATATAACCTAAATAAGCAATACATAAGCAATATTACTTTATAATAAAACCTAAATACAAATGTCAAATTAAATAGCTTAAAAAATGACTATTGTTGTTAGTTTGGTAGCATGCGGCCATCTATCAGTTCCATATAGCCACATATTACCCGCCCTAGCCTGAAGGTCAGGTTATCGGACTCTCTGGCCTAAACAGTGAATAGTTGCTAAATGCAGACGAAGCCCAAAGGCTCAAGGAGTAAGGGGATGCGAAAAGTGTTGTTTGGACACCAGGAAACGCAGAGTCTTTTGTCGTACAACTTTTATAGAAAACGATTCACATTGACAATGCATTATTTGAACTTTAATTGGGATTGTAAAGATATTAACTGTTGCTCTTCCCCAGGAGTCCGAGATGGTGCGAGAGACATCGCAGTGGGAGCGGGAAGAGATGGAGAAAGTGGTGAGTGAAACTGAAAACTATGACCTGCTGTGGGAAGGCTAGAGGTCAAACTGTATGCGTCAGATCAGCAGATAGAGCGCCGTGCAGCGGAGCAAGAGAATGACATTGTTGCTCCAGACGAAATGCAGAGCTGCACAATAGTGTGGGGCGGAGCTTTTAGGGGCAGAAGGTTTGTCTGTTATCGGGTGAATGAAGCTTCCCCTCGGCCCCCAGTGTGTGTGTATTGTGTTTGACAGAAGTATTCCTGCAATGTCCCACCTCGCATGCTGTTCTCTGCTCCCATAGTGTATGAATAGAGTACTTTTAATGTGTGCGGATTCTATCCTCTTCTTTCTCTTCTGTTTTCTCTCTCATCTGTCCTTTGCTTTTGGTGTGTTTGGTGTAATCAAAAAAATATATATATTTATATTTATATATATTTATATATATATATTTATTTATATATATATATATATATATATATATATATATATATATATATATATATATATATATATATATATATACTATCATCTCAATCCCATCATCCATCTCTATACCTCTTCTCTCTCCACTGTTCCTCTTCTGTAACTCCTCCATCTCCACCCTCTCATTTCATCCTCTCATTGCATCACTGTGTGGCTGTGTGTGGTTGGGTCTCTTCCCTCCTCTTCCTCCTCTTCCTCCTCTTCCTCCCCTTCCTTTCTTGGTGAAGGAGCGTATGCGTTTGGAGCGTGAGGAGGCAACTCGCCTGCTAGAAGAGGAGACCGAGGTGAGACACTCCTCGTCGGCAGGTCTGCAGACAAACTTCCTGGAACCTCCGCAGGGTTTTACCACGTTGGTCCTCCCTTTCAGGGAAAATAGACTTTTTCTTTGGTTTTCTTACATTCAATTCAGGCTTAGTTTGCTGGAGAAACTAATGTCCAGGTAATCGTCTCTCTGACCATCCTATATATCCAATTATTTTTTCTGGTGCAACTTTACGCAGGGCACCCAACATCAGAGCCACACACACAGCATGCACACACACACATTAGTGATGATGTAGTTAAACTGAACACTCGCAGTCGATTGAGAAAGAGGTGAATGTCAAATTCACTGAAAACAAGAGAGACGGAATTGAAAGGAGAGTTTTTCTTTTAGCTGCAGTGGTTGTGATACACATTCATCATTTATGATGGTCATATCTAAGCCTGGTAGTTTAATTGTCGCACTAGCTACTAAGAGCAATAAAATGTCTATTTCTAATAGCTCGTCCCTCCACCCCGGACCCCACCATCTTTGTCCCCCTCTCCACTCCTGATGGGTTTGCATGCCTGTGATTGTGATCACCAACATGACATATGGTCGTAAACCACACTGAGGACGTTTAGAGTGTCTGATAATCGCACTCTGGTTTAATTCTCTGCTCTATCGAGCTGCTGTTTTCAACATGAAAGGATCAGACCCAACAACGTGTTAGTTAGTCTTTGTAACACTTTTAGCTCCTGTGTGAATAATTACATCTTAAAAAAAGAAATGGGTCACAAATGACATGTTAATTAAAAATACTTTTCTAAAACAGCAGCACACTGTTGTAATTTTTAGCCGGAGTAACGGGTGTATTTGGGGACTGCTTCTGGTGCACCACTAATGTATGTGGGGTTGTTATGAAGGAACATGTCACCCAGTGCAACAGGTAATGTTTTTAATTGTTTTGGACAACAATGGAATAAGCTTCGCCAGGGTTTGGCTATTCATGCCATACTTTTATTTAAATATAACACCACGTTATATGTCGGGTCATTAAGCCAGTTCACATTTATAATAGGAAAGTGTAGCTCCTCTACTTCACAGGGATGGTCCTCTACTATTCTATACCGTAGTCTCCTCCAGTTGGTTCAATAAAACATTAGTAATTCTTTTAACTAATCTTTTACTAGATTCTTGCTTGTTGTGTGATGACTCTCACCTCGTCCACTACTCAGCGCTGTTCCCTGTTTGTCTCCGCCCAGAACCTTGGAACTGGACCTCTAAAGCTCGACTATAAAACCCTGGCGGCTCTGCCCACCACCAGTCTGCAGAAACTCAACCGGGTAAGTCTCCTTTAAGTTCTCCAGTCTCTGCCCAGGTTTTTACATAAAGCGTGACGAGTCCTCTCCAACGTGTTGGGGAAAGAGTGCAACCCCGTCAGGCGGGGAATTGTTTGCATTTCTGTGAGGGCTATGTTGGAAATGGCCCTCGTCGCCCAGAATAGACCTCTTCATGGAATCCCTTGGTTTTGGGTCACGGGAAACTCTTGAGTGACCTGAGCCCGACAGTTGCTCCTCCAGGAGCAGGAATGTGAACCTCCCTCAAGAGCGAAACCCCAAGTTAACATTACTCTTCGTGGCTATAGGGCCAAACCCGTACAGAGACCGATGTCATCGCGTCCCTCACCAAAGAACAACAGCGACCCGGACGGAAGAAACAACGTGAAGATCCAGGACTGATCGAGAAGTTTGGAAAAACCAACGTGAAGATCAAGAATCGGAGCTCAGGACGTTTAGACCCGAGGAACAAGAGTGTGGGGAAAGAGTCCAGGAGGAGGTGGACTTGAAATGAAGCTTGGCCAGACAGGAGGCGCTGGCCTGGTTGATAAAAAGGAGTGCGAGCGTGTGAAAGAGGTGGCGAGATGGGGGGGGGGGGGGGGGGGAAGGGGACAGCTGCCTGCTATCAACCCGCCTATCCTCTGTGATATTTTAAACCTGCATCTGGCTCTGAATTGGATGGAGTCTCGTGGGGGGCTAAGAGGAACCGCCGAGCTCCAGGCGGAGCTCCCAAAGCCCTCTGAGGAGTAACGGTGAGAGGACACGCCGCGCCGTCCGGTTCGACAGTGAGTAGAGAGAGCGGACTGCTTTAGAGCTATTACTTTTCCATCTTCTTTCCTTCTGTTTTCCTTTCTTCTCTCTCTACTTTATTTAGCTTTGAAACCTGATCACCAGAAGGATTAGATTGCCCCTGAACTCACGTCTTTGAACTAAAGCAAACACTAAAGTAATCGTTATTGTTCCTTTTATGACCATTCGGGTCGGATAACTTTATGAAACCCGTATCGCGCTCTTCAAGTGGATCTCTGGCTTGTTTTGCTTGTCGCGTGTAACTTCAAGTACATTTCATACAGTGAGCAGCTGTTAACCTCAGAACACGTGCTCCCGTCTCCCGGCGAGTCGTCTTCCTCCACAGCCGTTAACTCTGCTTTCTGATCGGCCGCACAGCAGAATGTTAGCTTTGCTTACCTCTGGAAAGGAGAGGGTTGAGATTCAATTGTGGTTGAATTGTGTTAAGTTGTTTAATTTATGTCGGCAGACTACAGGACATAAATCAACGGGGAAAAAATATTAAAATCCAGACGGAAGAAAAAAACAATACAGAACAGAAAACAAATATCTTGAGCTGTTCTACAGAATCACGTGGACCCAGAGGACTCTGGTACTCATTTAGACCCAGAACTAGAACTTCTGTTTGGTTTATTGACAACATTGTAATAAACTTAGACATAGAACAATATGTTCTATATTATAACAGGAACTTATTTATATTATTGTCCTTGGCGTTTCCAGTCCATCGTCACTCATCTAGACGGAGTCAGACCTGTAATTACAAACTTTACGTTAACATTTATTTAAAGAATTATACAACAAAACGTATATTTTCAGGGCACAGACACATTTTAAATATCAAAATGTTTCCAATACCCGATATGATCCGTGTCCCTGACGTTGTTCAGTTGCTGTTCCCAGCGGGCCGGCGGCCTCGTCGGCCCTCTCCAAAACCACAACCCCAGCTGTCCCTCACACATGGCACCAGAGCCAAAAGGGCACTGGTTCACATTCCATCCCACTGACCCTCATCACACATCGGATTCCAACCGTCAGCATGCGGGTCAGCATGCGGCCTCACAAAGCGCACTGTATTCTTAGTCCGGCCGTTTAGATTATCAGCCGCGCACGTCAAGGTCACGGTGATTAATCTGGATTCTAGGAGGCGTTTTCTTTGTTTTTTGGGGTTTGTATGAACACTTATTTGTTGGCTCTTCCAGTGTCGGGTTTCTGTAGACGGGGAGCGTAGTGTCTCCCCTCCACTCGTCCTCTGTGTTCAGTACAGTACGAGCTGAAGGTGTGCTGGAGCCTGAATGTCTCGCCGGTCTGATAATACGGTTATTTAAGGCCGAGGCCGAGAGTCTGGACTGCGGCAGCGTGTCCAGAGCCGTTGATGATGGGCGGCTGAGAAACGTGTCTTTAAGGCTTCAGGAACGGTTTGACGATGTGAGTAACTCCTTTCAGCAGCTAGAGGCGCGCGCGCGTGTGTGTGTGTGTGTCAAGTGTCTATTTATAGAAGCACATCATACCACACAGAGGAATCACCCTCCGCCTCTTGTCTGGATTTCTTTAATCTTTGTTGTACTGGGTTGGATAAGTTGAGCTGAGCACACGCCTGAGTGGATCTTCTTTTACTGGCCGCTCTGAGAGGAGAACTCTGGTGTTTGACCACGTGGATCTCGATGTGGCCGGTTTATCTCCCGGTGATAACGACATTGTACTCGCCAAGTTACCTGCTGAGGTCTCGGCGAGAGCCGGGGCTAATCAATAAGGCCGTTTATTGACGTCAAGTGTTTTAATATCTCACCAGACCCGTTATGAGGCACGATGTCATCAGGTAATCAAAGGAAAGATGATTTGGGAGATTAAACTAAAGCCAACCGTAAAGTTATTACACAAACTCTCCGTCTATTTAGAGATTATGTACAGTTTAGACCGGCCTCCTCCTTCAGCTTTATACTACATGGAAAAAGGAGAGAGAAGTGCGTTACACAGGTTTTCCTTAAATATCTCATATTTATTCCCGCTCTAAATATGTCACGTTGTTCCCAGATCTCAGCAAATTAAAACTGAAATAATGGCCAAAGATATGAAAATAGAACACAAATTGTAATTTTATTATCTCTTTCTCGCTCTTTCTCTCTCTCTTTCTCTTTTGTTTTTAAAACATTCCCCTTTTATTCTTCCACAAGGGGTCATGTCGTTTGTGTGACACCTTTCCTTGCGTCCTCGTTCCTTCTCTTTACTGTCCTGCCTCTCCCCTCTTCCCTCTGCTCCTGTCCAGTTCTCTACCCCTGACAGTCTGACCGCCCCCATGGAGGCCCCCCTGGAGGCCCCCCTGCCGGCCCAGAGCGGAGCCCCTTTAGAGCCTCCGGGCTTCGGCTTAGCCCCGCCCACAAAACCCCTCGACCGCACGGACCCCGAGTCCCGCCCCCGTCCGAGCGCGGAGCACGACTACCTCCTGGGCTCCCAGTTCTCCCCCGACGGGTCCTCCGTCGCCGACAGCGCCGGCTCCTCCACGACCCTCAATTCGCTGGCGGCTGAAGAAGAAGAGGAGGAAGAGGAGAACCTGGTGGACTCCCAGCCCATCTGCTTCAAGGAGAACCCGTTCCTGGTGGCCAACCGCCGAGGCAAGGGCCGCCCGGCCGGGCAGCAGCTCCTGTCGGGGCCCCCGGTGGGCTACGGGAAGTCGGGCCAGCTGCAGCCCTGGTTGTTCAACAAGGCAAGCCGCCTGCTGCGTGTGGTGTGGAGGCAGCATGGCGTGTGACGCACAGACCCGAGTGTGGACCCGAGTGTGGACCAGCGGTCGGGAACCTCTGGCTCTTTCGGCGACGGCATACGGCTCTTTTCGGAGTTTGAGTAAAAAAAAAATCTCTATCGCGCCAGATTACAGCAGAAGTCATTTAAGGTCCCTTTTGTTAAAGAGCACGTCTTTGTTCTTTTATTAAAGTAAACGTCTGTTAGTGATCGTATCTAACCAACGGCAATCATTTCTGTGTGTGTGTGTGTGTCCCACCCCCCACCCCGTAGCATCATGCAGCACCAGAAGTCGCAGTAAAATTATTATTACGTTAAAAGTACCATATGGCTCTCAATGAAATATATTTAGAAATATTTGACTTTTATGGCTCTCCCAGGCAAAAAGGTTCCTGACCCCTGATGTCGACGTTTCACTTAAGAATGCACTTTTTAGGCGGGTTGCCTCACTATAAGTGTTCTGATGTCCTCAGGACCATCAACTGAAAATGTTCTCGTTGCCAAAACTGGGGAAATTGCCAGATTTTGTAAACTGAAACTCTTTGTTTTTGCACTAAGATATTAAAAAGCAACAATAAATGAAACGATCGATGTAATTGTATCCCAAAACAAGTCTGCGTGCGACTGTTTTTGGCCGCCGTGGGTTTCCCTACATTTGGTTTCTTTGCGCTCGCTTCCCCGGGTCGTGCCGAGGAGGCCTGGTGTGGTTTCTAAAAAGCGTTTTCCTCGTGTGTACATATTAACCTCGGTGCAGCGACCAGCTGAACCGGCGCATGCTTCTCTCTCCGTGAGCACGGTAGTCGCGGCGCCCCGCGAGGTATTCTGGCACACAGTCGGTACGTATTCACGACCGGCTGGAATGCCTGAGCCGACAGCTGCGAGGGAAGTCGTAAGTCACGCTGGAACGCGACCTGCGGAGACGCCGCTTCATCGGGGGGCGGGGGGGGGCTGCTTGTTTTGCCTTTTCTTTGCTACATGGCGCCGTCGGAGGGGAAGTCGGAGCCGTTGTTAAGTGTGTTTTGGTGTTTTGATCTTGTTTTCTTCCAGTCGCCGCCTTCTGATTTCACCCGCACCGAGAGCCCGATCAGAGACGCCCCCTACTCGCCCACCATCCAACCGGTGAGCAGCCTGACCGCCTCGCCGCCCACCTGCCGTCCTCCCGCCATGGCTTTGTGTTTATTTGATCCTTCTCCATCCGTCTGCTCTAGAATGGGTGTATTTTTACAGTTGACCCCTTTGACCTTTCCTCCCCCCCGTAGCCCAGCAACCACTCCTCCAGCAGCTCCCTGTCCGCGGGCAGGGAGACCCGCTTCGTAAGTGGGTCTCGTGACCCTCTCTGCTCTGGCCTGGGTTGTTTTCTTCGTCCAGCTCTTGCTGTTGTGAGCGCTTCGTTATTAAAAGTAGTTTGGCTGAAGTCCGCTCAGGTTCCCCCTGACTCGGCATGTGAGCGCTGACGACCGACGCCTCGTAAAAATAGACCTTTTGACTCTGATTGTCCTTAACATCGCTACTGACCAGCTGAGGCTTCACTCTCTCAGAGGAGAATGACCAGATATAAAGTAGCTGTTGCGTAAGCAAAGTTCCCCGCATACAGTTTATAAAGTGTTGCATTGTTTGAGTGTGTCTTTATTTGGCCTGGCATCCTCCAATACAACTTTTAGTGAGAGTGATATGAGATTCATTCCATCGTCCTTGTCTTATTATACGTGTTTAATTTGCAGGCAAACCTCCATTACACCTCCACTCCCACCGGCAGCACCGACTTCACGTCGGCATCAGTGAGTAGGAAACACGTGTTATTGTAGAAGAGAGTCGTTACCTCTTTAGTACATATCTGCTCCTGGTTCCCTTTGTTTTCAATTAAGTATTCAGATTCCTTGTCACTTAAATTCTTTTGAATGGCAGAATTTCAAATAATCCAACTAATGCAGAAGGAAAAATAGAAAATCTAGTTTTCCGGTGCTTTCACACCTGTGGTTCGGTAGTTTTTAACTAGATTGTGTAACTTCCAAACCCTGTAATACTCTGAGTGGTGAACGATGCCCTGATTCACATCCTTCCTCCGCCTCGTTCCCTTTGAGTTGCCCTCCATCCTCCCTGCTGTGCGTCTGAATGCCACGCGTGTCCTTGTTGGAGCCGGCCGTCGTGACGCTTCGTTTGTTTTCCCTCCAGACTCGGCCGGGCGCCATCCAGCCAGCCGGGCGCGTGCGGCAGAGCCCCTCCCCCGCCACTCCGGACGGCCACAGCCCTAACCCATTCCAGCATGGCCCCTCCCCCTTCGACTCCCAGCCCCCTGTAAGACCCCTGACCACCTCATAGTGCCGTCTTCTCTCCGCTCTCAGCTCGGCGCCGCCGCCTCTGACCTCTCGCTCCCCAAAAAAACAGCGTCTCGTAGCGGCGCGGCGGGGAGGCGGAGCTTCGTGGCGCGGGAATGATTTTTGTTTAAAAGAGGCTAGAGCCAAAGAAAGGGAAGTCTGGTCTGTGACCTCCAGACCTCCTCCAGCTGCAGACGGAGCGCCATCACTCCTCAGAATTACAGTGTCCAGGTCGCTAAATAATTCAACGCCACGGTTTCATCTCCCGTCTTCCTACTTGTTTCATAAAGGTGCTCGTTCAGAAAAGCCCGTCACGGCTTTGAACCTCCCACGCCCTACTGTCTGTCCCCCCCCCCCCCCCCCCCTCTCACATGAAACCAGCCGCCATGCTCTTCACCTGTTCTCTCCTCCAACTTTGCTGGGTTTTTCTTTTCATAGTCTCCCCTTTCCTCCATGTCTGTGTGTCCGTCCTCCCCCCTTCCTCTTCACCCCCCCACCACCGTGGCTCCTTTACCATATGAACCCCCACCCCTCCATGCCCCCCCCCTGCAGCCTCGCGCCCCCTCCCCCACCTCGCCCGACGAGTTCCCCCTGAATGTCAAGCAGGCGTACAAGGCGTTTGCCGCCGTGCCTCGCTCGCTGGCCGTGCTGCAGCCGCCGCAGGTAGGCCGCGCCGCCCGGACTCACGCCGGCTCACAGCGACTAAAGCATGCTGTGCTGATTGGTTGTTGTCGTCCCCCCGTCCCCCCCTCCTCCCCTGACTGGAGCAGGCTGTCCTATAAGGAGCCTGCGCCGCGTCGGGGGGGCTGTGACGTGCTGTGACGTGTGCAATGCGTTCATCGTGGGTTTCTGTACTTCAATGGCGTCGAGTCGTCATCCATTCATCCATCCATGTGTGGCCCGTGTACTAATATTCAATCTCCCTTCTTTATATTTATGTATATATATATATATATATATATATATATATATATTTATACTAAATGTATGTATGTATATATATATATACGTATATATATATATATATATAATATATATGTATAAATATATATATATAATATATATAAATATATATATATATATATTTATACTAAATGTATGTATATATATATATAATATATATATATATATTTATACTAAATGTATGTATATATATATATGTGTTTATATATGTATGTATATATATATATATATATACATTTAGTATAAATATATATATATACATATATAAACACGTATATATATACATACATTTAGTATAAATATATATATATATATTTATACATATATATATATTATATATATATATATATACGTATATATATATACATACATACATTTAGTATAAATATATATACACGTGTATATTATATCCTTGCTGTCTTTGTCCTGAGTTTATTTGACTTTACTAACTTCCTGCCGTGCCCAACAGGAGCTGTACGGCGTGAGGAACAACTTCCACCCACAGCAACCGTCCCCAGAGGTAAGTGGACACGTTGACCAACAGTATCAGAAGCTCAGCGTTACCCTAATGGACCGAACAGTACACTTAAAAAAATAAAAGTAACTAAAAGGACTATATTGGTGTGTTAGGATCACATCCACACACGTCTTGACGCGTCTTTACCGCGTGCGCCTGGGCCCGTGAGGTCTGAGGAAGCCTCTTCGGCCTGAAGAGTTCCTGGCGGCTTGTCTAATGTGTGTTCTGTGGGGGAAAGTGAAAGGAATTTTGAAAGAGACCGAAACATGCGTAACGCAGCCGGATCAAGAGCTCGAGGTGCTTTACGGAGGACTATCCTCTCCTCTCCTGAAACTCAGGAGAATGAGTCCACAGTATTTCCCCCAAAACAGAGGTTGCCTTACAATGAGCCCAGTGCGTTATTCAACAAGCGAATATATTGGCTCTGCAGCTGCGTGAACAAAACGCGTCCGCGTGCGTCTCTGCGCTCGCGACCGTCTGCTGACCACCTGTGTGGCCTTTTCAGCCTGAGTTGACCAACGAGGTGTTTGACGATGACGTAGGCGGTCAGAGGGGAGCCGGTAGGCCCCCCCTCTCCCCCGAGCGTCAGGAGTACATGAGCCTGGCGGCGGTGCCCCGCCTCTCCAGGCCTTCCTGGGACCTGCAGGTACCCAGCGCCTCCGCCACGTCCACAGCCGCCGCCGTCTGGGTGCGCTCGGCTTGATCGGTGGTGGTGTCTCTGGGAGGCGGCCATAACTCCCAGTTAATCAAATCAGCTGGTGGTGCTGGGTCTCCGGTTCAAACGGATCATGTGTTGCCCTCTTCTTGGTCTGTGATCATCTTCTGCTCCGGCATCGCTTGTGAAATCCTCTGCTCCTCTGGAAATGCTCATGTATTGCTCTGTTCTGCTGCTGCTCTTTTTGTAAATACTGCAGGTGCGTCAGGCGCCATCAGTTATGATCTCTAATGGAGTCTTCTGTCCCACAGAGTCCTTCTCCTGGGGGCAAGT
The DNA here is from genome assembly GCA_036178185.1 of Liparis tanakae. Classification (NCBI taxonomy): domain Eukaryota; kingdom Metazoa; phylum Chordata; class Actinopteri; order Perciformes; family Liparidae; genus Liparis; species Liparis tanakae. Next base: position 16,164,735 of record CM070096.1, read on the forward strand.
CCAGCCCGGAGCAGCGCTCCTTCAGGGACAGGCAGAAGTACTTTGAGATCGACGTGAAGCAGCAGACGCCGGAGAAACCCAAAGCCCGCGTGTCTCTGGTCGGAGAAGACGACCTCAAGAAAATGAGGGAGGAGGAAGGTGCGTCTGTCCGTTTGTTCCTCCTCAAACATCCCGTTTGCCACCCACCGCCCGGCAAAAGTGTCATGTTGAAGCGTACGACCCCGTGTGTGTGTGCTGGTCTCGCCCCAGAGAGGAAGTTCGAGCAGCGGGCGCGGGAGTACCTGCTGGATGAGGACGAGGAGGACGAGGAGGAGGACATGGCGAAGCAGGTGGCACAGATGAAGGCCACTGGCAAAGTGCTGCTGGACGGAGTGGAGTACAGCGTGGAGCCGGCCACCAGCCCCTCGCAGCCCTGCGCCACGCCGCCCGGCTACTGCGGCAGCTCCGGGTGAGGCGTTGCAAAAGCATTAAAGCGTCAGATGTTTATTTTTGTCTTCGTTTCTTCGGCTGATATCTTTTTGTGCGTAGGCCTTCCTCCGTTGACGGGAGGGGGGAGTCCCAGAGGAACTCCCTGGAGGACGGCTTGCGGCCCAACTCCACGACCGGGTAAGTACCTCGCGCCTCGCCTCCCCCGAATGTCCCGTCGCCGTCGCCGTCGGCAACCGGAGTCACCGTTGCCCCTCGCGTGTCCCCCCGGCAGCCTGATCCCGGCGTACACCGGAGACTCGGCGACTCCCATCCGCACGGCCAAGGCGGAGCGCCGGCACCAGGAGCGACTCCGCATGCAGAGCCCCGAGCTGGCCGCGGCGCCCGACAGGGACCTGTCGCCCGCCGAGAAGAGAGCGCTGGAGGCGGACAAGAGAGCCATGTGGAGGGCCGCGCGGTAAATACGGTTACTTAAAGCTTGTCCTTGCTTTGGGCGTCACCGTGAAGCGGGGTTATTCATTTACATCAAAGGGATCGAGGACATTTGTGACTCGTTAACGATTCTTTTTATTGTTGTCTGACCTGTGAATGATTTGATTCATATTGTTTTTGAAATGGTAGATTTTGACAGATTCACATCAAGAGTTACTGACTGTAGAAAATTAATTACATTGTGTGATAATATAAACTTTAATATCTTCAAAGTATTGGACTCCACCTCTAAATTAATGAATTATCTCTAAATCAATTCAAAGCAGCGACGTCATGTGATCTATGGTTTCCACGCTTTGACCCACGTCCTCCCGTCGGCATCCTTCCCTCCTGGAGTCACACTGGCAGTTTAGAGACGCAGTACAAACACATTTATCAGGGTTCGTACGGTCATGGAAAACCTGGAAAAGTCATAGAATTTTAAAATGGTCATTTCCAGGCCTGGAAAAACTTAAATCCTAAAAGTTTTGAAAAAGTCACGGAAATTTGTTATAATCACATTTTCATTTGAGTTTGAAATAATTAATGTGTTTTTTAAAGAAAGACGCTCTAAATATAAGCCGGCGTACGCTTTCAATACGCATCATTTTCTAAAAGTTTCATGTTTATACCGAGATTTCAGTTTGGTCATGGACACTTGGTTTAATGTCATGGAAAAGTCATGGAAAAGTCCAGGAAAAGTCCTGGAAAAGTATTGGTCAAAATGTGTAAGAACTCTGTGTTATAACCCTTTTCTGCTATGATGGAAGGAATCAGAGCAGAAGAAACACGAGGATACAGATATTTTTGTCGTCTTGTCTTTTCTAATGAACCCTTTCCTTATTGGACGTTGTAATGTTGTCGGCTAAATCTAAATTCCAAGCGCCGAGCTCACGCAGCTGGCGTGTTATTAGTGAACATACGTGCTCGTTTCCCCTGTGTGGTTAGTCTCCTCCTACTTTCTCATGTCTCGTGAGTATTTGTATTATTCGTGGCTCGTCAAAAATGTGTCAGTGTTTTACCTTCCATTCTTTGGTTTTCTTCTCTTTTCTGTCCGTATGCCTTTCTTTCCTTCCCCTCCTCTTCATACTCCTCCTCTATCCGGGTGCACCTCTCGTCCTATCCCCTCCCCCTCCTCCTCCTCCTCCTCCTCCTCCTCTCCCTGGCCTGGCGGGGCCCAGGCCCGGTGGCCTGGAGGAGGATGTGAGGCAGTATGAGCAGGACCTGGCTAAGAGGCTCTACCAGGCCAGAGTGAGGGCATCTCAGGGCACGGCCGAGTCCCCCCAGCCCCCCGCCTCTTCCTCCTCCTCCTCCTCCTCCTCCTCTGCAGCAGCCTCCCAGCTCAGGTCTGCTCCTCGGCCACCAGGGCCAGACGCACTGCATTTAGCTCGAGGCCGAGTTCAGAACGCTCCGGGCCCTCGCAGCCTCTCTGCGGGCGCGCTCGCCGCCTCGCTCGCGCCGTCTTGCTTCTGCACGTCTTTGCTTCCTCCGGTTCCCCCTCTCTCTACTTCTGGTCTCTTCCTCTCTGCAGCACTCTGGTTTTCATTTGCGGCCTGCTTTTCTATTGATGTTCATACTATTCGGTGTACTAACACACGCAGCGAGTGTGCGAGTTCTTTGCAAGGCCGTCCTTCTCCTGGAGTGCCTCCTTCCTTTTTGTGCAATCAAATTAAACGTCAGTGACGGCAAACCAGGACAAGGAGCACCAGCACTAGCAGTGATTGACCCTACACCCTCGTGTGTGTGTGCGTGTGTGCGTGTGTGTGTGTGTGTGGTCTTATCAGCCGTTGTCTCTCTATTTCCTCATCGATCGTTCGTCTGATGGCGGCTGTCCCCCCTCTAGGATGAAGTCTCTGGAGCAAGACGCACTGAAAGCACAGATGGTCATCGCCAAGTCTCGCGACGGGAAGAAGCGCGGCACCCTGGACCAGCTGACGGAGTCCCCGTCGCCCGCGCCCACGCCCTCTCCCACGCCGATGGAAGGTAAGACGCTGAGGCCGGTTCAGGCGGCGAGCTTCTTCTTTAAGGCACACCGTCGTCTTCATCAACTTCAACAGGGTACCAAATATCTCTTATGTAATCACAGTGTTTTTATACGGGGGAAAACACCAGTTTCTGAATTATTTTTTTAGGTGGGCTACTGGATATTCCCACAGCTCGACTTTAGCCCTGTTTACTCCTAGTTTTTTCCCTAACATTCCTCTTCTTACTTCACATTTCGTGTTTCCCTCTGACAGAGCTCAGTCCAAGAGGAGTGACCTCTCCAGGGCGGCTGGTAAGTACTCAACCTTTTCCCTCTTTCTTAAATTTCCGTTTTTGCTTTTCACAGATTTTGTGACGTTCCTTTGAACGGACTCGGAGACTTTGAATCATCATTTAGGAAAAGCTTTATTAGAGAACGGCAGCGAATACGATGTTGGTTCACAAGCTGGAGAAGGGAGAACGAGCACATTGGCATTAACCCACCACCGCCTCACCGCCAGTAGCCAATCAGAGCTGGAGACACACGCGGCGCTCCCATCATTTGCCACAGCTGGCTGTTTGAATCACCCATTAGCCTCTCTGCCTCCTACCTCTCCCTTTTCTTATCCCTCCTCCTCTCCTCTCCTCTCCCTCCTCCACCCTCCTCTTGTCATTGTTTCCTCTTCTCCCTCTCCCTCTCCCTCTGCTCATTCCCTTTTGCTATCCTTCTAGTCCCTGTCGTCAAAGAAGTTTGACTACCGACAGTTTGCCGCCATTCCTTCTTCCAAACCCGTATACGACATCCAGGTATTGGCTGCATGCTGAGCTCCCGGCCTCCCCCCCCCCCCCCCCTCTGGCTTTCCCCCCCGCTGCCTCTCCCCTCTAGTCTCTCTGGGGGTCGAGAGGCATCAGTGTGACTGAGCTCTGGGTTCTGGCTCCCTGATTGAGTCCCGCCTGCTCCGCGCGATACGATTGGCTCACTAACCTTTCACAACGAAGAGTTCGACTCACTCGACGTAAACGACCCCAAATCAGCGCCGGGGTCTCGCTCCTCCCTTCCCGGTCCCCCACTCACCAGCGTAAGGGCATCTGAAGTCCCGCCCCCCCCTTCACGCCATCGCTCTCGGCTGACTAACCAATCACATTAACACTCGCCAGCTGCACAGGTGCAGACGCGGTTTTTGATCCCACTCACGAGAATTGGTTCGGGGGGGGGGGGGGGGTCTGGGAGTGGTGTGGGGCGAGCTGGTCTGGAAGCGGTCTTCAAGCATCTGATCTTCTGATCTTCTGAGCGTGGTCTTGTGTAGTTTGTGGCGCAGTGACTTCAGTGTGGGCGTGTTCTCTTCAGTGGTATTGCTTACCTGTGTTGGCGCAGTGTTTCCTGCATATGGACGGACAAAAGTAGTGTTTAACGGCTATGTGTTGATTTCTATAAACAGGAGTTATGTAACAGGAGACTCCAGGGATCGCTAGGGTCTGCAAGGTCACATGACAGCAGAACATCTCTCTCACACACACACACACACACACACACACACACACACACCACAACGTAGTCAAACAAACAGTTAAAAACATTCAAAGAATTCATGGGAGAGAAACCAGGTAAAGACTTTAAACGAAAATGCATGCAAAATATGAATTACTTTCTATTCAAAATCAAATTATGTCCCTCACAATCTAAATAGGAGGACACAGTATATTTTATTTTATTTAGTAATTACTTGCTGAAATGTGTCGATTACTAATAAACCGACATGGTAAGATATCATGAACACAAACACACGATGCTCAGGTCTCTGGACCGAGGTCCAACGTAGAATAAACCGTGTTCCAAGTTGGTTTATTATTATTATTATTATTATTATTATTATTATTAGGGCATCAACACAAAGACAACTTAACATGCTGCTTAGTTTTCCCATGTGACTTGTTGGTGCCGTGCTGTCGCTCTGTTGGCTGCCGCTCTGTGGATGCCCTGAACCCCGAGTTAACCTCTCCTTTAACACGCTCGTCTCTCCTGGTCCAGCAGAGCCGCTCTGGCTTCTCTGACCGGCTGGGAGCTTTCTGCGCCGTCCGCTAACCCGGCGGCGGTCGGCACGGTGACGGCTTCCCCCGGGGTGGAGGTGACGGTGCGCCGCCGCCGCCGCCGCTCGGTCGCTCACCGGCTCTCTTCTTCCCTTCCAGACCCCGGAAGCAGCGGATGACCCGCAGTTCATGGACGACGGCTCCATCAACCCAGGTGAGAACCGGCGCTGAGCGACTTCAGGTTTAAAAACACGAGTGGCCGCGACCAGGGAGACGTGTGGCCGAAGTATCGCCTTCATTACCTCCATGTGTTCTATCCCCTCTGATCCAGGTGACTACCTGGGATAAGCAGCTCCTCTTGGTAGGATCCTGTGTGTGTGTGTGTGTGTGTGTGTGTGTGTGTGTGTTTTGGGTCTGTGTGTGGTCGTATGCATCATGTGACACAGGTGTTGTTTTGTGCGTTTACTCTCTAACCGCTCGCTGTGTGGCGTAACTCTGCGTTCGGGCGGCAACTAATGTTGAGAAATATCTCACTGTGCACGAGTTTTGTTTTCATGAACTTAAACTAGATTGGGTTTCACGTAGGAGTCGGTATGTTGAAGTGCTCACAGGAAACCAGCTCACGCAGGTAGAGGGACATGTAGAATTCCTATAGATTTCCTAAATTTCCCTCGGGATTAATAAAGTATCCATCTATCTATCTATCTATCTATCTATCTATCTAGAAACCAGCTTCCTGGAAAACTGTGAATAACTGCAGCAACTTAAACTAATCGTTGCATTGCTACATGTAGTATCTCCTCTCACATCGATACTGAGTCTGGACTCTTTTTCCTGCACACGAGTCCCTTTAATGTCCGAGTTCAGGGAGCGGTCGCTCATTCCTCCACTCTTCCTGCTCGCCTCCAGCTTCTGTGAATGTGGGGCTTCTCTCGCAGGTTTACGGGATCCGTCCAGTCGCCTTCATCTTTCCTCCTCTCCACAGCTCCCCTTGTGGAGTGTCTGATGTTAAAAAAAAGGAGTAGATAAATAACAGCCGATTGACTGAATGGTTGTTGTTGTTGTTGTTGTTGTTGTTGTTTAGTGCCCGCTGCAAGCCCTGAGGTCGAGGTGCCCCCCCCACTGCCTGCCACCTCCGCTCTGGAGGAGATGGCCCTGTACAGCAACAAGCGCAAACTGAGGCAGGGCCGCCGCAGCCTGGAGACCGCCGTGCCCACGTAACCCCTCCCCCCTGGAGGAGCGGCTGGAGGCGCAGTGTGAACACACACACACACACACACACACACACACACACACACACACACACATTTAGATTCACGGTGGAGCGCTGGTGCATCCACAGGAGGCGCAGAGTCACTAAACACTACACGGTGTCAGCAGAGCGAGACTTCCTCTCCCGTATATAACCACTGCAGAGACGGTGACGCGACAGTCACCACACACACACACACACACACACACACACACACACACACACACACACACACACACACACACACACACACACACACACACACACACACACACACACACACACACACACACACACACACACACACACACACACACACACACACACACACACACACACACACACACACACACACACACACACACACACACACACACACATGAACGGTGGATGAGAGCGGCGTGCCAGGAGGGAGCGCGTGTGGTTAGCTAGGATTGCTACTTAAAGACCTCTTAAAGATCTCTTTTGTGTTGTTGTTGTAGAAGCTGATCCGTTTAAAAAAAAAAAAAAAAAAGGAGGTGACTCGAGTTTAGATTATTTTTCGCACCTCCAATAATTTTGCTGTAAAAAAAAAAAAGAAAGACAAAAAAACATACTGGAAGAGAAGAGAAATGGGTCGTAGCTAAACTAACTTCTGGAGTGATGCGTGTAGGCTTTCAGTGGATAGATGTCGGGGTTCTCGAGACAGGAGTGTACATATTAATTGAAGAGGGAACATCCTGCTACCTTCACAGTCACACAATGTGGAGAGCTTTTAAAGACACAAATATACTACCGTACATATCTTTTTTTTGCACTGCGTTTATCTGAAGTAATTTATTGTTTTTAGCGTTTCAAATTGAAGGCCTTCTATTTTAACCCCTCCGGTCCTTTTTGGGCTCACAGCATGACTAAAGTTATCAGAATATACCTTTTAAACTAACGTCAAAGATAGCTATGAGGTTTACTTTGTTAAAGCTGAATATCATATCACATCTTTTAATCTACTTTATATACACACACTCCCTCTTAAATGTTTTTACTACAAATTAGATTGCTTAGACAAAGTTGACCTGTAATTGACTGCGTTACATTCACAGTTTTACAGCAACGGATCACACTCTCAAAGTTTGGAAACGCAATTCTAGTAATATCTTTTAATTAACGGTACTCAGCCTGCCCTTTATGGGTATTATTTTTTTACTTATTGATGTGAAGGTAGCAGTTGTTTTATTTTTCTGTCTATGGTTAATTTAAAATCTGACGCCACTGAAAAATGATTTATTATTGTGTGAATAATGTACAAATACTGAAAAGAACGCAAACTTTGGGTTTGAAACTGAGCCGGTCTTCACCGGGACCAAGCGAGTGTCTGGACTGCTGACTCTCTGGGTTTGGACGGGCTTGGTATTGGGATGCTCTCTGCGTGTATATTGGTTTGTTAATGGGAGAGCTGGGAGAGGCACAACCAATTAGAAATCCCTCTCAAGACATTGTTCTCATTCAATTCATTGCTTAACACATGTGTATGTCTTCAATGGGTTCACAGGATAGTTGCATTTGTGTTAATTTAATGTGGGTCTTCTAATGATAGCTTTCCATGTTGTTCTCACTGACTGAAATTCAGTTTGTTTGATTACATTTGCTGATATCTCCTCTATTCTTTTATACTTACAGTAGGCAAATCTTCTTTTCTTTCCAGATGTGTTTCACTACATTATTCATGCAGTGTTTTAAGATTTTGTGTTTATTCTTTGGTCTTGAGTTCTCTCTGGGGGAATTTACTTGCAAATAGGTCGGAGGGAAAGGGTCAAGAGTCCTAGGGTCAAGAGGTAGAGCTCACACAAGACTGTAACTAGTGAATTTGTACAACCAAAGAAGTCTATTTTGTGGTTCAGGAATAATAAATTTTACTTTTCATTTAAGAAGCTGATTCACTGTGTCGTGTCATTTATTCCACAAACGACAATAAACGGATCCATTATAGGAAGAACATGCATCACATGTGAACCCCAGTTCCCCCACTTCAGTGTGTACGTGGAACTCACTCGGCTAACGGGGAGAACTCGAGGAAGTCTTCCTCGGCACCGGAGCACAGCAGAGCGCCCGGATGCTCCTCTGTAGAGACGGACATCGAAAGGTTTAGTGGCTTTTGGTGCAAATTGAGGATTGTTGATCAGTCAATCCTGTTGTTCTGGCAGCAGCATAAATGTGTGGCGAGTTAACCAAATTATGGCAGTTAATCGATTAAATTAGTCATTTCTTCATCTAGATTACTTATTTTCCAGAAGCTTCAGAGCACATCTGATGAACATGATTATTTGTGGAGATTGACAATATTTGAGTTTGAAGAAAGCCCAAATGATACTCCCCTTTACCCCCCTTCACGTCATGTTATTGATAAAAAGAGCCGTTGTCTATCGAGTGTGAAACAGAATAAAGAGGACTGGCCTTCTTCAGCATTCGGTGGCGGGCGTTGTAGAAGGACTCGGAGCTGGAGTTGTCAGGAAGAAGCTCCTCTTCCAGAAGCTGCTGCTTCCCCTAGGGGCAGCATGAAGCCGGTAACTCCTCGCCAAAGGTCATTCCCAGCCTCTCGCTAGACTACTAGACGGGAATGATTTCCTCCCAGCACGCCGGGTGACTTGTATAATGCGTCATGGACCTTTACGTCTATTATTTGTTTAAAGCTTTATAGAAAGCCACAGAAGCGTTATTTACTAAGTGCGTGTCGGACTCACTTGTTCTCGGGTCTTCTCCATCGTTATGTCCGACTCCTCCTCGGCCACCGGGAAAGACTTCTCATACCAGTTCTCAAATTCTAGGACATAATAAAGAAATGTATTTATTTTCTGAGCTTTTAATAATAATAAAAAAGCCCCACATGATTCCATGAAAGCTCTGAGCGGACTCAGGCGAGAATAAGACATAAGATATGTGTAGAACTGACCAGAGAACAGCCTCACTCTGCACTGATCCACCAGCTGTTGACAGTAGTCGACCTCTGCCTTGATGTCACAGTGCACCTGGTACCTCTGCCGGTACTGGCCCTTCAGCTCCCTCAGCTGCAGCAATGGAGTGGCATCTGGCTCCTCCCCCGTCACTAAATGTTGACCTTCGTACAAAAACATAAATCACCGAAAAGATTCACCTCTTTAGTCCCAGATCTTTTATCAGGGACACAAGAAGCCAAAGAATGCAGAAAAACCTACGTCGTACATTTTTATTCCAAATATGTAATTGAACATTTATTTTTAGATTCCACAGGGAACATGGGAAGTCTTTCTGGTATTTAATTTAAAAGTTAGGCGATCAAGAAAGTCATAAAAAAGTCATAGTATAGAAGTGCCATTTAAAGGTAACACAGTCATTGTATAGTATGTCATGAGAAATGTCATCAAATGTAAATTTAGTATGATATTCCTTTAGGAATATTAAATACTTCGTATCAGGAGAGACACAAAGCCTCTAGCGGATGAACATCCTCACGATGCTGTGAACGCGAGTACCTCGGCCTCTTCTCGCCTCCTCCTCCTCCTCCTCTTCCTCCTCCTCCTGCTGCTGTATGGAAGCCACGGCGAAGTCGATCTCCCTCTTGACCGCGTTGACCTCCTCCGTCAGCTGCTGAAGCAGACCGCGGCGTTCCCGGAGCACGGCCTTGTTCTCCTTCATGATGCGGCTGATCTTGCTGCCGTGTCCCACTTTAAAATCCTCGAAGGCCTCCGCTTTGGACCGGGCGGAGCCGGGAGGAGACGGCAACGCCTTCGGGGTCGAGGTTCTAAAACGACAGAGTCACGATCCATTTATAGGACCGAGCCCGACATTTAAAAGATCCGCCTGTGTGTCATACACACTCCAGAGGGGAGGGGGCGTTGACGGGCGGTTCACGCGACTCCCGTGCGTCCCGGCCCTCCGGTTCTGGTTCACGCGACTCCTCCTTCGGCTCGGGCGTCTGGACCGAGTTCAGCTTGGATTTGGAGACGCTCTCCAAACGCCTCCTTGAAACTGGACTCCCCGCTCTCTTGCCTGGCCTGGAACTTCACAGGGAGAACGAAACCTGGGTTGGTTTTTTATACATGTTCATTCATCCGTCGAATATATTTACACACGCAGTCTATCATTATTAATAATCAGTCTTCTTTTAGGAGATGATCACGCTCAGAGTTTAAAATACTCTTCCATATCACGCTTTTTGTGGGACGCAAATAAAAAGCCTCTTGTTGCCATGGCGTCCGAGTTAGCTGTCTGGCTAACGGGATGCTCAGTGTTCACCAACCTCGGCTTGTCCTTGGACCTTCTGGTTTTGGTTGAACTCTGGCGCTGGCTGGTCCTCTGGGATTGAGTGGACGTCTCAAAGCCGCCAACGTCCACCTCGTCGGTGCCGCCTCGGCCATCCGCCTCCTAAAGAGTTTAAGAAACAACATCTGAAGCTCAAGCACAAGGAGTTGTTCACTAAAGCGTCAGTAGCAGAAGTACCGACCTTGACGGCAGCTTTGTTCCCACGCTGGTCTTTCTCCACCACCTTCTTGCTCGTGCATAGCTCAATCTTCTGCTCCCCTCTCGCATACGGACACATCATCATTTACTTACCATTGACAAATAAAGCTTGAAACCATTTCATTTCCAAACAAAGCCCTGCATTTTGGAGGTTGAATATTTCAAAAGGCCGATGCTACTCACTGCACAGCGACCTTGAACTGAGCGAACGCCGCTTGGATCTGCCTGTTACTTGCAATCTGTAATTAGACGTCTCGGTCAGAATTGTAACGCCTTTAAAAAGAGACGGAGCGGCGTAAGTAACGTAGCGATGCGTTATGTTCTCACGCTGATTTCCTCCAGGCTTCCCTCCAGGTACCTCTGAACCTGGCTCTGGATGTCAGCCAGCTCGGCTTTAGACAACAGGTCGTCCGGGGAGCTCGGTCGCTTTGCCTGTTGGGGCGTGAAGTGAATAACGGAGATTTATCTTCAATTATAAACAAGCTGAAAGATGTTTCAGTATTTCTGATGTTGAAATAAACACTAGAAAGCTCTGCCTGATACTAGAACATACTATGAGAGTTACACACAGGGTGAATTATAGTGTCTTTACAGTATTTAAAGTAATTCACTGAATAACCGAATATGAGAGATAATGACAAAGTGTACATTATGTGCAGATCAGCTCAAAGTGTTGACAGAAGAGTACACATCATGATTAACTATATTTAGAACATGTACCAGTGTCGTGTAGATGGACAGCTCCTCTCTCAGCATGTGAACATCGTTCTTAAGTTTCTTGATCTGAGCCTGATCACAACATCACATCTCATGAGTCACGTGGTTATTTTCATTCAGAGAACAGAATACGATGCAGACTATGAACAAAAGTAAGACACTTTTTTTCTCTCGAACAACCTCCCAGAAGAGTTTTTGTGTTACGTGTGGTGTGTGAGAACTCACCGCTGAGCCGTTGTGTTCATTCACAGCAGCGTACGTCTGGACGCACTTCATTCTGCTGGCAAAACGCAAAGTAGAGAGCTGCAAGGAACATTGATTATCATCCAGAGCAGAGAGAAAGAGACGACTCTTTGATTGATGGATGTATCAACCACTTACCGTATCCTCCATGTGTGCAGCCTCACCGTAGATGTTGGCCACCAGCACAGTGTTGCAGTTCCCGCCTACAGAAATGGACAACTGCAGTTCATTATACACGTTTTACAACAGAGAAAAGATAACCATTAAATATCCAACTAAAACGGGCACTCGGTAGAGCGCATACCTTCGCAGAATCAATAACTTCTTTTAAATCACTTCTTAAAACCCACTTTTATCGAACTGCTTTTAAGTGATGTCGTCCTTTTAAGTTTTTTTTTTAATTGCCTATTTGTTTGGTTTTACTTGTATTCAATGCTTTTATGGTATGGTCTTTTTTGTTTGCCACCATTTAAGTTGTGTTTATGCTTTGTTTATCTGTAGAGCACTTTGTAAACTTTGTTTTTAAAAGTGCTATATAAATAAAGTTATTATATTATTATTATTATTATTATAATATCACAAGATTGAATTATGAACATTTTGGCATTAGTTGCATGCCAATATGGTAAAAATAAGATGTTGACCTTTTCATGACCTTGACCTTTGACCCGATCGATTCTAAAATCTAATCAAATGGTCCCCGGATAATAACCAATGATCCCACCAAATGTCATGCGATTCGGTTTAATACTGTTTGAGTTATGCGAGTAACACACATACAAATAAATAAATAACTACACAGCGATCAAAACACTACCTTCCGCATTTTCAATGCGAAGGTAAATATAATCTATTGCCGTTGTTAAAACCCAGAGGCCGGGCGGTCTCACCCAGGGTGTCTTTGAGGGCGTGAGTCAGCTTAGTCTGTCTGAAGGGAACAAAGTCTCTGCGCCGGTCTGCCAGGGCCAGGATGGCCTGCTCCAGGAAGGACAGCGACTTATTAATATACATCGCTTCCTTCAACATCTGACCCTCTGACTGCGGGAACAGAAAGGCGAGAAGAAGAAGAAAGATACGGTCACATGACAAACTAGAACGGGCACTCGGTAGAGCGCATACCTTCGCATATCACAAGATTGAACATTGAATCATGAACATTTTGGCATGAGTTGCATGCCAATTGGATAAAAATGGACCACTATGGTAAAAATATGATTTTGACCTTTGACCCAATCGATCATAAAAACTAATCAAATGGTCCCCGGATGATAACCAATCATCCAACCAAAATCCATGCGATTCGGTTTAATACTTTTTGAGTTATGCGTGTAACACGCACACAAATGGGGCGACTATGGGTCAGTGGGTAGTAGGTCCGTCTTTCAATCACGGGGTTGGAGGTTCAATCCCCGCCCTAGTCGATGTGTCCTTGAGCAAGACGCTTAACCCTGAGTTGCTCCTTGTAGCTGCTCTACGGTGTATGAATGTAACAGGATTGTAAGTCGCTTTGGATAAAAGCGTCAGCTAAATGATGTGTGATGTGATTGACAAATAAATAAATACACGGCGATCAAAACATAACCTTCCGCATTTTCAACGTGAAGGTGATCATAGAGAAACGCTTGTTCTTCACTTTGACTGGAGGTTCAAGAAGCTAACACCTTAAATTAAACACATTTTGAATAGAGTAGGATTTTAACATCCCACCTGTATATACCTTATGTACTGTGTGTCACTAATGCAAAAGGTACCTTTTAATTACTTTTAAGCGTACACATGTCTATGTGTGGAGTCAGACACTCAAACTCACCCCAGTCTTTTCCAGCCTCTCTGATCCGGCCAAATCCACCAGATTCAGCTTGGCGGTGACGTACTTGACATCGGACAGAGTCCGTGTGTGAGACTGCGAGAAAGACAAGACGTGTGTATTTTTTTATTCAGTCAATCATTGCATGTTTTCCACGTAAAAAGAAAAAGAAGACATAACGGTAACCTGTCAGGGTAATGATACCTCTATGTGCACAGTGAAGATACGGTGGGACCTGGAGGAGTTCTTGTTCAAGGCATGTGATCCAATCATGTGATTGAACTCGGCCTGAGTAAAGAAAGAAGAACTTTATCATGGTTACATTTTAAATTCATTCGTCAATAAAATCATGGCAATAACACAGCTCCCGCCCTAATCAACCACAACTAATTACAGAACATTACATGCAAGAAACTGAACCCAACAACCTCTATTTCGTAATAGAAACCAGGCACACAACAAAAAAAACTTGCAAAATAATCTAGGTAAATTTAATAATTTTTGCAGGTGTAAAACATCCAATCACACCTCAAACAGCAGGTTGAGAGCCTCCTCCTCATTGTGGACCGGATGAAGAGTCAGATCCCTGATGAACACCCCTCCTCCCGGCTCCTCCATCACCACCATGCCACGAGGACATGGCCGTGGTGGGCCTTGCAGCAGGTCCACCAGGGTCTCGTTGTAGATCTCCAGGTAGGACAGGTGCACAGAGAAGACGTGCTCGGTCCTTTTCTCCACCTCCAGAAACACCTGAATGCCGTATTCAAGATTTTATTTGAAATAAAAAGACATATTTACTTAACTGGAGCAGTCAGAGAGACACATCGTCACATGATGCGAGCTACCTCCTGAAGGGCCCGAGGAATGATGCCACGCTGCTGGTATGACTCTGTAGAGCCTGTCATGGTGAAGGTCTTCCCGGCACCGGTCTGCCCATAACACATCACAGTACCTGAAACACACAGAAGACACTTCAGACAATACAATCACCAAAATCTCCAAAATTAGACAAGATACTTCCATCAAATACCTTTCTAGTGGCTCTAAACAAATACAAAAACGTACAGACTTACAGCCATGTAGCCATGAATGTCAATTTGCTTAAATCTGGTATTAATACTTGACTACACATTTACCATTATGACCATCCAGTGCTCCCAGTACCACTCGTTGGCACACTCGGGCGTACACCTGCTCTTGGGATGCAGCCTGCAGGACGCCTTCCAGCCGGAAGGACCAATAGCTCAGATGATTTTTCCTGGTCTCCTGCGGCTTCCTGGAGTCTTTCCTGGGATGGATGTTAACAGTCTGGAGGGGGGAAGAAAACATATATACATATATATATATATTAGACACCAAACACAAGAATTATGTTCAAGCACAAAAACTAATGTATTTACTGAAATCATACCACATGGTGTCCACTACTGTGCGAGGTTCCAGGGCTCAAATATTATAACTGAAATATGATATTTGTATTCAGATAGAAGAACCAGATAATACTACCTTCATCTTTATTTCTGATATGCTGAAAACGACATCATCCCAAAATAAAAAGAACGTTTTTTCGACAAAAAATAAGTATTTTCTGAGTTCTGACGACTCAATCAAGCAACAGGTGTAAGTAATCCCGTTAATGATGGCTGTAGTCTATTTAATTGCCCCAGTTAGCAATCAGGCATATCATCATGTACCTGGAACTACACGCCTGGTAATCAATAATCTAATTAATTGCACCTGTGCCTCTAAAAAAAACTTACCGTGGATTTAGTTCGTGCTTCCTGGGTGGAAACATTGCTGTTCAAGCCCGTTTTAAACGTGGATTTGCTAATTGCTAAACCATGAAGCATTAATACAAAAATGAACTCGGAATTTTAAAGTTACCCCGACTTGTATTTCCGACTGGCTTCTCATTGGGACGTCATTGTATCTCAATAGTCATATATCTAATTAAAAAACCGTCACCTGTCCGTCCGGAAGACACTCGACGACGTCCGGGGAGAAGTTCGCTGTCGGCCGGATCCGGACAAACACTCCGACGTTGCTGCTTTGAGTCTTCATGTCGGCTCGACTCCAGAAACACGAGGACGGCGCGAGTCAAGCTGCCTCACGCCCTAAATGTTTAATCTAAATCCACGAGAACGACCGTATTGTGTGTTTTCATCATCTTCCGGTGCCGCCGTCTGTGGTGGCCGTTCAGTAGTCATGGCAACCATCGGGAGCGCGCGAATGGTATGGAAAAGTTGTAGAGGCGGCGCGCGTTGTGCCACTTGACGATTAACTATGTTTAGTCTACAGTCATTAAAATATACAATTAACAGTAGTTATGAATATATTTTTTAATCAAAAAGTCAATTTCTAATTGTATTTTGTCTTTAGTAAATTACTGAATGGAATAAAAATGTATCTTTAACAAAAATAAGGTTTCTTCTTCCAACTCCACTATCAGAGGCTTCTTCTTAAAGTGGTTAATTTTACATTTTGTATTTGAACAACTAACCAATAACTACAACTGCATTTCATAATGCTACACTATGTGACAACAGGACTGAATCTGGAATTTATGAATGAATATACCTTTTTGAGTCTGATTTACTTAATGCACTTATTACACTCATTTGCATTAAAGATGAGAGGACTCGCTGCTTTTTATGGGTGGGAATTCCCTCATATTTACTGATCTCAAAAGATGTGGAATAGAATATAACTTAAATTACAAAGTACAATTATGTTTTTTACTCACTTTTCTATTGTGGAATGGGTTAACATTGACGAGGCTGCTGTGTTTGAAATCCAATGGCAATGTCCTTACTATCCAAACAGTCACGACTTTGGATGAATATTTTTAACTCAGATTCCAGTGGCCACAGGCTGGTATATAAACCATTACAATAACCAACTCATCAGCAGTGGGTATACTGTATGTGGGAGAATGTCATTTCACCATATAAGGTAAACCAAAGTGTGAAGAGTGTTGCATATTCTTGGTAATGGTGTCACCTGCTTTGGACAGTTTGATTTGTTATAATAAAACTTGAAAGTAATCTATCATAAACAGTGTTTGGTTTAGTCACGCTGCAACCCGGGAGAAAGAGTTGTGAGAAACGAATGGCATTTTTCAGCTTTACCTTCAGAAATGATTGTTGAGTTGCTTTTTTTTATAGACGTAATATTTACAAGATCTCTGGTTTACTGGCAGTGTTTATGTTGCCTGCCAGTATCCACACAAAAAAGCTGGACTTTGTAATGGCTGACACACAAAACATACAAGGACTGTAAGAGCTCTCAGAACTCCACCTACTCATGGACACTATAAAGCAGGTGTGTGCGCAGATAGGAGGCTGTATACGTTCAAGATGAGAGGGCTCACACTGCTCTGTTTTTTGGGATTATTTCTCACAGTATCAACTGAGGTGAGTCGACTGATATATGAAAAGATATTTAAAATATCAAAACACTAACTTTTAACTTATTAAATTGATTTTGGCATTGTATGATTGAAGATAATTTTGAAAAAGAAACAACTTTGATTGAAATTAACTGCCATGTTCTGTATTTAATATCGTAAATGTTACTTACGATACCTCAAATGTATCGGGGCAAATATAGACTATTATGACCAAATTATTACATATTTGTTTAATTCAATTACTTCTGCTGTCTATATTACAATTTAAATATATACCAAACTTAATGTTTAAAATGATATACTATACTTAAACTCTGATCTGTGAATTCAATTTCACTATTTAGGTATTCGGTTCCAACTTTTAAATGATAATGCAATTTATTTGCTATATGTAAATTGATACTACTCATTATATTTTGTATAGTTCTTTTAAAGAATAAAACAAAATCAGTGGAGGCCTACATCATGTGTCGCACTGCTGCTCTTTCTATTGATTGTTTACTTTACTTTGAAATCCAATGTCAATGTCCTTTGCAAATAATCTGGCACACGGTTACTAAGTAAACACTGAAGTGTCCTTGTGACTAAATCATTCTACATTTTTGTTTTCAGGAGCAGAATAAACCTTATTGGCCACCAGGGGCTTTTCTACCGATGAGCAGCGGTGACGTGACCTTTAACGACACAAATTTATTAACGGTGGTGGGTATTCTGTGTGGGAGGGAGTGACGTCACTGTTCTCCAGGAGGCTTTTGGAAGTCCAAATATGGAAAGTGTCAAATGTTCTTGGTGAGAGGGTCCGTTTGATTTGTTCAGGTGAAACTTCTCCAGTTCAAAGGAAAGGTTATAAGGTCCGCTGAGGAGTAGGAAACAGATTTAAACTACAACCAGCGTCTCTTTATATCTGATGTCCTCAAGGATCCACTGATTTCTTAAAGACTGTTGAGGTTGGCACTTGGTCTGTTGTGGAGAGGTTTGGACTGAATATGGGTGTTTGCCTGAAGAGCCCCTCAGTTTTTTCATTAATTTCATTTTTTTACAACAACCATTTAATCTAACCTGTGATGTTCTTCACTCTCTTTGCAATTATTTTGATATTTCTTAAATTTCCCTGACTTCAAATTTTAATTTTAAAGTATGCCAATGCTAGGAATACATTAATTTTTTTTAAATATATATTGTTTAAATAATCTATTCAGTTAGAGGCCTACCTCATGTGTCACACTGCTGCTCTTTCTATTGATTATTTAGTTGCTTTTCTTTGAAATCCAATGTCAATGTCCCCCATCTAGCAAATGGATATCCTAAGTAAACACTAAAGTGTCATTGAACTATATAATTTTCCATTTTCAGGAGCAAGCAGAGCATCAAATGCCGATGATCAGTAATGATGTGACCGCCAACAGCACAAACTCATCAATGGTGGGTAGTTTGTAGGGAGGGAGTGATGTCACTGTTCTCCGAGAGGTTTTTGAAAATCCAAATATGGAAAGTTTTAAATGTTCGCCTTAATCTGTCATTTATTCCTGAGACGTCAGATTTAAAGCCCCACTATGTAACTTTTCCACCTTAAAATAACAGCTGGTGGGTAGTTTGTAAAATGGTGTCACGTTCTCAATGACTCTTAATATGTTGAAAGTTTTAAATGTTCCGCCACTGCCATCGGGGGTCTGGGGGCTGAAAACTGCTGAATGTAAGATGGTTGGGAGCGACCCGGTACTTCCGGCGGAAGTACGTCAACTTGCTGTCTGGCAGTGATTACGCAACGTCATATATTGCCAGTACACGCTCGCAGGTGAATTTTTATTTGCTCCACTACGCGACGCGTACAGACAGAATAACATGCCGGCTGAACGGCTCGCTGCAGCTGCCGAGACACGCTGCCGGTAGCGCGCGTCGAGCAGCTGGGAGATCAGCTGTGCGCTCACAACCGGAAGAGCCATATATGGCTCGAGAGCCAGACGTTAAATACCTGAAGGGGGCGCTACAGGGGAAAAGTTACATAGTGTCGCTTTAAACTATTTCACAACTGTGTGTATGACCTACAGAGGTGTGTCTAATCCAAAGAGTGTCTACCTGAGCCTTATTTCAGTTTTTGGGGTTTCTGCGGACCTTGCGGAGACGAGCGCTGTTGGGTCCCGGGGATTGGGTTGAATATTTACTGTATTTTCTTAAAGAAGTGCGATGCCTTTTTCCATTTCAGGTCCCAGAGAAAAGCGATCCAGATAATAAAAGTGATGAGGTATGTAGACCTTCAGAGAGTCGTCTCATGATTGAGCATCAGAACATCTGGGAAGAAGGAATCAATTCAGGTTATTTTTGAAAAGCTCCACAAATCACAAACTCCCCTCAGGAGGGCTTTATATTCTGGACACAACTCTGTCCCAGGAGCTCAAATCGGAAAACTTTCACAGGGAAAGAATACCAGGTTGAGGTGGCAAAATACGTCACGATTGAAATCTATTCATAAGACAATTAAATTGTTTTAAACATCCATTATTTGTTGGTGGTCGTGTGAATCTAAAAAGTGTCGAAAAACAAGAGTGTGAACATCAGATTAGTGTTACACCGCTGTACATTGTTGATTTATTCCCCCCCCCCCCCCCCCAAATCAGTGGGAAGGTACTTGGGAGCCAATTGGGAATTCCCATGGGTTCCCACCACCTTCTGATGGAGAAGACACTCAGGTGAGAAATTGTTCAGAACTCAAAGCAAAATACATAAAAAAGCATCCTCGTATATTTCATCATTCAACGTAAAATAGATTTATAATCTCATGATACACTGAGATCTGATTTACGGTTTAGTCAACACGTTTTAAAACATAGGATTTGGTAATGAACGAGAAAGAATTACAAATACTGAATGTCTTTTCTTGTCTTCCAGGGAAAAAATGAAAAATGAAAGACGACACACACCAGGTCTTAATTCAAACCACAAGGCGTCGTTCTGCTGCTGCTTCTTTTAAATAAATATATCAAAAGTATTACGTGAAAATCTCGTTTTTCCTTCCAAATTCGGGTAACTTTCAGTCAGCAAACATTTGGGGTTATTCAACGATCCATTTTAGTATATTAGTTTCTTCTTTTCGTTACAATTCTTGAGTATAGTTGATTCACAGAAGAATAATCTCCACCTACACCTCCTCGCTATAAAAGGGGAGCCGCCGGTGACCCCAGAGGTTAGCCCGCCATTACCGCGCCATTGTTCCCCCGGAAATGACTCCGTGTAGATTCACTCGCTGCAGCACCACCTGGTGGCCGGCGAGAGGAACAGCAGATTACAATTCGACCAATCAGAAAAAGAAGCATCTCACTGAAATGGAATTGAATTTGGTCAAAAACAACTCGGGGACATCTTAGCATAAAGGATGCTCATATTATAGAGTTAATGTACAGAACTGCAAGTTCCTGAAATGTTTAATTTTCTTCAGATTACCAGAGAAGTCCCTTCAGTTATTAGCACTTTAACAACATCTTTTGATTAAAGCCCGAACCGACTGACGGAGAAGTGATCCAGGTAAGAAACTACTCTATGATTACAGTTTGTGATTTTAAGTGGTAGTTCTTCAACTGCGAGTCCCGTCTTTTCAGGGGAACCAGTGAGGACGGACAGCAGAGGGGTGGAGCAGATGGCTACATTTCATAAATCTAAGATTGAAAAGACAATCTAAGTAATTTGTTAGAGTTCGTCTCCTTCAAATAAATATTTCAAGTCAGTTGTGTGAGAAAAAGTTTTTTATTTGTTAATATGCTTGGTATAAGGTCATTTGAAACGTCTACTTTTTTCCAAAAAGAGCTGAAACTTTTGATAATTTGTCAACGCTTTGTCAAAATGAGACACCAATTAAGAGATTATGGGGATAGCAGGTTAACACAGGTCTTCAGTTTACAAATGGACACCACTTTCTCTGGAAAAAAAAGACCGTTTACAGTAAATCCCCAATGTCAACGTTTAAAGATTCAGACAAGACTTCAAATCACAAGGATCACTTTATTTTTTTGTATTCGGCTCTCTTTTTCATCACAAATATTATCTACGTCCACCCAAAGTGTTCCAGCGGGGATCTTCTCGCCCCGACATCTTTTATGGAAAGGACAGAAACATAGAACATAAATCCAGTTCTTTACCTTCCCAAACATAACTATGCTTGTAGTAAAAACCCATTTGATTTTTTTACTGGGAGTACCACTGGGTTGTAAGCGGGTAGTACTCTGTTGGTTTGGTGACCGGAAGGTTTTACCGATGAGTAGCTGCTGTAACCCGAAAGTAAGTTATGCACAAGCTCCCTGTTCTTCTGCAATAAGGGCAATAAGGGCTGACACGGCACGTTTACTTATGAGGAAAGCCTTGATTAAAAAAAAGAAGTCTTAAAACTGAGATTGAAATGTAGCACTTAGCAAATAATAAAATAACTTGTGTACTCAGTATGGCCCAAAGAAAAGAAGAAAACTGCAGAAATTATACTTTTAAAGTGGTTTCCCGTCATTTTTCTTGATACTGTAACATCTGTGAACATCTGGTGTCAAACCACAGTAAAATATTGGTTACCAAAGAAAAAAGTAATTAGAAACCAGCTTTTAAATTTCTATTGATCTGATGACTAAAAAAAAAGACCGAAACGAATTAGGGGCAGCGAAATCTAACGGTGGATATAAAAGACAGTTAGTTGTTGCAATCACCAGGCAAACTACAACAGCACTACATTCTTGAACAGAGGGATTATTTGTATATGGGGTTTCTTTTGTCCCAAAGTGTTGAGATCCAGAGGCAGGCAGCAGCCCGTGAGACAGCAAGCAAAGTTCTCTTCAGATGACAAAGCAGTTTCTATCAGTAAGGCCACTTTATATAGAAATTCTAAATTGAGGACCACAACCTAACGCTTCTTGTCCATAGATCTTTGCAGAGTGTGATCATCACGAAGGGAAACAAACAAAGCTTCACGTTTCTAAATTAAAGAGCCTGATGGCCGGCTTGTATATAAGGGAGGGGGGTGGGGCGGGCTGGTGTTTGCCCTGTTTCCCACCACAGCAGGAGAAAAAAAAAAAAAAAAAGAGAGCTCAGTCCACATCGTCACCACCAGCTATGCTGCTGTGGTAGCATCTCGCAAAGCTCCCCGCCACAACTCAAAAACGCACCCCAAAATACCATGTGCGATTGGGTCATAACGATCTTGCAAAAAAATAGATATTTTCACAGAAGTTTGTAAAATCATCTCGCCTAAAGTTATCCTCTGTGGCTTTATCGAAGCAAGTTGAAGTCCAGAGAAAAATTGCGCCACACAACTGCTGCTCTGAGTACAATCCACAAAGTCTGCTGTTGCTGCTGCAGTTTTGTACGTTTGGGTGTATTTCTGCCAATTCCTTTTCAATTATTCCCTCTTTCAACAGCCCCTTCAGACGCAGTCCTTCAGTTTTGCCAACCAATGTCTGTAAAGTGTGGTACTTTTCGATTTTAAAGGGAGTGTCACTGTATGTGGTGTATGTGGTGCATGTGTATGAGGCTGTGTGTGTGAGTAACCAGTGAGTGTGGTGATGGTGGCACGATGAGCTCCGTCAGGTCTGCAGTCAACGCAGCTGGAGTTCAGCTTCCTTCGAGGGGCTGGGCCGGACCTTGCTGAAGGGGCCAGGGGGCGGAGGGGAGCGGTTCTACTTGTCCCCCAGGATGGCGTACTGGTTGTCGAGCTGCAAGTGCTGCATAGATGCGGTACCGCCGGTCTCCTCTCTGCCGCGGTTCCTGTGTTTTACCACCTCGAAGGTCTTCTCCATTTCTCTGTCCCTGAAACGAGACGCGCTTCAGTCAGACGGCAACGAGACGGACCGTATCGAACCGGCCGTTGTCCCTGAATGCCACTTACTTGCGTGTCTCCACATGCTTGGAGGTGGCCATTAGAGAGGGGAACTGCGTGTCGCTGAAGATCTCCGGAGGCCCCTGGGTGGCGCCTCTTCTGGTGGTGGTCAGCCGAGCCCCCGGGGGGCGATATACGCCAGCAGGCTTTGACTCGGACTCCTCTACTTCCTCTGTTATAAAAAATAATGTTAGTTTGAAAGAGGAAAACTGATTTTCCTAAATAAATATAGCAACTGCTTCAGGCTGCATACATAAATGTGTTATGATAAAACAGATTTAAAAAACATGTATATCTTGGAACACAGGCAGAATCAGATACAGGGTTCATACACATTTTGACCAATGGATTTCCAGGACTTTTCACCAAATTGAATTGAAATCTCGGTATAAACATGAACATTTTGGAAAAATTGTGCGTATTGAGACCGTACGCCGGCTTATATTTTGAGCGTCTTTCTTTAAAAAACATTAATTATTTCAAACTCTGCGTAAATGAACATGTGGATATAACTAATTTCCATTACTTTTCCCAAACTTTTATGATTTAAGTTTTTTCCATGACTTTCCCAGGCCTGGAAATGATTATTTTATAATTCCATGACTTTTCCAGCTTTTTCATGACCGTACGAAACCTGCAGCTAAGTCATAGGCTCCCATCACTGACCATACAGTAACACATACTTGGAGACGGTCCAAAACACATGAGCTCAGTGTTAACGACATCACCAGGGTGGGAAACGCCAACAAGGGCGTACATAATAAGCAATGGCATGTTGACCCCTGACCCCATCAAACACAAGTGTTGAGGTTGGTTTACTCACCGACAGGTGCAGCAGCAGGAGTCGGAACAGCACCGGACTTGTTCCAGGGACCCGACACCTTGTCTCCACTGACCAGAATGATCTCCCCATCCTCGCCGACCTCCTCCTTCTCATACTCCTCCTCCTCCTTCTCGTCACTGCAAACAGACAAAGGGCGATAGAGGTGAACCCAGGACGAGCTGCGAGGATGCATTCTTCTAAAGTGCAGATAGGCTTGTAAAACTAGTTGATTCATTACAATTCAAGGGCACATATTGTAGAGTATTTCAGACAAAAATTGATTAAATAAACGTTTGTGAAGTAGGGTCTAACTAAAAAATGGTGAAAGAAGTTGAGACATTTTATGCTTTAAAAAAAAAACTCAAAGAATGTACTGTTACTTGAGAATAATGACCGTTTCCCTCATAATTGGCCTCGGGGACAATACTAAAGCAGGTAAATAAAAATGGATGTCACCAAGGCTAAAGTGCAAACGTCAAGGAATCATGACAACCACATACATATTCCTTACCTTATCTGCAAAGCCTGGAGCCGCAGCCCGCTGTAGTCGACTTCTTTTTGCTCGAACTCTTTCCATTCCTCATCCTTCTGGACAGAAGGGAGCATGAAATCTCAGCAGACACTAGCACATTGACATTGGCATCGTTGCGACAAAGCCGGTGTTACGGTTTAAGAGGCGACCGTGTTAACTGGAGACTTTGAGCTGTCGTAGTTACAGACAGCAGTTGCTGCCGTCGTGAACATCCCATTGTTTGATTCGTATAGTAGATGTAATTAAGTATATGGGAGCGGTTGACACTTCATTTACTAAATGAAACCAATTAGCATTCGGGAAATCAGCTATACGTGAAAAGTCGCCAGTTAACAGGGTCGCCCGTTAAACCGTAACACCGGTCTCTTCTTCGCTAAAAAGACATCTTCCATTTCAGTCACGTCGACTCAAGAAATGGTAAAAAGAAAACCGGGGCCATAGCCGTTAGAGTCAACGTCACAGGGAGGGCGATTACTTCCTAAACCGTAAATAAAGAAAACCTAGCTTTAGTTACGTGATTATGATTAATTGTGAAGCACCCCCTGGAACTTGTGACAAATGGCGGCTCGGCCTCACGTTAGTTGGACAGCCACGATTCAGAGGGATGACAGCCTCGTCATGCACTCGCGAGGCCTTTAACTGCCCGAGTCCACTACCGGGCCTCAAACGTGTACACGTAACCGATAATTTAGACACGAAACGGAAGAAGAGGAGGTGGTAACCATAGGGAGCGCGACGCGCGGGTCGCGGCGATAACCGTCGCGCGTGCCCGTAGGAACCATATGCTAGCTAGCAGCCGGCGTTTCCTCCCTACACGTCAGAATATAGCGTTAGCTTCACTTCGAGCTTCATCTTCCTGAATTAAAAAGGGTGGGGAAGAAACGTTAGAGCGATGCGAGCGAGCGGGGCGAAAATTAAGCAGGAAATAGATTATGACGACGGAACATTTGACACGACACCGGTATCTGAAGAAAAAAAAAAACGGCATTAAAAAAAAAAAAAAAAAAAAAAGTTACCGGAGAGCAACGATAGCAGTTACCTTTTCAATCTGCACATCTTGATTGTCGTTTTTTGTGGATTTTTCCTTCTCCCTCTTGGTCTTCTTTATCACACCCGAGGTGGGCCCGACGACGGGTTCTTTGGCCTTTCCTTTTTCTTTCTTCTTCTTTTTATCCCGCTTGGCGAAGAAATCGTCCAGGCTCTTCTCTGGTGGTAGATCCGCCATTTTCAAAGAGAGCAACGTTAAACTCGTGAGCTAACCCGAGCAATGACAAGTGTGTGAGATCTGCTCTCGGAGAGGCGGGACAGCTGTTGAGAGGGACGGAGAAGATGGGATCGCTCTTCACTCTGACGGTTTAACTTCTGTTACAGGCTGATAAAAAAAAATGTCTACCCTATCGAAGGCAATCCTGACAACCATGCCATGCAGGGGCTATTTGACAAATCTGTACCGTGACCCGGAAGAGCCTCACCCCCGAACCGGAAGCAGTTCGAGTCAAAATAATTAAAGTTAATATTGTAACGTTTTCTCATATAAATCAGTCCATATTTCGAAATATTCTAGGAGTTACATGTTAAACATATTAAATAACATTTTATTTCTTTAAATACAATTATGTTACAGTAACGTTGTAGTCTTCTTATTTCTATTTATCTACTAGTAGTTGCAGGAATTCAATCGAATGTATATTATAAAGATATGTTGATATATGTTGATATAATGATATTATACATATATTATACATATATATATATATATATATATATATATATATATATATATATATATATATATATATATAATATGATAGTAAAACATCAATTCAGTTCTCAGAAGAAAACAAATTAACTCAAAGTAACAATACAAGAATGTAGAAAAGTATCAAGTAAAGAAGCAAATATTAAAGAAGTTTCTAAATGTCCCCATTCAGGTTGTTGTTTGATTTTTAATTTAGTTTCAGAAGTATTCTTAAGTAAGGGATTACAGGTGGCACCTTAGAGATAGATAGATAGATAGATAGATAGATAGATAGATAGATAGATAGATAGATAGATAGATACTTTATTAATCCCGAGGGAAATTTAGGTAAATGTACAGCAATGCATCACATTTTCTGTATAATCTAAAAACTACCTGCAGCTACTAAAAGTGTTAAGTTGAATAATATAAAAAGAATGACCTCGGGGTACATGAACATTTAGGCACAGTATCTTATTTTAAGAAGAACAATAATGTAATTTGCATAATTAGTATGAACATTCAGGAAGCAATTCAGTTATTAGCCAAGAGAGCAAAAGATTAGACATTAAATAAATATGTGTAAATAAATGATGGTTCTAATATCCGATAACTTTAATTTATCACCCTCTAACAAGGCTTTTGGTTTAACACCTTCGAATTTTGACTTTTGATTGTAAGTCAATCATAGTTGACTTATAATATATTTTGTATTATTGATGTTGCATTGCTATTTTTTATTTTATTTCAATTGTTCCTTATTCTCTAATTATTGGGAATCAGTGTTGCACTGCAGTACATTCTGAACATCTACATATTTCTGTATACAATTCCTTATAATGTTGGATATTTCAATGTGTGTAAAGTTGATGGTGTCTGAAGACAACATGTCCTCCACCACAAGCCTCAAAAGTCTTCTTACTTTCTTTTAAAAGAATGTTAGACGCTCATTATTTTTGACATAGCTCTGATTATGTAAATACAGAATATTGAATATAATACAATACGTATTTTCTATTTAAACTCCTGCATGTATTTGGATCAAACATGCCAAACAGAATGAGGCCTGTCAAAAGATCAAAAGACACAAAAGTCAAACTGTCATGTTGTGCCAGATTTTAACAAACCTACAAGTATGTTAATAACACTCTCCCCAACAGTAAAGCAGGCTTGTAAACAGATTATTGAACTGACGTCATATCCCCGAGCTGGAGGTCACTTGACTGCACGCAGCACTGATGCACAAAGAGAAACATTCCAGCTCACAACAATGGATGTGCTGTGGTCGGCAAGGCTGTTTAAAGCTGCTTTGTTATATCGTAAAGCGGAAAGTGTGTTATCTATCTGACACGCTTCAAATATTTGACAAAATACTTGTGTTGGGCTTTGACTCCATGGCGTGGCCGTATGAGGACATGCCTGCTGATCGAATGAATGAAACCAGTCAGAGTTTGTTCTTTGTTTTATTGCTCAGCAGTAAAAAGTACAGTGTATACTACAGTACAAAAAATACATAATGTTGAATACTGCTCCATCGTGCCACTGAACGTTTTGTAAAATATCCACTTTTGAGCGTGCAAAACAAGAAGCCCAGCCGTGAGCATCCAATGCGAGAAATATCAATATGTCTAGGTGTGTTGTGCAACATCACCTGTTGAATCTGTGATTTCAGAACAACATCTCACAATGCAGAAACTCTTTAGCGACGTTAGAGGCAGGCAGCATTGATTATTGAATACAACTGCAGCAATGCAAAATAAAAACAGATGATAGAAGGACCACATGGTTCAATAATTAAGAACCACATGGTTCAGTAATCAAACAACATATTCACTCCTTTTTTTATTAAACTGCCTCTGTATGTGCTCACAGTAAATATTCAGCATACGTTATTTATCTCAGTGTTTCAATTGGTGAAGATTTTTTTTCGACAGCCTCTAACATATTAATATGAGGTCCGGCAACTAACTCACAATCATTCAACAAACCCAGTTTGCATTGATGGACAAACACATTGTTATGGAGGGAGACATTTACAGTAGACAGTTGGTCTACTTGTTTCCTACAGCGCCGAGAAAACTTGTTCTTAAACTGGACTAAAACCAGCAGCCACTCCACGACACAGACAAGAAACAAACAGACGGACACACAGACACGTACAGAGAAACAGATACAACTGAGCTGAAAGTGATACAGAGTCTTGTTTGATTTAAAGTAACAGTGATACTTGGTTACGGGGAGAGGGGGAGGGGGGGGGGCAGCACATTTAAACTCATCCATCCACACTCACAGTATGCTTACATGCACCAACAGGGCATATCTATTATATATATATATATATATATATATATATATATATATATATATAACAATTATATATATATATAACAATTATATATATATATATAACAATTATATATATATATATTCATATAAATATATGTATATACATTTATATATATATATATATTTAAATATACACACATATAAATATATAATATATATATTTATTTATATATATATATATATATATATATATATATATATATATATATATATATACACATACATACATACATACATACATATATATAAAACGTATTCTTAACATATGGAATTAAGACATCTATGTGGTCCCTCTTAGAGAGGCTGGTGACACATGTGGGGGAAAGCCACCATACGTCATTTGACCAACATCTCTCAACGCTGCTAAATGCATACGCCATATAATCTGCCCAAATCAACCATCGAAATGTGGGCCCATATTTATCAAACTGCTTTAAGTAAAAATGCAGAAGTTATCGATCACTTGAACTTACAAAAAAATGTTTTTTATCATAACAATGCTATTAAATTTAAAGGAACTTCAGCGGTATCGAGTGTGCAAACGACTTGTATAATGCTTGAATTGGCTTGCGATCACTTTCCATGCATTAAAAAGCATTTTGTTTATCTATAAATGCGTACTATAAATGGAGTGTGTTCCTATTATTACTTCCATACCATAAATATTTTTTTTGTTAATTTCAATAAAAGTGAACAGTCAAATGTAAGGATTAAAAAAGAATGAAAAAAGGAGCAGACAAACAGTTTCCAGCTGTCACGATTGATCATGTGATCACTCGAGAGCTGATTTTAAAAGATACTCCTACACTTTGATGTCAGTGGCTTGATAATCAATCTTATTCTTAGCTTCTAGAATAACTTTGATAGACAGTTTGATAGACATGGGCCTGGATCTCACATACAGTATCACTCCCCCGTCCCCTGATAACGTAGGTGCTATATTCAAGTTCAACAGGCTATAAGTATTTTGGGATTTATCATTAAAATAAAATGACAAAGAACAGCTTCATAGTTTTTTTATAGTACATTTCTCTCTCTAAAGCAAATTTCATGTGGCAACATCCGCAGTGTGCTCGCCATCAAGCCACTGAAATGAAACGACACCACCTATAATCTGTATTTTAAAAAGACAATAAAAACCTTTTTCATCACAATTAAGCCTTTTGTAGAAAATGTACATCAGAAAAATATGCATGTGCATCCTCAAAGAGTGTCTGTTCACACCCCTCCTCTTTCAGGTTGCCTCTTTGTGTTTGTCGTATACAGTATAAAGTCAAAGTCTCTGAATATTTAGCACATTTAGAAAATAGACAACAACAGCAGGGGGAGTAGAAGAGAAGAATCCGACGGTGTCCATCTTTTTCCATCTCTAGAAGACAGACGCTTTGTCTCTGTTGATGAAGAGCGTCTCCTGGCAGAAGGGGTTCACCAGGACCACGCTGCTGCTGCTGTAGTCTCCGTTCGGGGGGAGGCAGGTGTCTTGATCCTGCAAATGCACACGCAGAAGAAAAGAAGAAAATAAATCAGAGCACATTGCTAACCGTTAAACAATCGCCGTGACTCAGGATTCACACGGCGTCACCATCAGGGCACGCGCTGCAGTCTACTGTATCTACCTCTACAGGCAATGAGCATCATCTAGAGTGGAAGCGAACACATTAAAATATGGGTTTTGGTGCGGCTTTTAAGAACGAGGTGAACAACGATACCTGACACAAGCTATGGATGAACAGGCATGTACAAGGGAGGGGGGGGGACTTAGAGGAAACAAGGAAACAGAGGGACCTAATGTGAAACGGAGGGATGCAAAAATGGTTGTTGGCAGTGAGTCAGCAGTAATCAGGCAGTGCTGGAGGAAAGAGGCGTGAACAACTAGATTATTTATATTACGAGACCATTTTATCACTAATCAAAATCAATTTAACGCAGTGGTCTCAGGTCATATAGTCATGTCTCCTGGAGCACTTGTAATCTACCAAAAGCACTAGGAGAAGCTGCTCTACAAATACAGGTAAAGCAGGGGGTGCAACAACACCTGGGGGTCACCAGAGGCATCCCACACATGATCCAGCCTCAGCATCCCTCTGCTGACGTGCAAATTGAGCAACGGAGTAAAAGAAAGGAGACACGGGAAAATGGTGATGAAAAAAAACACATGCAAACAGAGCGAAATAATGGTCAGTCAAAATGATATAGGGGAGAAGAGGACGTGTAGCACATTTAATACCAACTTTAAAATACTATATATATAATATGATACGTAGCGATAGATGATATAGCCTGCCGTTTCCACCAGATGGCGCTGTACTGCACTAAAAACTAAAAGTCTCATCTTGTTATTTTTTTCAGGAAACCAAATGGCAAAAAAATACAGGGCATGAACAAAATGATTAAAACACTTCATGGAAAAGAGCCGAGGCAGCGTATTCACGACCCCAAATACAACAACAGACGATTAGCAGCATTCAAAAGATGTCTATGAGTTTTTCAAACAAACGTTACACTTCTTTAGGATAACATACTCTGTGGTTTGAATGATTAAATATGTTATAAAAAAACAATATACAGCATGAAAAACACAGGAACAAACACTCTTAATTGGAATTAATTAGATGTAATATGTAATGTTTTATGTTGCTCCTGTATCTAAAACACCCTCTGAATATACCCTGAAATATTCCTGGCAAATTGGACTAATAACCTATTATTAGCAGAAATATCACAGAGGAATATTACAGCCCTGTTCATCACATGAACACATTTTATAAGCATGTCCCAACATGTTTAGTTGGTTTAATGTGTAAAAACCATAGTTGTATATTAAATGGAATAGTCATATGTTTTTATTTGCTCCAGTGTGTATTCTTAATAACAGCACGCTGGTACACAGGAAGGTATTTGTTACTATTTCTGTAGCTGATTTGTAACTACTAACAAGTCATATTAATAGATTTCCTGCTTGTTCCAAATGGCATCTCACGCTTCAGCGCCACACTTCAGCGCCACGCTTCAGTAGGCCTCGAGATTGAACACGGGCCCTCTTGTTGTCTCCCTACTCATTAAAAACCATCCTGCTGACTGATAGTGAAACCTCCACTACGTGTGCCTCCACCTCTGGTGCAGCGTTCACTAACAGCTAACCGGTGGCGTCATGCGTACCTCACTCTCCAGAGTGTGTATCTCTCTGGGCAGCTCCACGGCGTGCCGGCTGAAGTAGTCCATGGTGATGGCGTTGTTCCAGTAGCTGAGGTTGTTCTCCTGACTTGATGACTTCTTCTTCCTCCTCATGCAGCACACAGTCAAGATCACAGCTAGAGCGGACAGAAGACAGGACGGGAGAATGAGAGACTTAGGGCCGCTGCTTCAAATAGCCCTTTGGAAAGCGCCCACGCTCGCTGCAGAGGTGAAGGTCGCCGTGTTTCACGGCAACACGCCGACTTTGTAAGAAATAGCTAAAAAAGAGGAAAAATACCGCCTTAAGATATGGCTTAAAATGGTTACAGGTGGGTGTGCCATCAAGTTATTTTGAGCTATTTAAAACAACACAGCTGCCAGTCTCTCAGTAAGACATTTTTTACAATATAATATCCATGGGGAGTAAATCCTTATTCTTCCACCTCAAACAGAGCACAATGCAAAGGTGGAACTCTACGGCTCGATTAAAAAGACTCCCCCGTCTAGCTTTTATTATGCTATTTCACTCTCTCCAGTTTAATGCAAATGGATCTTGTCCTGCAGGAAGTCTTGGGGCTTTCAAAATGAACGGCGAAGAAAACAAGAGGGCATTAAATTAATAAATTATGGTCGACAGAAAACTAGTTCTGACACGAAACTGGTCACAATAAAGCCAGAGGATTATCTCGAGTAACCAGGTCATGATTTATGGAAAGAGACATTACTGCTGAGCTTTTACAAATATATTTACTTTGGCCATATGGTCTCATTATGCTGGAAAGAAGGCAAGCATCTCTGAGGGGGGCTACTATTGATAAATATGAGGTATTAATTGTCTTATCCAACTCTCCACAGCGAAACTAATAAGACATCTTCTTAAAATGCAGAACTATTCCTTAAAATATATCTATTTCTGTATGATACGAGCATTAATAGGTTTTACGTCAATGTCAGCCAAGTGATTTGGCTCTTTTTGACTGTTCATTAAAATGTCCCCGTTGTCCCAGCTCCGCTCTAACTTTACTTACAGCACGAGGACACCGGCACACTGATGGCCAGCACGATCCACACGATGTCCATTCTGCTCAGGCAGATGGTCATGCGGGACAGCGGAGACTCCACGGTGGGTCCCGAGCTGTTGCCGGGCGTCCACGGGTCCTCGGTGGTGGCAGGCACCTGCCTGTTCAGGAAGTTCCCGCTGGCGGTGGAGGGCGGCTCCGAGCCGTTCCCCGGAGCGAGGGCCTCCTCCGCCGAGCTGCCGTTAGGGAGCGGCCCTCCGTACGCGGTGGCGTTCTCCAACCGGCGACCCCGAGGGGCGTTGTCCGTGCCGTTGCCTTGAACGAGAACGAGACCGCGGCCGTCCTCGGTGGCGGTCTCGTTGTTGTTCGGGGGGATCGTTGGATTCTGTGTCTGGAGCTCAGTGGACAGGGCCGGAGTGGACGACAGCGCCGGAGTGGACGACAGCGCCGGAGTGGACGCGGCGGACGTTACCGCCTCAGTCGGGCTCTCGGCGAGAGTCGCGGCCCCGTCCTTCGCCTCCGTCACCAGTTCATCGGTGGGGGGCTCGGGCACCGAATGCACCTCCCTCAGGGTGATGGTGTGGTGAGCCGCCGGCTCCCTGAGTTTCAGGCCCGCTGCGGGGTCGGCGGCGGTCATCGACTGAGAGGAAAAGGGGGAGCGCTCGACACCTGGAGCGCCCTGCCGGCCGCGGTCGGCGAGCTTCTCCACGCTCGACTTCTCAGGCTCGACGTGGCGAGAGGCGAGCGCATCTCTTCCGTCTGATTCGGAGCCAGACAGAAGATCCGGAGCTTCTCTGGCAGTAGATCCCACATCTGTATCTGGGAGCGCTGTGCTGGGTGATTTAAGGACGCCGCTGACAGCCACTGGGTGATGGACTTGAGTTACCCTGACCGATTTGTGCATGTGGCCTCGGTTTACAGTCTCAGAGCTCGGCGCCAGCGGCTGATTCACGCGACGTTCATCGCTCACAGTGCTCGTGTCGTGGATGGGAGCGTCGGGATGAGTCAGGCTGTACGTTTGGGCTGGGAGGGGCCAGGCCAACGGGTGGAGGGCGACAGTAGGGAGGACGATGTTCGAGGCTCGGGGGTCTCCTTTGGATGGCCATTCCCCGCTGCTGGAGCCTTCCTGTGGCAAGTCCAGGGCGGGAAGTTCGGGGGCAGAAAGGGGGCTGCTGTGGGCGGCTGCCATGGAGACGGAGTCCTGGGATGTCTGTCTGAGGTACAGCTCCTGTGCCGATGACACCAGTCCTACTGGCAGTGCTAGGATTGCTAGAACACCTGCAGAGAAAGAGAGAGAAAGCTGGTGATTAGCACAGGATGATGATGCAGAATATCCTCTCAGCGCCACAAATTAATGGATTTATTTCCCTGCGGGTGTCTTTTTCAGCACGTCTATCTATCTCGATATCATTTCCCTGAAGGATCTCGTCACGCACAGCGAGGTGAGAGTGAAGCTCGGAGGATGAAACTGAAACTCAGGTGTTCAGTAGAGCGATGGAGTCTTGTCTCACATTCATTATTCTCCTCTGCCTGTTATCTCCTGAACCTGCGGTGTTTGTCACTCACCTTGTTCTTTACTGCATTATTCACTACGAGTTGCACTGTGTGTACGTAGACGTAAGGATCTTCTGGCTTTGTTACTCTGCAGACATTCTTAAAGAGCTCACTCTTTACCAAGGTCAACAAATTTCCCCTTGGGGATTAATAAAGTATATTTATATTCTATTCTTCTATAATACAACAGGCAATTATTTGATTGCAATCTCCTGATAACACTGGGGGAAAAAGGTAATTTAGTTCATTTTCTAATGGATTTTTAAATGTTTTTGATCATCGTGAGCGCTGTGAAATTAGATGTCTCGATAGATTGTCTGAGCTAGTACGTTTTCTGAAACAAACGATCCGTTGCTTTACGCTCAATGCCAGACAAGATGTATTGACATATTGACAGACACTGTTCATGTGTCACAATAGCCCACTTAGCGTGCTGAAAACACCTCAGAGAATTTGACAGATTCACTTTCTCAAGCTCTATTCCATACGGAGGCTGTGTCGAGACCAGCCATTAGCTGGTGCCTGTGGGGAATATTGGTCCTATTATGTTATCCAGACAGCAAGAACATCAAAGAGGGAAGAACGTGGAACGGCTTATTAATTTCCCCTTTGCTCCCTGCCTTCGTGACACTGTTAAACACTGCTAATAGGACGCATTAGGAAAGTCTCCCAGCGGGAGGTTTCTATGCATTAAGAAACACAAAGTAACGTTGTCTGAACTGCTGTGTGAATGAAGTTATGTCACATTACTTGGAGATTATTTGGTAAATAGTTTCAACCATTATTGTTTTATTGCTTGAGGGATAATGCCACCAATACTATGTTCCTTTGTTTTTGATGTTCAACAAATCTCATGATAGTCATGCATTCATTCTTACTGAAGATGTAAACATCACGTAATGCAAACTTAGTTTTAGAAAACTTTAGTCAGACAGATTTGCTTCTGAGTGTTTTTAAGGCTGCAGGCGTCATGGGGCGAGGCTCAGGTGCAGCGAGACAGGCTGGACACCAGGTTTGAGTGAATCAAAAAAAGAATTTACTTCGGGAAAAAAGAGGTGAAACATAAAAACTCTGGCTCTAAAGCAACTAAGAAACAACAACTAGGAATCACCATTCTGGCTGGGAACGAGACAACGAAAAAGAGAAACTACGAGACAGCGATAAAGACAACAAACCGACCAGAGACATGGGAAAGACAGGCACAATATATAGCGTGAGACACTAACGAGCCGAGAGTGGCTGAGGGCAGGTGAAGGGAATTAACCAATCACGACGAGGAGACACAGGAGACAAGGAACAGGGCGTTACAGTAGGATAGCTAATTGATGTTTTAAAAAATCTTTTATGGAGATTCTTATCTGATTCTTTTAATAGGATTTGTTGAAATCAAGACAAATGTAGAATATCACCCATCTTATCCTTTAGAAACACTCTAGCAGTATCTAGCAGTGATGTTGTAGATTGCACCCTCGTGAAAACCTCCCCCCACTCTTTCCAAGCATGTCAGAGAAGTAAGGGGAATCCTTTTGTTAATGTAAGAATGCAAAAGGTCCTCTCCAGAGCCGGTGTTTGGTTTGACCCTTGTGAGCTGCTGTAGAAACATGGAGGGCATCATGGAGGACGATGTGAAGAAGACCCGCTCCCTTTGTAGATATGAAGGTTCTCATTGCAAAAAAACAACAATTCTTATTCCCAGGTGATTATCCACTAATTAAAACATATTATAGTACATATTATATTCCATTTCTACAAATAAATCCCCTAAAATCCTCCAGACTGGATCTGCACAGATCCAAAGTCATTCACTAAAGACGGGTATGTTGGATTAAACATAAATATTAGTTAAAGCCCTCCAGGATCATTCATAAATTCCACAATATAAACAGTATCTTTCATCGTCAAAAACTACCACAGACATGTAGCTCTTACAGGAGCACAGCCCATGAGTCTGATTATGCATCACGCTTGTGACAAGAAAAAGCTTCAAAGAAGTGTGCAAAAAGAAAACGTGCCAAACTACCAACATGAAATAGATGTTCAATGGAGGTGTTAGGGTGGGATTACAGAGGTCTCTGCGTTACAGGGGTTCAGAGACAGAATTAAGGATAATGATAAAGACTGCATTGTTGTGACAATCATGAAATTCCCGAGATGCAAGTCAGAGAAAACAAAGCTATCTTTGTGACCCGGATGTCGTGCTCAGTAACTATAGAAACCGAGTTTCCATTATCAAGAGGGACAGAGGAGAAGGAGTCAATCTGTTGAACGTGTAGAAGGGAAGGGACAGAATATTTCATAAAATGATTAACTTTAAATATAAAAAAAGCCCAGGCGAATGTCAATATCATTAATCTGAAATCTCTTTGCCATAGAAAGCTTCTTCATCCTCTTTCCTCTTTGTTCACCGCAGGATTTAAAATACACCGCGGCAGCTGAACCCCAAAGCACTGACTATTTAAACTGAGCCTCTGAATCATTAATCATATTCCTCCATACTCAATAACACAGACTACCAGGATAGAGGGTCCGGGCCCCATCTTCCATTAACCGAGCCTGTCACGTCTCTAATCCACGGAGCCCCCTCCAGAGCCATAACTGAGGAGATAACACACATGGCCATCCTTGATTTATGACTGCTCGTCTCTCCTAAAATGATCCTTTAGGCCGGGAAGTGGAATACAGACTCACCCCAGATATCAAAGCTTAAGTATCTGTCCGATTGCTGATCGTCTGACATTTGAATAGCCGTCACGTTTAGAGGATAAGACCCTTTGAGATGCTCAAAAGAAGAAGAACATTTCAGAAATTGACAAAAAGACACAAGAAAAAATCTAAATAAACAAAAAAACTCATTATTACGACCAAATCGTAGGATTTGTATATGAAATACTTACAGTTACGATCAAGGTAGAGTAATTTTCATGCAAATAAAAAAAGTAGATGAAGTGAGATTAAAGAGGCAAATGAAGAGTGAGGACGTTGTCGTGGCCGCGGTTGAGTAATAACTTCAATCAGTCCCCAAACCTGTCTGTCACAACCTGGCAACCCAACACGGTGCTTCTACTGAATAAAACATGACACCCAGGCTCCCTTTACCAACAAAGCTATATCACAAATGGGCAAACTTAATGCTCAGGCACACACACACACACACACACACACACACACACACACACACACACACACACACACACACACACACAATTTGGGACATTGCGGTTTTGTCAAAACCTTTTTATATTAAAGATCATATCTTCAATGTTAAAGAGGAGAATCTGCTTTTAAAGTAATCCTGCACCCAGACATCTGCCCATATATTCATTAGTGCTGATTAAAGATTCTGTATCAGACTCTA
The DNA here is from genome assembly GCA_036178185.1 of Liparis tanakae. Classification (NCBI taxonomy): domain Eukaryota; kingdom Metazoa; phylum Chordata; class Actinopteri; order Perciformes; family Liparidae; genus Liparis; species Liparis tanakae. Next base: position 16,201,912 of record CM070096.1, read on the forward strand.
CTCACTTTCATTTTATTCTCATAATTGAGGATCATAATTCCGAGGCGTTGCACAGGTTTCCTCGTGAGTTGATGGAAGATGAATTTCTCAAACTGTGTACGAAAACCGCCGACAGAAAATATCCATACGACGCATCATTACATTTTTCATCGTGTTTCAACCTTCGTTGTTAGTAAACAAGAAATCCATCTATTTCTGACCTGAGAAACATATGTTACACTGCTGAATTTCTGCTCTATGCTGGGATCACACACACATCCGTGTGTTCTCACCATGCATACTGAGGAAAATGGGTGTACTTTGTCACAGCGGTTGTGTGTCTGGCTGATGGAGTGAGAGCGTAAGCAGGGGGAACGCAGACAGAAAGCCCGCCCCGTCCTCCACAAAGACATGCATGGGAGTGTGGGGGTGTGGGAGGGAGCAGGCACTGCGGGTGAATTAACTAGAGAAATGATTGAAAAGGCCCGAGAAGGGAATTGAGCTTCATGAACATCCATTATTGAGTTGAAGCAATGGGGACGAACATAAGAAAATTGGATGGAAAAGGGGCAGAATAGCGAGGTCGGTGCGGGGGTGGAGGTGGGGGGGATGTGCAGCGAGGAGGCCGGAGGTGTAGCGGGGAGTAAGAGAGGGAGATGTGTGTGTGTGTGTGTGTGTGTGTGTGTGTGTGTGCGTTTCATCAGTGATAGGACACGGACAAAAGGAAAAAGATTGGATAAGACACATTAGACCAAGCTCCATAAAAAGGAAAATCAGGTGAGAGGTTGGAGCCTATAAGAGGCACATTTACATTTCTTTTACAAGAAAACACCCACAAAAGGAATCGACCCATTGAGAGTGATGACGCATACGAGGAGGCGGACAACAAGAAACCCCTCAATCTTTGCTCAAGAGAAGACCAACAACAACAAAAACAACAACAACAACAACAACAAAAGTGGTGTGTTCCAACATTTCAATGGTAGCATTGAATTGAAGACCTTTGTCCCAGTCTGGACCGGCAGGAGACCCACAGCTCACACAGTTATCACTCACTCCAACCTGTTGCCGTCTCTATCTGGATCCCCCAGCTGACGGATCACCTCAGAGTAGCACATGCTGTTGTCACAAAGACAAACAAACCCGTTGACGTGACTAACGAGGCCTGATTTCCAGGCTCGGGGTGGATGGAGGGAGGGGCAACGTATGCAGGGAAAAACCTACTAAATTGGGGCTCTTTTGAATGCATAAGAAGCCGGTGGCATCCATTAAAGTCCTGCATTGAAGCCGTCAGGGACATCAATAAATCATGTTGCAAAGGAGGATCCTGCGCGCTGACCCAATGCAGGCTTTGTCCCACCAATCATTCATTGTTAGATTCAATGTCAGGGGCCAGAGCGACTGTCACTGCATTTAAAGTTACACTGGTGAAGTAAAAACACAACATTGCTGATGAAGTTCTGCATGGCACTCATGCCATGGAAGAAACATATAATTCAGGTGCACTGATCAATCAAACTGGAGCACTTAGTGTGGTATGCAGGCGATCAGTGCTCATGCACTACCCTGGATGCATCATCAACCCTGAGGGGCGGGGCCACTACGCCCTGTGGAAGGTAGGGGTATTTATCTTTCTTTCCAGGGGTCACCTCATGCTACATGCGATGGAGAAAGATGCGGTTCGAATTTGCGTGCAGGGCCGACGAGGCAGGTGTTGGAGCCCGGCCGGTCGGGTCACGTCATCAGCGGGCAGCTGGCAGCCGCACTATTTGAACGGGAGGCTGGACGGGAAGTCAAAAATAGGAGCTGCAAAAAACATCCATCAATAAGACGGGTGACGGTTCGCCAGGCTGTACTTCTGAACTGCTGCTGCTCCGTCACCTCGGCAATAAAGGCGGAGAGGAACTGCATGTGTGCGGATCTACGGTCAGGGAAAATCTGTCCGAGGTCACGTGTGAATGAATGAAACGGACAAAACCTGGATTAAGAATACACTTCTATCAAGTCTTAAGTGTGGAGTTTTTTTGTAATACTTAAAAAAAGGGTAAGCAATAGCTCAATGTATTTCAGCACCGTCATCTTCAAAAATCTATATTAATTAATGCGAGTTAACTGTCATCGATAGTTTCAGCTAATTGTATTTCTCAGCGTTAAAGTCTAAACGTTTCCTCTCAGACCTCCATCCACAAGCAGAATTACAATTACGGTGGATGAATACCGAATCTCTCGTTTATTTAAGGTTTTGCATTGAAGTAATTTAATAAATATATATATATATACATATTAAGTCCCCCCAGGTTGCTTCAACCTCCTGAATAATAACTATGCTCCTCATCAACATGTTAAGGTATCTGACAAACCCGGAGGAAGACCTCCACGCAATCAAAAATTTACTAAAACATTTACGTTAACTTAGGATTTCCCTGATCTATGAACTAGACAGATGTCGTTTGAATGATAAATAGAAGCAGTATCAATAACGATCTCAATGTGCCCTTGGGAAAAATCCTGTGCCTACACTTTCTTGGTAATGAATGCCTGAAATGCAAATGTACAAGAACTAAAGGGAACCACAGTGTGTCCGCCTCATTACTCAACAGGATAGCATGTATTACTGTTGTTTGGAAAACCCCAGGGCATTTCGACATAACTGATAATTAACGATGTCCTCCTTTCCGGCCGGCCGGCCCTCCGTGGATCACAGTTAGCCTCGTTCATGCTAATCACGACCAGCGGACGAACCGCCATGGGAGTCCCTCCAACTCCCTCGGGGCGAATGAAGAGGCTTTATCTCCCAGTGCTCGTCAGAATACCGATGAGCCTTTATCGCATCATACCGGCGCAAGCACCACGGAGACGATCCCTAATACAAAGAGTTTCATATCTCACGTTACGGGATAACGGCTAACGAGCCTAAATCAAAGCAATCATGAGCCTTAAATGGGTTTTTATTGAAGGTAGTCTAAACCCTGGATTTGAGTCTTTGACAGAGCGAGTCGATCCGATCCGATCCGTCAGTTCAGGCCGACCTGTCTGACTAACTGCTGGTAAAATTGGATTATCTCGCCTGGACTGAGCGCTATCAGCTATGACTCATTTCAAAATGCCAACAATGCTACGACAGCACCGTCACCCCTACTACAACCGTCACTGCAACTAATAGTACTTCCTTTAATAGCAATATTTATGCTGCTACCATTTCAGAATAATGTATATTATATTATTGGATTACAAAGGTGGGGCTGATTTTGACTTGATTTGTTGTTGGCTAGAATACAGTAATCTGTAATAATAATTCACGAATGAATGAGCATTATCAAATAAATGTGGGAGATTAAAAACAAAATCTGTCAATCACAAGGTCACGATCACACGCTGAAGGATATCAGGCTTTATCCTCTATTTTATTCTAAGATGGGCCCATCATTTACAAAGTGAACAACTTTTGCATTAAAGAAGACTTAAAACTTGCGATTTAAACCATAAACTCATGTTCACACAGTTTACTGGGTTATCATTTAGGAGAGAAGTCTAAAGTCTACACACTGGTCCTTTAAGTACAGTAAATATCCTTTCACTGCAACGGCTTGAGCCCCCGTAAATATGCGTCCACACTACAACAACAACTGCTAATCCCCCTCCTCTTCCTCCCGTCAGTTGCTGAAACAGTAAATAAAGCCTGAGTCCTTCTCACTACACATGCATACGGTTAAAAAACAAGACAAATCAATGATTAAATTAGAAGGGGCACTCGGTAGAGCGCATACCTTTGCATATCACAAGATTGGGCATTGAATTATGAACATTTTAGCATTAGTTGCACGCAATTGGATACAAATTGACCGCGCTATGTTAAAAAGAACGTTTACATTTTCATGACCTTGACCTTTGACCCGATCGATCCCCAAATCTAATCAAATGGTCCCTGGATAATAACCAATCATCCCACCAAATTGCATGCGATTCGGTTTAACACTTTTTGTGTTATGCGAGTAACACACATACAAATAAATAAATAAATATGGAGGTAATGAGTTTTTATGAACAGTTAAGGCTGTCAGGAAAAGAACAAATGGTGAAATGCTATACGTTGAACTGTGAAGCTGTAACAAACTGGATGAGTGGTGATCTCGTTTCACCATAAAAGGAAACAAAAGCGTTTTCCTTTCTCTTTGATGATGTTCTACGAGTACGCTCATGTTTCAAGAATGTAGCTTTTCCAATTCTTTCATGACTGAGCTACATTTGCATTCCTGCATTGTACGATGACAATAAGATGAGGCGTACACACACATATATATTTATCGAGAGACATCTTTAAGGTCTAACAGACACATTCCTTTAGCTTCTGGGCGTGTTCGTCCGCCGTTCCGGGTTTTCTGTCCCGCGGGGGGAAACCGTCAGATAGGACACATCCTGTGGACCTCTGGAACCGTCCTGGCGGAGGAGGGCTGGATGGGCGGAGTGGGAGAGGAGGTGGAGCGGGGAGGGGCGCTACAGATGTGAGCCCTGCGATAAGAGGGGAGCTCTTTCGTAACAGGATAATGGCTTCCTGTTTGAATGCCGCCGCAAATTGTTCGCCGGCTTTAGGAACGCGGCTTTGAACGGAGGCGCGTTTATCTGGGGATCAGACGGAGGGAGAATGCGAAAGCGAGAACAACAAAGAGTTTTTGTTTATCGTTTAGCGGGATAATGATTTGGCTACAGCGACTGACAGCGGCAACAGGAAGGAGAAACGTTAAACAGGAAGTTGTCTGGAATCTGGGGAGAACCCTGAATCACAGCCTTGCTAGCCTTTGCATACTTTACTTTATGCACAGTCACTTTCTTTCTTTCTTATATTTATATTTTATTGTGTTTAGTTTATCGGTGCTACTGTGTCAACAAATTTCCCCTTGGGGATTAATAAAGTATATTTATATTCTGCTTCTATTCTATACAACTAAAGTCACTGACACAACCAATGTTCTCCACCTTTACGGAGGATTTCAACCTTTTCACTAATGTCGGCGGCTTAAATCACACAAGACTAGACAAAGTCAGACTGGGAGGACAAGTCAAGCCTTCTAACTAGCTAACGCTAACGAGCTAACGCTAACGAGCTAACGCTAACGAGCTAACGCTAGCTAGCATACGCTAACTAGCACACGCCAACTAGCTTCCAAATGGCTCACTTCCAAACCCAATTCGCAAGTGACCGTCTCACATATCGTTGCTTTTGCTTCGAAAGACGGAGCAGCCAGACGAGTAACTTCTCCGTATTGTTTCAGGTGTCTAACGTCTTCACGCAGGGACCCCTGACGAGTCAGAAGACTAACAAACAAAAAAACGAGTAGCGAGGAAATCTCTTCCCGCTCCGTCGCCCGTCATCATCTGCCTCAGTTCTCTTCTATCTCCCTCCTCCTGGATGCAGCCTGAGGATGTTAAGGCACATCTGTCTCCTGCAGATGGCTGCGACAGACAGATAAATGAGAAACGTCTGCGTATAGCACAGAGGCGGAGGTCTCAGGTGGGCCTCCGCTCACTGTGAAAGAGGCAGCACTGATGGAAGTGTGAACTCGATGCGAAGTAGAGAGCACTAGGCTCCCAGAGAAATAGAAATACAGTCTTAATATAAACTCAATACAAAGCTAGGCCCGCATTTTTCTCGACTCACACCGCTGCGATGCGACCTCGCTCCACCTCTGCCTGCAGCTTAAAGCACTTCTCTCACAGCAGTCCGCTCCGAGTTTATCACTTCTGAGGGATTAAGGCAGATTTGTCAGACAGCCTTTGGCTCCGCTGGCCCGAGGTGGGGCTCGGGGGTGCGTAGCAGATATCGTCATCGGCCTGTTCAGTTAACCGTCCGGCAGCCCGGTGGGTCCCAGTCCGACCCTCCGCGCTCCATATTCATGTGACATTCTGCGCTGGTCGCCTGCCAGAGACGTTATCATGTTCTCTGAATCTAAAGCAGCACGGGAACCAGAACTCAGGGGATACAACACGGTGCAGCATCTGAAATCTACAGGTTCCCTGAAGGCATTCGTCAACGACAAACCACCATGAGAGCGGCGTGTGGTTGGAAAAGAAAAGGCATCACCCTGAATGTCACTCCCCTCCCTCGGGTTTACTCACTCAGCAGCTGGCAGCGCAGGACCTGCAGGCTTGTCTTCATGGTATCATGTGATCCGGTTCCTCCTCCACAGTGCTCATGGTTCTCTAGTGAAGACAGAGAGAGGGAGAGAGAGAGGGGGGGAGCAGAACAAGGAAGAGAGGTAAGAAGAAACTCAGCGCTCAGGTATCAAAATCACATTCGAGTCACGGTCCGATATCGGCGTGATGCACTGTGATTGTGTCCGGGCCGGTTTAAGTAGGGAACACACACAAAAAAAGAAAGAAGGCATTGCAGATAAGATTGTGCGGCTTAACCTCGACACTTTAATCCCTGTAATGACCGTCAGAGAACAGTTACACCTCTCACAGCGGATCATGTGAATTACACCCAACTGAAATGTCACAATAAAAGAGCTGATGGAGCGGTGGAGGAGCGCCGGCTTCAAATCAGCGTTGGCATCCTGCGGGCTGGTGAGTAAAAACGATTAAGGAGCATTAAAACGTTGACCAGTAAGCCTGGCTCTGAGACGCCCACTGAGAGTGTGTCAGCCAGACAATAACCCGAGGGTGCTCTTTAGGAGAATGACTCACTGATGGTGTTCTGTTAAATGAAAGAACACACACACACACACACACACATCTCCTTTCACCCCCAGAGGAGTGTGTGCAGGTGTGTGTGTGTTCGCCTACCTTTTGTGGTAGTGCCCTTGGGCAACACACCCCTCACCTGAAATAGTCCACACGAACACACACATACTCCTCAAGAAGTGCATTTAAAACAAACACACACACATGAGGCACCCTTCAACCTACCTGCATGAATAATCTGTTGTGTGTGTGTCACAAGTGAAATTGGATTTGCACCCCCCCCTGCAGAATGAGAGGTCTTGTTTCAGGTGACCTGTGTTTCAGTGGGAGACGTGTGAGATGAGGTGGGGCAGTCGATAAAGCAGAAGGTAGCAGGGTGCTGATCCTTTCATGAGGCCTTATTTCTCCTGAATGGAGCCCCCGCGGTGCAGGCTGAGGAGGCAACACACTACAACTGAGTCATCCTCTTTGTGTTGCTGCCATTGCAGCAACCTTTCAACAGCCAACCTGAGCTCACAATGTTTTGAGATATATTTTCGGGAAATGTGTTGAATGAACCTAACTGATATTAAATCCATCCACCCACCCGTCCATCTACCGTCTATCGGATATTTTAAAGGATTTTTGACGTGTTTGCCTCAAAGGGAAAATCAGAAGCGTGTTGGGCACAGTATTGTAACAAATGAAAATTTTGAAAAAGACACATTCTCTTTCCCTCCTCCTGACTTCGTTCTATTGTGACAGCATGCAGGGAAATAGATAAATATAATTAATGAAAGTAAGATACGAACACATCAGAAAATGAAAATAGAGACACTCGCTCAACTCACAGCTGGGACTATAATGGCTCGGGTTCAGACGCAGTATGGTGCGGGTGATTGCAAAAGAGTCGAGGCTGCAAGAATACAGTATTAAGAGCAGAGTTTCTCCCAGCTTCACTTCTGAGGAAATGACACCAGCTGCAACCCCCCCGAAACCCACCGTCATCACGTCCACTCGCAGCCACGCCAAGATGCTGCGGCTCGGTACCGTCGGAGCTTTACTCTTTCGCCCGCGTGTTAATTTTTTTCATCATGTTCCTGGCCTAATGAGCTCACTGGGCCGGTGCGCCGAGAGCAGCTGAGCCTCTCCACGGTGATTACACCTCATCAGCACTGTCAGGCCGGCTCAGCCTCATTGACACGCTCTTTAATTTGCGTGGCACGAGGGGCGAGGCCGAGCGAAGGTGAGGGTGGGGGGAGAGTGGAGAGACAGTGGTGTTTGACTTAGACTTGTTACTTCAGAGCAGAGCAAGTTTTTCGTGGATAAAGGAGGTCGATGTATGGAGAGAAGCCTCCCGCTGCTGCGAACACGCGCAGGTAGACGATAATAAGAAATGGCGGTCAGGGCCGCGGCACTAAAACCTCCCGCCGGCACAGAAAGATGGGAAGCTGGTGAGGGATCATGTCGTTGTTGGTGCCGGGTGAATGGAGGCGGAGTCTGCTCACACTGACATTGTTGTTACATTACAGAATGCAGCCCCCCCCCCCCCATCTCATTCATGCCAACACACAAAGGGGTTTAAACTAAAATATGCAAAGTCATTTGGAGAAATTAAGTCTGTGGCTAAACTCCAGTGTTATTTCTTTCAACCGGTACGTTTATAACCCCGTGTGCTTTTTGAGTGCGGTGCTGTTTTTTTCCGCCTGAACCTGCAGGTCAGGAACTTTGTGGAGAGACAAGAAGGAAACTTCCTGTATCAGAAAAGACAGATGTCTACACCCTCCCCGAGCCAATAATAGTGTCACTAGTGACAAGGAAAGAAAATGGGGGATATTTGAAATCCACCCCAAAAAATAGAAACAGGAATAAAAAAATATATATATTCTTAAATTAATTAAACCTTTTACAACCACAATAATGCTGGCTTCCACAATAATAGACCAGATGTATGATTACATCATACGGACACAGCTTTACCCCTTGAGCTCAACACCGTGCACAGCCGAGCTTCCCACCGGAGAGGCAAAAGAAAAGTTGCATGGCAACTGACATGCACGCAGACGGCAGCCATCACCATGGCAACCCTAATAGTACATTATATTCAAATTCATTCACAAGGACATTTCGGGGCCCAAAACTGAATCGGGGGTGGGGGGACGGGGGACGGGGGACGGGGGACGGGGGGCGACAGAATTACCGAATTTCTCACTCCCCGTAGGCACAGTGAGAAATCCAGTAACAAGTTTTACTCTGACACCCGGTGCAGCCTTTGTGTTTCCAGTGATGCTGACAGGACTTGGTCCTGGTCTGAATAGTATGTCTGGAGGGTGTGTGTGTGAGTGTGTGTGTGTGTGTGTGGGGGGGGGACTAGAGGCCAAAGCCAAGGTCACCCGGGACGTCACAATGAAATAAGCCTGTCACTCCAACTCCCCGTGGCCACCAGCCGCAGGGATAACAATGCTTTTAATTTTGGACTTCCCTCTATTCTGCGGTTATGTACAGGAGCCGAGGCAGCAGGCTGGCTGCTCGCCCAGAGAGAGGAGGAGGAGGAGGGGGAGGAAGAGGGAAGGGTGGTGTGGGAGGCGCCGGCGGTGTGAACTACACTGTCGTGCTCTCGCAGTCAACTGATAACTGGACCTGCAATCACGACGTTGTAGCTGCCGCTTTCCTCCTCGCAGTTCTGACGCCGCGCTCTGCTTTATCTCTTCGCCACGTAGCTTCTCCCCGTGAAGCGTGAAACCTGCGGCTGAGACATAATCGAAGAGATACATACGTGCGGCGAATTACATAGGTGTAGGAAATGGCGTACTCGCAGTATGATCGCAACAAAAATCTGGATCCTTCAACGCAGAATGAACCGCATCAATTCCCAGACTCGATTTAATCTCAGCTGTGTGAGGCGAACTCAGCCCTTCCACAGCGACCCAGGAGACATGCTCACACAGAGGGTGCCCATTTTTCCTTTAATGACGCCTTTACCCTTCTGACGGGAAATCAACGAACACTCCCAGATCGCTCTGTTTCTCCCTCCGTATCTCAGGCGCTATACTCTGGGACTGTTGACGCCATCTTGGTGACCTTGAAAAACAACGTTCCGCTTGGCACCAATCACGTGAGACTGTGGCTTATTGTGCAAACGGGGGAGGCCGATTACTGATTACAGCTGTGAACAATCCTGTTATGAGACCATTTTCCGTGGGTGGGAGGGTTGAGAAGCAGCGCCGATGACTCGAGAGAGACTCTGGGGGCTTCGATAACTTAATTGTCCGGCAGGATACACACAACAACTGAATGATTACGCGTATTGATTCCATCCAACAACAGGCCTAAATTAAATGCTCGCAGCAAGAAGAAGCACAAAGCAGGAGTAGGTTTCCAGGGAGCTCTCTCCATGCTTCCATCTCTGACGGCGGCCACATTGCTGAGTCACGGCGGCGAGCTGAACGCGTGAGCGCCGTCAGCCGTGGCCGTGGTTGGTAAACCCGGCAGGATGAGATACAGGTGCTGCGTCATAAAGGCTGACAGAGGATGTGCAGGTTATAAATCAGAGACGCAATACCCCCCCCCCGCCCCCCGTACTGGTCATTACTGTACTTTATTTAGTTGCACAAAAGCAGGAAACCCGAAAAAAAACCTGTTACTATGTGCAAGTAAATCCACAGATTTGCTTCCTTTTTTTTTCTTCAAATACTGAAGATGTAAACGCATACAGAATATATATATATATTTATATATATATATATATACATTTGTACGACTGATATAATGACGACGGGTGGAACAATTGGACTAAAGTTAAGTAGCAGTGCGTATTTAGGGGAGAAGTGCTTTATTTCTCCATTACTGTGCATCGCCTCCTACATGTTGTGCTTTATCACTTGATTTTCGCTGTGAATCTGGCACACCGCTGGAATCTTTTGTAAATGTCGTAACGCTTCTGTTTGGGCCATAACTATAAGATAATTCCATCATGCAGCTTTTCCAGACTTTCCAAATATTATCGGACCGATTTGATCAAATTATGAGATACTTTGAGAGTTGTGACACTCAAAACAAGAATTAGGATTAGGCTGAGGCGTATTTCTGTTTTTCTTTTTTTTTTTTGGTAGAGAAAAACAGATTTAAAAAATGTGTTCAAATCATCAAATCATGGAAGATTTTAACACAAACATTTTAGAGATTTTTTATTTAAAAAATACAAAAAAAAAGAGAATCTCAGCTTCTCACATCGCATCCACAGAGAGGAGAACCTGCGGCGGCTCTCGCAGGACGCAATAAATCTCTCATTTGTTCAGAGGACAAGTGAGGAAGAGCTCCCGTGGGCATACGAGGAGGGGGAGAGGAAAAGCATCACCGGCCTCTCCATTTCTCAGCGGGCACACACACGGCCAATTACCAAAGCAATTCATCAGAGGAATCATGGCCAAAGCCCGGCCTGTGGGCGTGGGAGCACATGGGAGACACGGAGAGAGAGATGAATGGCAGAAGGCTCCATCTCCCGTCTGTAACGGCCCTTTTCTCAGGTGGAGAGTTTAACGGCACAAGCTTCCTGTGCACCTCACAGCGGTTTTAGGAGCTCTCAAGTCCTCTCAGTCCAAGTCAAGTTATTGCAAGGTGGCTTTTGCTTTCAAGTTACTCATAGTTCTCAAGTCCAATATTCGATTTCAAGCCTTACTTTTTGTGACTTAAGTTCAACTCAAGTCAGAGTGTCAGGCCAAGTCCCCCATGAGTCAAGTCTCAAGTAAATCAAGTACAGAACCAGTCTCGAGTCATTCTCGAGTCAAAGCTAGTAGTCACGGTTTAACTAACGTCTCCCAGGAGTCAATTCCAACCCAAGACACACGTCTCTAGTCTCAAGTCAAGTCTTTAAGGAAGTATCGTCTCAAGCAAGTCAAATCTTACACTAGTTGAATCCAAGTCAAGTCATTATTGGGACTGTTGTCCCCTTGGAGTCCAGGTCTTAAGTCTCATTAGTGTCTGAAGTCGATATCTTTGTAACTCGAGCTTCAAGTCTCACGTAAGTCAAGTCCCACAATGCTTCAAGTCAAGTCTCATGTCCTCATTTTATTGACTTAAGACTGACCTTCAATTCAGTCTTTAAGGAGTCCAGTCTCACATGGGTCAACTCTCAAGTCAAGTCTTAATGAAGCCAAGTCCTGTTTGAGTCCAAGTCTTGATTCTTATGAGTCAAATCTCTGAGCAATCAATCAGGTTTAGTCTCAAGTTGTTATTTTGATGACTTAAAGTCTTTCCTGAGTTCAAGTCTTTTTTAAAGGGTAAATCCCCGAGTTAGGGAGCACTGTGAAGGCCTCTCAACGATGCTAACCGCGCTAATAGTGCAAACTAAGGGCTCACAGAGCTAACTGTTTACCTGAATGGGGACCGGAGGATGGGCGAGGCAAGTCCTCATTTTGTTGACCCGAGTCTCAAGACTGACCTCAGGTCTGTTTTGAGTCAAGTTTGGGGAAAGTCAAGCTCCGCAGCTGCCAAGTGAAACCTCAGTTTTGAGACGTAGATCCGACTTGAGTCTCAAATCTTGAGGTCGCTGGTATGTTTTCACGCGGCAGGAGTCGATGCCAGACTCACGATATCAAAGTTGGCGTTCATTAAAACCAAGGCCAGACTGTCTGGGGACGGAATCAGAGGAACAAAGAGGGAGACAGGTAACGGAGCCCCGGAGAGGAGCCTGTGACGGACTTTGTTATATCACTGGAAAGACGACACCGCCGACTGAATATCAAGCCCCTGGATGATTGAAGCCGCGCTGTCGGCGAAGGCGTTTCATTAGCGTTGAAGTCAGACCTGAACACTTTATCCGGAGATTTGTGTGTTACAACGATCACTTGCAGAGGGATCCACTAACAGATGCCTTTTTTTCTATTATGGGATGAGTACAGAAACAACTGAAACAGAAACAGAAGAAACACATTGGGAGTAGTTGCACGCAGCACAAAAAATAAGTTGATTAGAGTGCTTCATCACGAAGCACCTCATTGCTCTTAGATGATGAACACCGAATCTGATTAGATGGATTTCTCCTATGAGTGGATGATATTTGTCTTATTTTGTGATACTCACACAGCTGGAAGCCTGCGTTACCTGCAAATGCTCTGCACGAGTGCGCCGCTTCTCTAATGAGAGAGGTTTGGGGCAGTAAAGGAGCAGCCATTGGGATTCAGCTCAGCCTCGCCACTGTCTGAGTCGTAAATATCCTTCCCTCCGTCTCCCTCTCTCTCCTCGTCCTCGTGCGACCCGCCCTGACTGAGCGAGCGACTGATACTGCGAGCTGCCCGGGGACGAATAGTAACGCGAGACTGCGGCGTGTCACGTCTCCCCGCCGCGCTTGTCACAACACGGCAACGCGTTTTAAAAAGGATAGAAGAAGAGAGGAAGAAAATGGGTGAAAGGGGCTTAAGATGACAGGTACATCCACCACACTTAGTGGCCAACGCCGCCGGAGACATTTGTTTCTCTTCATGAGGCGGTGTCATCGCCATCCACACACGCACAGGAGACGCTGTTGTTTTGTTTGTTTTTTTTGCTCACTTTTTAAAATGTTACCATAACAATATGTATTTTCATACAGTCACTTTCATTACATTACATTACACGTCATTTAGCAGACGCTTTTATCCAAAGTGACTTAAAATAAGTGCATCAGCCTAGAGTACAAACTAAGAACAACAAGAATACAGAAAGTAACATTTCTTTAACATAGTCAAACTACAAAAGTCCCATAATAAGAGCATAATAAGTGCCACTGAAGTGATAATCTGTGTTTTAATCCTGATATAGTCGGAAAAGATGTGTTTTTAGTTTCTGGCGGGAACCTTGTCAATGGTTTAGTTGTATGTCTTGGTGCTCACTCCAAAAAAAAGGATAATAATGAATAGATTGCATAATAAAATATAATTAAATACAAATAAAATAAATAATTGAAATGATAATTTTCCACTCCTGAGGGTAGTATTGTATGTGCAATATATGCTTTTCCGGAAAGTTTTATGTGAAATGCTGTTTTTAACCCATCTAAGCTCTGCAAGGGTCCCGTTGGAGGAATAACAATAATGTATGTTTTCAATTTGCCTTGAATATAAATATCTGATCACACCATAGATCGTTTGACGAATGCAAAAAAACGTAAATACAGATCTGGATAGTGTTTTTATATTCGCGTGGCATTTGTTTCACAAGGGTATATTTAATTAGCTCTGCACTAATGAAGCGAGGATGATATAATGGCCAAAGCGTTGCTTTCCATTTGACTAAAAAGAGACGGCCGGTCAGCAGGCAGCATGAATAATGTAAAAAGAACAATCTTTTACAAGACTTGTGTAGCTTTGAGAAGAAGTTAATAATTAGACTGCACATGGAGCTCAAGAATCTGATTGCTAAAATGAATACAACCCTTTCTTTGCCCTTTTTCTCTTTCATATCTCAAACCCCCGGGGAAGGACATCCGATCAAAGCCTCATCTTTGGCTTCTGTCTCTCAGCCAGATTTCCAGAGCGTTACATCTCACGGTGTCAGGTTGATATGTAAAGCGTGCCTCTCCCGCTCGGCCACATTGATTACCGGACCAGCGGCGCTCAATGAAGCCACCGGTATTGGATAACAAGCACATCATCCTCCCCGTAATGGCTGTCAGAGATCTAAATATACACCAGGAAAATAGGTTGGGAGACCTTTGATGAAGTATTTCACCTCATCCTCCTTCCTTCTTCCTTATTTTTTTCCTTTTTAAAAAGACTATTTTCAGAATTGATTGAAACTCAACTGATGTGGTTTTGAAGACAGCTCCTGATGCAACGTCCCAGAGGCGGAGGCTGCTCCCCGCCAGTGTGCTCAGTGATAACCGTTCACCGCTGTGTGTTCTCCGGGCGGAGGATGATAGACTCACTTTGCATATGTGCCGCCTTAACTCACAGAAGTCGAGGGAGGCTGTTAGCGCTCTCTAAAGTGATCGTGAGCGGTTCTAACACGGGGCTCGATGTTGTAGAAAAGCCCGGAGCTTTTTCCTTCATCTCCAATCTCTCTTTGCTCCCCTACATCTTTAATGTCATGTCTTTCATCCAAATGAGTATCCTCTTCTTCCTCTTCTCTCGTCTTTACTTCACGCTTGGTCCATCGAACCAAAGGGAGCGTTGTAAAGCTGTCAGTCTGGAAGCTGGCAATTATGGGACATATATATATATATATATATATATATATATATATATATATATATACACTACCGTTCAAAAGTTTGGGGTCACCAAAACAATCTTGTGTTTTCCATGAAAACTCACTTTTATTTATAAAATGAATGGCAAAATTAATAGAAAATATAGTCAAGACATTGACAAGGTTATACATAATGATTTTTTATTGTAAATATTAATGTTGTTCTTCAAACTTGTGGCTCAAAGGAAGGCCAGTTTTAGAGCTTCTCTCACCAGCATAACTGTTTTTAGCTGCGCTCGCAAAAAAAAGGGTTTTCAAGGGTTTTCTACTCCTCCGTTAGTCTAATAATAATACATAACATTTCTATTGCGCTTTTCATAGTACTCAAAGACGCTTCTAAGCCAATAACACAATGTACCACTAGAACACTGGAGACGGGCCTCTACACACCTCTGTAGAGATTTAATTACACACCAGAGAATAGTCATTTACCACATTAACTATGTAGAGAGAGGATTTATGATTAATTCAATGTTATCTTCATTGAACAAAAAGAAAAATAAGGACATTTCTAAGTGACCCCAAACTTTTGAACGGTATTGTATATATATATATATATATATATATATATATATATATATATATATATATATACTAAAAAGAAAACAAGAGCTTGTTTAGTATAGCTATGTGCGTCTGTGCACACTTTAAGAGACAGCATAGAGCTGCTGTTAAACGCAGCATACAAGTTAAACGCTTCAAAGCGGCACTGATCAATATGTTTATGTTAACAATAGATACAATTACTATTTATAATGTCAAAGGAGATGCTCATGGTGACAAGCCCACAGAGCATCATAACCCGACTGCAGTGTGTTCTGGCAGAATGGGTTGTCAGGACCCAAAAGGGGAGGGGGGATCAAGCAGCTGAACAGATATTTCCTTGTTGGCGGAAACAAAACTGCTAATGGATGCTCGTGCTGCTCCACGGCTGACAGGCTCTCCATACAAACTCTATATGATAATCATAAATCAGTATTTCGTTCTCGTCTTTTTCTGCTGCCTCACTATATAATGAGGCAGCAGAAATTAACAATTGATTGATTGAAAATATACTCTCATTTGTAATTGTTCCTGTATGAATACACTCAACACTCAAGGTATAGTGTGCCATTTTGACACAATTTACATCTTGTTTTTGTTTATAAAACTGTCATTATGCAAATGTCCGCTCACAAATACAAACCGCGCTGCCATTGTGACTGAAAAGTGACATTTCTACGACCGAGACGTTGTTGAGACGTATGTCAGCTGTACCCGAACACTGAGGAGACTTCTGATTATAAAGATGAGCAGAACTATTGATGAGCAGAACTATGAACTATTGATAAACTCTGTCAGATTCCTTGAATGTATTTTAACTCTAAATATGTCCTTCTGGTCACATGACATCTATTGCATCTGTCCATCCTGGAGAGGGATCCTCCTCTGTTGCTCTCCTGAAGGTTTCTTCCCTTTTTTCCCCCTGAAGGGTTATTTGGGAGTTTTTCCTGGTCCGATGTGAGGTTTTGGGGCAGGGATGTCTATGTGTACAGACTGTAAAGCACTCTGAGACAAATTTGTAATTTGTGAAACTGGGCTATACAAATAAACTGAATTGAATTGAATTGAACTACAGAGGGTTGGCGACGACGTCATGGGAACATTCAGCTCTGCAGAACGACCGGTCAATACAAGAAAGGGTTAATTTCCACTGTTTACCCCTGGGAAGCCCTTCTGACACCACGTGGATAGGAAGTCTTATCTGAGGACACACCTGCACCCACCGGCCACATTCAGGTAGAGACCGGTCAAAAGAGTGACAGTGATTATTACCATTGTAAGAATGTGACTTCTGCAGAGGAGATAAGAGGAATAATGCCGTGGAGAAAGTCTGACATGTCCGACACGTTCTGTATTTTAGGGTCAGGTGAGTGCTGTCCAAAACGCCTGCGTGTCCAGGAGGGGTGGAGGTTAGCACTACATCAGATCTCCCTGTAAAGCCGGTGTGACAGCCTGTCTGCAGCAGGTTGAGCACCTGTCACGCCAGTGAAGGTGATGGCCGACCTGCTGCTGGTGGCCCAACACACAGTGGCTTTGTAAAGAGTCACATTTCTTTATTAGTTGTATTTTTTAAAGGTTGAATGATGTAAAAAATCTGTTGATATTTAAGATTTTTTTTAAAGACAAGACTCTGGAGAATTACAAAGGTATCCTCAATTAATGAAGCATGATAAGTAACGGTTAATGGGGACAAGTTTTTGTTGTTTTGATTATTGTTTTATGTAAATATGTATGTGTGTGGATTTATGTGTGTGTGTGTGTGTGTGTAGATGTATATGGGTTTGTGAATGTGTATGTATGTGTATGTATATATGTGTATATATATATATATATATATATATATATATATATATATATATATATATATATATATATATATGTGCATGTGTATGTGTATATATGTTTGTGTGTGTATATATATATGTATATGTACAGTACATGATTCTCTGAATTAAGTTTTCTCGTGAAATCATAGGTTAGGGCACTTTGACCCTTTCGGTTAGCCGCTTTCTTCTTTTGTTGTAAAACAAATCTTACTTTTTGTATATAACCAAAATAAAATAAACTAAACTAAACTAAACTCATTTTTTTATTTTATACAGCCCAATATCACAAATTACAAATTTGCCTCAGAGGGCTTTACAGTCTGAACACATATGACATCCCTGACCTTTGACCTCACATCAGATCAGGAACTTTGAGCTCACATCACTCCCAAAAAATAGAAAAAATCCTTTCACGGGGCAAAAAGGGAAGAATCCTTCAGGAGAGCAAGAGGAGGATCCCTCTGCAGGATGGAAGCAATAGATGTCATGTGACCAGAAGGAAGTGTGACAGAGTTACTACACATTCAATGAATATGACAGTGTATGAATAATTAGTAGTGCGTGGTCCACGATGTAGATAACCACGATCCATGAAACAGAAGGAGGAAGAGAGGAAGAGGGGGGAGGAGGATTAATATGAATATATTCAATCTGCAACAGACGGAAAATCTGTGTGCAATTATACAACCACAGAAGAAGAGACAACTTGAATAAAACGCTGCTCGTTTGCGTCATTTTGAACAAAAGCTTTTCAAATGATGGTCAGACTTGTAAAACATTGTCAGCACAGAATGACCCTAAAGAACAAAGGACAAAAAAAGAAAAAAAGGAGCGAGAAAGATGAACATGGTGAATAATTCCTCATTGGAGAATAATCTATAGCTAGTATTTTTCTCGCATTTCTAATGAATGCATGGGATGTCTGCTGTATGCCCTTTTCTAAATCGGAGAACAGTTAGCAACATTCATTGGACATCCCAGCCAATCCCCTCGCTGCTCAAGCTGTTCTCCGCTCTGATTGGCAAGGCAGCAGGTATTTTTAGCCCCGGATCGTCAATAAAAGGCAGACACCTTCTCCACACTGAGACAAACTGACAAGCCAACACTACAGCAAAAGAAAAACAGCACGACACAGCACCGCGACGCCGAGGGCGCTGCGAGCCTCCGTCTGCCCTGCAGCCTCCCGGCGTGCGTCACACTCACACTAGGCCTCCACGCCACCTTTACCCTCTCGCAAGAGCAGGTGCATCTTTATTTAACGCCGGTATACGCCGGCGTACGCCGGTATACGCCGACTCAAACCTCCGGGAGCGCGGAGGCACTTATCAGTGCACTGCGGCACAACTGCTGCAACATTTCACTGCGTAGGACCGTTTTGTCAAAGTGATTCTGCCTCGAAGTCCCCAACGCGGAGCCCTTTCTGAGGGGGAGAGTTAGCGGCCCGCGGGTGAGACGTGACTCACACGTGGATGAAGTGGAAGCCGAGTCGCCCTCGCGCCCAGACGAGCTCCGACGGGAGGACGGATACCGGCGTGGAGCTGCACGTCTGGGCGATTCACGTCGCCTCACAAAACCATCGTGCACGAACATGAACATGAAATGTGTTATTCCTCGAGGGGGATTATAGGATGTCGTAAAATGGCAAAACAAGAGGTTGCACCATCAAGAGGTTGCACCATCTACTCTTTTAGTGTTTTTTTTACCAGACGCAAAATAAGACGCCCCCGGGTTGCCACCAGCAGAGAGGGCATCATATCACAAACAAGCGTAATCCCTTCAGATCAGAGGCCGGCTCCAACAGGGCGGGGCGTTGGGCTGATCTCCACATGCTGAGGGGCTGAACAACAAACCCTGGGCTCTTCATCATCATTAAAGATGCTGTGAAATGAAACTGATGCAATAGAAGAGGGGGGGGGGGGGGGTCCCACTCTAAGGATCGGGACCCCCCTGCGGAGTCCTAAGATAAATCCGGGGGGGTCATGAGGTCATTTACGACATGGAACATTAAAAACATAAAATTGGTTTGAATTGTGAAATACTGGATATTTGACCTCGTACTTTTCCACCTTAACTGGTGAGGAGGACCGACAACAAATATTGGGTTTTGAGATTATTTTATCAAACGTATTGATCCCAAGATGAAGAATGAACTCACTCAAATATAATAATGTGGAGTATTACCTCTAAAAATCATGTGTCAACACATTCATACTCTTGTGGATGACAAACAGCTCATCAAAGAGTAACAACACAACACATATCGGGAAAGATAATATGTGTTTCACACCTTTAGACGTCAAACGCAACAAAGGAAAATAACTAACCGAGAAGATTCTTGTTCCATAACGGTATCCATATCTCAAGATGTCGGGGAGCGTATATATGTGGCAGTAGGCAGTGGAATTCAGCCTTTTCCTGTAAACATACGCTGTGATCATCTTACTATTAAAAGAGTATGAATCACACAGGAGCGATGTCCGCAGCAAAAGACTCGTTGGTGCATTCAGGAATGTCCATGAGGTCGCCACACTGCTAAAAGGTGAAAATACATATTGTTTCCACACACTTCAGAAAGTCCAGGAAGTTCCTCACTCACACACACACACACACACACACACACATTCCTAACTGTACCCCTTGACGCAACCTCTTGACAATGGCAGGAACGAGCGGCCGCTGGAGAAGGATGTTTTTTCGGAGTGGAGGGGCGGCCATTGTACCTCGTTTCCTTGAGCGGCGCAGCAGAACCAGCTGGGACGAGCGACCGAGAGGAGCAACATCCGTACAGAGCGACCACGGTCCAGAGCTTTCCCGCCGGGCGACGACCACGTGTCCGGAGACGGGGGGGACGGGGGGGTAGAGATGTTGTATTGTTCTCCTCCACCTCCCTCTTTTGCTCCACCCCCCACTATTAGTGAGACGGATTAACTTCAAGAGCTGCTAGTCCAGAGAGTGTGTCTGGCTCGCTGTGTGTGGACATACACACACACACACACAAACGCGCGCGTGTCCACGCGATTTAAGCTGACGGAGGAACGCGGACCAGGACAATAGGCCTGAAAGAGAAGAATTTAGACCGGTCGCTCAATTCTCACATCAGACTAAAGGCCTGATGAGCCAATTACACCAGGACTACATTGCATGTGGTGCAACACACACATGCACGCACACACACACACACACACACACCCCAGTGCGTACGAGTCCGGCGGACTCCGGACGTGACACAGTTCCAGAGTGATGGAGCCCGGGGTCCTCCATCTTGGACAGCGGTGACCTTTCTGCTGCCGCCGCCGCGTGATTAGAGACGTGGCGTTTGGTCTGGAGCTGTAAAACATGACGGAGACGACAGGCGATACGACGCCGCGGGGACCCGACAGCGGTGACATTTTAAACTGAGACCCTGAGCCGGTCCACTGGGAGTCCAGTGGAGGAGGAAGCATGTGGCGTCGTATCTCGGTGCAAACGGCACACCCGTGACACGGATTGTTCTCAGAAGAGCAACGCGGACCACCGGGATCACCGTTGCCAAGAATTTTGAACAATTTAGCAAAACCAATTGACTGGAATGACGAACGAAGCCAGCGATCCATGATGGAAGGATCCAAGTCATTATTTATTAAGAATAAAGTGAGAACATGTTTTGTTGCTAAAGAAATGTGGAAATAAAGTCAAATAAATATTTCTGAAAGCACACAAAATATTCTAATTTATTCTAATTAATTATTAGAATTAGAATAATTGGTGTGCTTTCCCTGATTGGGAACACAAACGCAAACTTCTTCTTTTTTTGCTTTTTTGTTTTTTACGGAAACATCAAATTTTATTATGTGATACATTTTTATTTATTTTTATATTTTATTTATATTTTATTAGTGTTCAGAATCTCACATACACATATTTATTTTTTTCAGATTCTATGTATAAAGAGAAATAAAAAGAAATAATTCAACAGATACGCAAATAAAGAAACAAAAACAATACCATAGTAACAAAACTATAAATAAAACAGGGAGAAATCATTTCCCATAGAGTAAAGAAATACAGTCACTTTTGCCAGTGCTTAAGAAATGTTTCCGTTCTTTGGTAACGCAAACTTCTTCATATTGTAAAAGTCATTTAAATATGGCTGCAACTTAGGCATATTGATTGATCTATCTAGTAATGTCACCATTATAATCTAACCAGCAAACGGTGGATAATGGAAATCACTGGTTCTCGTCTTGTATCTGCGAGTTTTGTCCAAAATCTAAAGAGACTCATTTAAAAAGATATGTAAGCAGCGTGCGACTGCACCGTCGGAGGTGAAGCCGGCCGGCTGGTCGGTTAATGCAACCGGCTCCGGAGTGTGTGGCGTAGAGCGAGTCTGACGCAACGGGATCAGGGGAGATGAGGGGGCAGCTTCAGAGTGTTGCTAGGCAGCCTTTTTAAAGTTTGACGAGCGCCGCTCGCGTCAGGAGCTTCGGCGTGGGCTTTCAAACGTGCAACATCCATCAAATATCCCTCGCAGATGCCTATCGGAGAAATAATGAAGCAATCAGTGCAACCACTCAGCACGCTAATTACCAGCGCGAGCCAGGACGCCCACCGGCAACTTCTCAGGGTGTGTGTGTGTGTGTGTGTGTGTGTGTGTGTGTGTGTGTGTGTGTGTGTGTGTGTGTGTGTGTGTGTGTGTGTGTGTGGTTTTAAAAAAAAGAAGACGCTTTCCAATAGAGACATGTCTTAACAACAGACGTTTAATTACCAGAGGATGGAGCGCTTTGGTTTGCCTGTGCCATCACTCATGGCTGAATTATTGGATAGGCAAACAAGCCGGACTCAGCGTGGTGCTGATGAGAAGGCGATACACACACTATCACACACACACACACACACACATTCAGAAGAAGTGGTGGTTCAGGGCCGTGTTGTGTGGAGCTTGTGGCTTCACAAAGTCGTGATGAACCACACACCCCTTTTGTTCTCAGATCAACGTGAAGAGGAGGATGTCTCGAGTTCACCGAGGTAACAAATTAAAGGAATATATTAATTCAATATTAACTACAGAGAAAAGCAGCAAACTGTTATATTTGAGCTGAAACCACTTAATATTCTCCTTTTTTTAAATAAATGACTTCAGCTCTAGATGTGGGTTTATTGATTTACTTGTCATCCCTCCTCTGCCTCCATCCCTCCACTGCCTCCATCCCTCCACTGCCTCCATCCCTCCGCTGCCTCCATCCCTCCGCTGCCTCCATCCCTCCACTGCCTCTCTCTTCTGTGGGACAATACGTCGGGGATGAGCAGCAGGATCTGTCATCAGGGGAAGGATGGAGCGAGCGCCCAGGGCCAGACCTCCTGACGTTATTGTACGAGGTGCCAGAGAAGACTTCTGTCCTGCGTCACAATTCATCTCACAGGATTATTCCCGTGGTTTTTGCTCGTCTTTCTTACGGAGCATCCCAGCCAACCGTGTTGCAATCAATGGAGCTGCATGTGTTAAATGTTGTCTGCAGTTTGTGTGCCGTTAAGGCGTCTATTGGTTTCACACTCCCCGGGCTGTAATCCATCACCATGAACATCAAGTCTTCATTCATTTTGACCAGAATGACATCACAGTTGTCAGGATTAACCCACTGCAGGAGGCCATCTGGGGCCCCCGGGCCCCCTGTGGGGGTCCCGGGGTCCTGCTGCGCTCACCGGCATGTATCACAAGGTTACTGCTCATTGATGTATAGCTTACATTTGAAAATACTCCATGAAATGTGAAGTATAAAAGCAATAACTTTCATGAAGCCAAACACCTATCTATAGTCGGTAGCCATTCAGTGTGATTACATGTAGTGAAAACTATGTGATGCAATGAGTCCTCTCCTTGTTGGATTTCTCACATCAACGCATCTAAAGCGGGCAATGTGTGTTTTAAAATATTCCCTCTGCTTCCTGTCGTTATGCTAAGCTACGCTAACACCCCCCCCTCTGCGCTCAGTGATCAACAAACAGACACAAGGTTGATCTTGATCATCTCACTCAAATGAGCCGAATCCCAAAATGGCAAAGCGTTTCTTCAAGGGTAACGGGGCGACGTGTTCAAACGGTCCTTTAAGCCGACGGCGTGCTACGGAAACACGAAAGAGATGTGGAAAATAAATCACGACGGTGTCGAGAGAGAGAGAGAGAGAGAGAGAGAGAGATCATTGCAGTTACTCCGGCGTGTGACGTATGGGTACCACACGGCGAGCTGCAGCCTCTTCACACACAGCCTGCGCAGAGACCAGGGGGCCCAGTCTGCGGCTTCTGAGCGACCCAAAACGTCACGTCATCTCTTCTCGCCCCAAAAGGACACTGTCCTCACCCAGGGGGGCGTGAGTGTGTGTGTGTGTGTGTGTGTGTGTGTGTGTGTGTGTGTGTGTGTGTGTGTGTGTGGGGGGATTAGCTTGTCCTACACGTTCTCAATACACATGGGGTGATCTGGGTGTACACATGGACCTTGAGGTTTCAATGGATCAGAACCGCGTGCAAGAACAACTGTGAAAGTTAGCAGCGTGAAGGACGCTTCAAAAGAGGAAGATATTTCAGTTAAAAAAAAGAAAAAAAGCCGTAGGTCTGCCGAGTGGCCGTCCAATCGGATTGTGTCGTTGCCATGTTGTCCCTTTCTGCTGCCAGTGCTGTTCTCACTCCAGCATCTGTCTCCATGGCGATGAAGCTGCCACAAACCACGATCCCTGCCACCACTACCAGCATCACAACACACACACACACACACTTACTCGGCAAAATCCAACCGTGATGCAATTGTGTTTTTTTAACCCTCAAAATTGAAACGCCACTTAAATGATGGAAATTAATTTGCGGGACCAACGCCTCTCTCCATCTTATTCAGTATTAATGCCGTCTCAGATTACTAGACAGCTTTCCAGCCCCCCTGGGGCTACGAGTCTCTCAGACTTCAGAGGGAGATGAAGAAGGAAGGAGGAGGAGGAGGAGGAGGAGGAGGAGAATGGGAGCAAAACCACATAAACTGCTCTCTAATTGGGGGTGACAAGCGTTGATAGTTTCATATTTGAGGAGTTCTCCCAGACGTGGTTAATGCAATTATTACAATGAAATGTCATCTCCCATGAGACGATTGGCGAGGAAGACATCAGATGCATACTGTACCATCATCAGCACGCCCACAAACACTTACTTGGCCATTTGGCACTTTATAATCGCAGCCTGAATAATCGTTCTTCTTCCATCTCCTCTCCCAATTCCTTTCACCTCAGGCGACCTGGACGAGGATTTGCCTCGTGCGTTGCCGAGCGCTGCACATGAGTCACATCAGCCCCGCTGCTCTTCAATCTGGCTCTCCAGCAGCCATGAAATGAGCCACATGCGTCATGGGCATGGCACATGGGGAAAACAATGGTTGTTTTTTTTAAAAAGCTCCAGATTTCCTTTCCTTGCATTCAGAGAAAGCGGATAGCATAATGGCAATGTCCTCACTGCTACGTTCACTTTTAAAAACACGTGTATTTAGCTACGCTCACATTGACGGAGTTACAGAGCACCCGAAAGAGGATAAGTTAAAAAAATGCTAGATAGGATAAATCCGACAAGTCCGGGATTACCTCCACAACAACGGAGCCGAGGGGAAATGAGCGAGAGATGCGTTGATTTAGGAGGCGGGGTAAAGTGGCAATGACCGAGCATTTAAGACAATGCCCCCGTAACCTCAATCCGCCACAACAAATAGCCGCCGACAGTGATATATAGAGCGCAATAACAAGATGTGCCGAGGGGAGGGGTCTCCTCAGGCCACGGCATATGGTGCCACTGTAATCTGCAGCCTCTATCAGAGGAGTCTGGACCGGGGACGAGGTTTGATGCTCAGAAGCCTGGAGGAAGAATATGAATACAACTTGCTCTCACCGGAAAGTAGAACCGACAAGTATTCAAAAAATAGTATTTTTAAATCCGTTGCACTAGTTCAGTGCTGAGCGAACACATATCCAGATTTAAGAAGTTATCAAGGAAACCAGAGACTAGGGGTTATTCGATGGCTTTTTTTATTTTGACAAATGAGCACTTTTCTTGGCGAGAGGGTGGTGATTGGCTTCCCAGCGAGTCGGGGTCACGACCTGCCTTCCATTAGAGGCTCTGAGTAATCCTCATAGGTGAGCCCAATCTCAGACACCCGTAATCATCAGGCTACTGGTATTGTCCCCCTCCATCACATGACCCCCAGGCTGGGTAACGTGTCCCCCCCCCATCCCACAAGGCCTTCCAATAATCCTATTAGACCCAGTCATCTGAGTTGCATTAAAATGATGATTGATCCTAAAAACACAAGCCCTCTGTGTCCCGAGGGTGCCTACAGAGGAGTACCTGTGTTCCACTTTTCACACGCGGGTATTAAACATCACACCACAAAATATATGACGCACATTTGATCCTTTCTCAGATATGTTGTGGTATGAGGGCCGATGGGAAATTGCAGGTATTTGGTTAAAAAACAAATTATTGGACAGATTCAATATTTCACCTGCTGGTGGCGCCAGATTAAAAGTCCCCAATAAAGTTATCATAATTTATCCTGAGGGGAACAAGAAGGCCTGCACTAAATTCCATGCTAATTTACTAGTTTATATAGGGGGACCAGACGTCCTCTTTTCCCCGGACATGTCCTCTTTTTGAGACATAAAAAATGCGTCCGGTAGGGATTCCAATAACGTTTGGGATTTTGCTTCGTCGGATATTTGTGTTTCTCTGGGTCTTTCACAAACTAGTTATTACCCCTTACACGTTTTAGAAATGGTATCTCCATTACGTTCCACCTTCTCGCGCGAGCTCTGACGGTATAGAGGACAGTCATTGGTCGACCGATCTCAGGGTTGCCAGATACACGATGATTACCCTCCAAATAATACAACCATGTTGAGCCTTTGGTACGATACTTCACCATCTCCAACCTGGCAACACTGAGCACCGTGCCGCCTCCACTAGATGCATTTTTTGTTTGTGCGGCATGCTATACACTACCCCCCCACAAGATCACCCCCCCCTAATTCAAAACTAAAAGCAAGCCTCTGTGTGTGAACTTAGAGTCTGCTGCCCCTGATCCTCGGCCTGCTTTAGCCTACTAGCTCACCCAAAATCTCTAAAGCAACACTCAATAATCGCCTTACATAACGCATTATCAGGGGCTACTTCCTGGGAAGGGGGGGGGGGGGGGCTATTTGGGCCCTTTCGGCCCTCGGGTCCCTGTCGGCGCAGAGGGCGACCATCAGTGGGTGGAGGTTCAGATTGCAGTGGCATGGCTGCAGCTGAGGAATGTGAGGAATCCCCCTTGTAAACACCTCGCGCTCCGACGGTCGCCAAACTCTTATCTCTCCTCGCCCAGCGCCCCCTTTCATCCTCATAATGGTTCGTTATTCATTATCTCCTGTCCACCTGTGCGCGGTCGGGGCAGGTGGGGTTGTTGACCTGAGGCACTCATACCCCCCCCCCCCCCCATGGTCAACAGAGCCTGCGCTGATACCACTGAAGGCTCCCAAAGGGTCACACGGTGAAAGAGAGAGAGGTTGCTTTTGGCTTCTTTGAAGCGCGACTCGCCGCCTGGTCCCACGGGAACTCTCTTTAGCCGATAGGATCAGAAGCTACGGGGGAAATGTATTTTTCTGCTTTCTTTTTTCGCTTTTTTTAGAGTGGCGCCACCCCCCACCCAGTGGTTCCTGTATACGTGCCCCCCCCCCTCTCAGCTCCAAGTCATTTTGAAACCAGCGGAGGGCCTTCGTTTATACCGCGTGGCGTTTTACAAAACACAGGAAAAGGAATAGCGCAGGCCCCGGCTGGATCGTTCCTCCCGTTGCTTCGGCTAAATCCTGTTTTGTCAGGCGAAGGTGCAAAGTCCATGGCACATACCGCGCAGCACGAGGGGGCCCACGGGGCCACGGGGGCCTGCATTCCGACTCCTGGCGTACCACTCTCTACCGGTCATCAGCGATGCTGACTCAGAAGCATGAAAGCCGTGTAGCGTTGCCACGGAGTCAGAAACCAGATTTTCCTTTTTCCTGGAACTTCCCCGATGCGTTTGTTTAAGGGAGGTCTGCTGACGTGGATGTGAACACTGATAGTTTCCGGGCTTTTTTCAGTGTGATGGAGACTTTTCCTGAGATTCCCGATAAGAGAGCAGCTGTGGATATTGTTCAGCCGTAGCTCTCTAAGTATCACACCGAATAGGAAGGTGTTGATGACTGAAACGCACTTTGGCCTCCATCGTACGGGACAGCATCCGAAAGAATTGGAAGGATTTCTTGGCAATTTTCCTCTACATTAATTGATTATCATATAAAATATAAGGAAATATGGAGAAACACCCATCACTAAACTATTCCCAGAGCCCAAGTTGAAGTCTTTTAACACCTCGTTTCCTTGATCAATATCCATACATTTGAAAATATTAAAGCAGAAAATCATCAAAATTGAGAAGCCAAATCTTGAGAACTGTTGGAGTTTTATGCCAGTTAAAAAAAATTCTGAATAGATTTCACTGAAAGTTTACAGATGTTGTCGGTCCCAAGAGGATGGACATTTAAATTGCGAGTACTCCTGACTTGTAAATCTTGATAGATACTGAATTCAAAAACATTATATTTAACATCAGCATGTTAGTAAGCTGACATCCACATTGAGCTCAGAGCCACTATAGCGGTTGTCAAACACGAGGCCCGCGGGCCGAATGCGGCCCACCGCGTCATTTTATGTGGCCCCTGACGGCTTGAAAGACATAAGATCACCTTTATAACCTGTGCTTTTATTTTGAAGGTTTCAAATTAAATAGATTTGTGTTATAATATCAGAGAAATGTTCTTGTGTACAATATTTCTACTCTCGAATAAAAAATAATGAAATGCAAAGAGACAATATTTAACAATATGTTCGCGAGTAGTTTATACAGTCCTTTAATTACAACCGGCCCTTTAAGAGGCGGCCATGACGCCTATGTGGCCCACGGTGAACATTAGTTTGACACCCCTACAGTATAGTGTAACTTTAGATATTAATCTGTGTTGCTTTGGAAATGTTTTTAACAAAACAGTTTGCGATTCATTTTCTGACAATCAATAGTTTCAGGTTTGGGACTATTTAGTGTAAATAAGTATAAAGGACCAGTGCGTAGCATTTATTATGGGAAGTGAGAGTATGGGTCAGTGGGTAGCAGGCCTGTCTTTCTATCACGGGGTTGGAGGTTCGATCCCCGCCCTAGTCGATGTGTCCTTGAGCAAGACACTTAACCCTGAGTTGCTTCCTGTAGCTGCGTCTACGGTGTACGAATGTGACAGGATTGTAAGTCGCTTTGGATAAAAGCGTCAGCTAAATGACATGTAATGAAACATGTAATTTGTTGGTGATCTATTGACAAAAATAATATTCACAAGTATGTTTTAATTGGTAGAGAATCACATGAAAATAAGAATCGCTGTGTTTTCGTTAGCTCATAATAAGCCCTTTATATCTACATAGGGAGCAGGTCTTATACGCCATGTCTTTTTACCGAAGCCCAGAACCGCCGATCCAACCACTAGCTCTCAATAAAGTCATTCACATCATCGCGTCGGCCACCGTAGTCCTCCTCGATTTGATCGGCACGCCGGAGAAGTTTCATTTGGTTGCAATCTGCAACCTCGCCACTAGATGTCGCTTAAAAAAAAGGCTCATTGGACCAATTCAGACTGCGTAAAGTTGCTGAAAAACCAGAGGGGTTTAGGACGAGCAAATGTTTTTTCCATCGAGTATTTTCTGATGAACAGCAATCTCAAACACAAATCATCTCTATGTCTGCGGTTACAGTCGATAAATGTTGACAGTTTGCGGCGCGGCACGACATTTCTCCAGAAGCACGAAGAGTAAACGTCCTCATTACCGCTAAGTGCCTCGCTCATATGTTCCCTAATACTCATTCATGGCGTCACAGCATGTCAGCTCGCCCGAGGAAGCTGTCAGCTACAGATGTCACTCCCCGCTGACCCCTCTCCCTCCCCCCACTGCTCACACACACACACACACACACACACACAAATGGAACTGGAGGATTGTTCTCCAGAACAAAGGGATGGGGGGTTTCTGTGGAGAACGGGCAAACCAAACATTCCTGGCACAATGGCGAGTGGCCGGCAGGTTCAATTAGTACACACTTTACTTTATACTCCATACGCTCCCAGTGTGCGTGGAAACAAAGCCGGAGACCCCAAACTCAAACGGGGGTATTTGGCGACGCCGGTTTGTTCACGGTGGTCGTACGTTTTAAGAGAGTTCCTCCTGTTATCTGCTTTGTTGCTGCCTGAGAAATAAACCACTTGAAGGGCACGGAGGACACAGATCCTCAAGCGGCAAGATGGACCGGTCTAGAGAGGAACTTTGAACTCTTTCTTTTGGGAAGTAAACAAGCCGGTGCTGTCAATAAGCCACTGCGAGGAATCTTTACCACGAATCCTTCCAAGAATTTAGTGACACTCAAAGTCTAATGAAACACTTCAGAGCACATTTTCCAAATTGATCATAATAACCTTTTTTTTATTATAGGATTACCAAGAGAGAGAAAAAACATTTTGAATCCCACACAAAACAAACGATTTTAATATACCTTTCTTTCCAGGGAAATTGGGATTTTCCAGGAATCTTCAAGAGAACTTCTACATCACGCAGAGGTTACACGATGCTCTGGACTACCAGCGCAACAGACACCGTTACAGTCCCGTGAACGCACCACCGCCGGGGACTTGATGCTCGGTGTCTGTGACTGTCACTGGAAACCTTCAAGGAGGATTTTTGCAACACATCGGATGCTCAGCTATGATCAACACGGCCGGCTGCTGTGAGATAACACACACTTCACCGGCTGCCTGACCCCGAGAAGAGGAGGAAACTGATGCACACTCACCTAGGAGACACAAGGTGCGCCGTCACGTCGGGTATACTTGGCGTATCCGAGAGAAATGAAGGACCCGAAGCCGCCGCGTCACTCTTCACACCATCCGGGCGCACGTGTCGCCCGGTGCCACCCGCCGAGAAATGTCACAATCCAAAAAAAAAAAAACGGGAGGGGAGGGAGGAGGAGGAGGAGGGAGGGAGGGTGGAGGGTCAGGGGGGCTGCATGCGACGAGTATATGCCCGAGCGAGAAGCCGCTCCGCCGTGCGTGGTGTCCGCGCGGCGCGTCCGGCCGCTGGATGATGAGACGTGGATATGGTGCGCACCCCCCCACCCCCCACCCCCTTACCCCCGCTTAGTGCCGGACCCTGCGCGCCCACCGTGTCCTCCTGCCCCAGCGTTGATGAATGGATGAATGAAATAGCAACACAAAAAAGGGGGGGGCGAGGGGGGGCACACACGAAAACAGAAGTGTCCGCTTCGGGGCAGCGTGTACGTGGTTCCGCGCGGCCGCCGCTGATGGTGTAAACTGTGGTCCGCGTAATGCGCGGTGCGCAATTAAAGAGGCGCGCAGGACGCCGGTGCCACCCACCGAAGGAGGGATTTTCTTCTCTTTTTTTCTCCTTCTTCCCGTAGCGAGTGAATACGGACGGGGAATTTTAATGAGTGCTGCTGCAGAGTTTCCCTCCTCCTTGTTCGGAGGGGTCGTACTGAAAATCCAACTGTCCCGAACCACATACACACACACACAAAAGAAAATGAGAAATCTTAAAGTGACCTTTACGGGAGGGGAACTGTTGGCCACCGGCCAGCCGGCAGAGAGGGAGATTAGCCCGCGGGACACCTGTTGACCGAACACGAGTTCCTGATGTCCTGACTCAGATCAACTGTGCTCGGTTATTATGGTCTGTCCTCTTCATCCCACACACAGCTCCGGCGTGTCTCTCTGGTGCACTGCTGCAGAAACCGTGTCAGGCCCCCGTTAAAGCCGCAGGACGCGTGACGGACAAGCGTTCAGGTATCCACGTAAGTCGCTTCATTACGTCATTAACTAAATAAAACTATTTGTTGAAGCTTGTGTTCTTCTGTAACAAAACCCACTTGGTTGAGGAGAGACGTCATCGTGTTCCTTCATGGCCTCGGAGTCATGTATTGGGGAGGAGGAACCCAAAAAGGATGGCTACAATTCCTTACATAAGCGTTAATTATATATAATAATACATACACATGACCTTTAGTGGGCTTCTTATTTCCCTGGATAGTTTTAATCTGACAACTCAGTTAAAAAAAAAGTTTAACTAAAATGGTTTCCCATTAGATTATTACACAAGACGTTTGCTCAGTGCTACAGTTCACTGGTTCTCACCCTGGGGGTCGCATGCTAATATCTAAAGGGGTCTCTTCACCTTTTCAGGTCTTAAATGCAAATATGTGAAGACCACAGGTGGAACAGCTATATGTATTACCATATGCACCATATGACCAGGTGTCACAAGCACAAGCTTCATTCTAAATGGACCAGAAGTACAAAATAAAAGGTTGTTGTCCACAGTTATAAATGAAGAACAGAGCACTGTTGTTGATGCGGGTGCTTTTTGTCCAAAGCTCTACAAGTGAAGCTACTCCTCCCTTCGTAGGAGGCCTTTTAGATGAGTCATGTTGCTGTCAGTGCAGCTCTCGCTCCTCTAATCCCACACCTCTCACACAGCGGCTCAACGCTGAGTCTGTGTGGAGACCGTCAGCTGGTCCATCTATCACGAGGTTAAACCACTTATCCGGCCATATGGGAGGCGACAGGGGCATCTGACCTCGGCTGGCACGAGACGGCACAACGTACGTCTGACGGGTGAACGGAAATCTGGTGTTTACTGCGTGGCGATCCACAGTAGACACGAGTGGGCCGCCATCACAGGGATGAGGAGGAGTACAGGGCGGAGGAATGAGTTGCACAAATATAACCGTCAACAGAAAAATAAATAAAGTTGTTTATTGGTAATAGTCATAAGAAACGGGCCTTCCCTTGGAACACAGGCCAGTCAGACAGTGAAGACGTGCTGCCCTCTACAGGCCAGATAGTGGTACTGCACTCAATTACAAAACGTGACTCGACACTTCTTTCAGTCCTTCATTAAGTCATCCATCATGGCTAAAGTCTCACAGTCCACTGCACAGACTGCAATGCACTTAGTTTATTGTTAGCATTAAATTCTTAAACACATAAAAAAATCATATTTACAAATCAGCATTTCAAAAAAGACACTATTGAGGTGTTTAAAATGTCAGTTCAGACGTGTCTTTTTCAGCCTGGAGTTGTCCGCCGCTGCTTTGCGCTTACGTGACGGAGTGCCCGGAGCGTCTTCAGAGGGAGCTTCAGCCAGGTGGTACAGCTCCACGGGCGGAGTCGGCTCCTGTTT
This sequence comes from Liparis tanakae, assembly GCA_036178185.1. Classification (NCBI taxonomy): domain Eukaryota; kingdom Metazoa; phylum Chordata; class Actinopteri; order Perciformes; family Liparidae; genus Liparis; species Liparis tanakae. The sequence goes on from CM070096.1 coordinate 16,234,452, forward strand.
TGGTGCAATAAGGCAGAACTTAAAAATGTAATCTATGGGGTCTAACTTGTCGCAACTAAAAAAGGCATTTCAAAATCAGCCGATTACAGTCAGCAGTTATGAATAAAACATTTCTCGGGGTCACGACACAACAAAGCTTCTCTCACCTGCATGAGGTAGTCTGCGATGTACTCGGGCTTCAAGCAGTTGACTCCGTGGGCGGATGCCTCCGTCACGTCCACTCGGAAGTCTCCGGGCTTCAGCCGGCTGAAGTCCGCAAACAGGTGAGTGGTCTCCTTGTACGAGGACGGGGAGGGGCTCGGCATGACCTGCAGAGAGAGAGAGAGAGAGAGAGAGAGGATTTTAAAAAGGACGGGAAACGATGGCTTTGCTGCATTCACGGAAAATCACAAGTCAACTTCTTTGTGAATATCCAGCACAGATGTGGCCAGGTAGGCACACGACACACCTGGTTTCATGCGTGTTACAAACTCTGATGACATCATTTGCCTTTCTTCTGTCGGCTCTTTGCTGCATGATTGAGCTCCGTGGTGGAAACTGTGATTTAACCCCCCTGTTACCTTTCGGGTCAATTTGACTCCATTCAATGTTTAACGTCTCTAAAAAAAATGATTGACACCTTTTTTTTTGCTTCATATTTCATGACTTTTCCTAATTTATTGGGGACAACTGGGAAAACATAAAACAGGGTTCTTACACATGTTGACCGATGGATTTCCATGACTTTTCCATGACTTTTCCAGGACGTTAGACCAAATTTCCATGATCAAACTGAAATCTCGGTATACACATGAATAATTTAGAAAATTTGGCGTATCGAGAGTGTACGCCGGCTTACATTTTAAGCGTCTTTCTTTAAAAAACATATTAATTATTTCAAACTTGCCGTAAATGAACACGTGATTATAACAAATTTCCATGACTTTTTCAAAACTTTTAGGATTTAAGTTTTTTCCAAGACTTTTCCAGGCCTGGAAATGACCATTTTAAAATTCCATGACTTTTCCAGGTTTTCCATGACCGTACGAACCCTGATAAAATTCACATGATGAGATGTGTTCAAAGATGAAGATTATAACACATCATAAGTATACTTATAATGCGTTAAATAAAAGTACTATGCATCCTTCTCTCTGATAAACGGTTACCGGTTTGCCCGATTTGAAAACCGCCATAGTGATGACCAAAGTATGTAAACAAGCAGCGACCTTCGCCCTGCCAGACTGCAGCAACCGCCTGAAGCCGGATTCTCTGGTCTGGTCGATGTTCAGCATGACGGTCCATCCACTGAAGGCTCCCTGAAACACACACACACACATGTGTGTATACACGTTTAGTAATGCACACGGTCCAGGAGCAGACGCGACACTATGAAGGACAGTGTGAGGTACCTCTTGCTCAGAGCGGCCCTGCAGGGTTTTTCTCCAGCGCATGGCGGCCAACGCCAGCCTCCTCTGCTGGGAGGTGATGGAGGGCAGCGCGTCCAGGATGGAGCTGCTGCCCCACTCGTACTCGTCTTCCTGGAACACACACACACACACACACACACACACAGACACACAGGTCTTTAACGAACACGCGACACATTAAACCAACCACGAGTAAAAGCCAACGCTCCAGGTCCTGACCCGGATGAAGCGGTCCACGGAGCGGCAGGCCTCCAGGTACGAGCGGTGCAGGATCCATTTGCCCGCCGCCATGGCCGCCAGGTACTTCTCGTTGCGCAGAGGAGTCCCGACGATGATGTGGGAGCAGCTGGGGTCGAAAGACTGCTTGTCCAGGACGACGCCGCCTGGAAGAGCAACGGAAAGTAGACGGGAAGAAACGACGACAGATTAGATATGATGCCCCTAATCTGGAGTTATAGGAGCAGACCTGATGGTTAAAAGGTGTTTTCTAAATGTATGAATAGCTGCTGACTCCCTATAAACTGTTGTAAGTGAAACATTTAGGAGGCAGATTTAAATCACACTTTAATAGGGAAGATTATTAAGGAAAAAGTTGTTTTTAATCGCATGCCTACATCAAAACAAACGTTTACAAACTCCTGCAGTGTAATGAAGTCTCATGTATCCAGTTGAATGCTCCTTACTCTCTAAACTCATGCATATTTGCTAAAACCACATTATTTAAAACACTTAATGCATAAGCAGTCTCACACTACTCATGCCGAATTGTTGAGTGAAGTATTCCTTCAACGGCTCCATTTGTAGATGCTGTTGCTAAACCGTCTTAGTTCCAATCATGATTACACGTATGATGAGCCGTGGTTTATCTGACAATACTGAGCTCACGACAAGAAGCTTTTCCACTGTTCCTCCTCTTCAGCCGGCAGGAATGAGCTCCTGACTTCAGACGCACGACTGGAACACCATGAGAAACTCCTCGAGCCGCGAGTAGGCGGAGACTCACCGAGCTGCTCGATGAGGTGACTGTAATCGATGCGCTCCTGTGGGCTGAGGGAGGACAGCTGGAATCTGGGCGGCTGCTTCTCCTCCTCCGGCTCCTCGTGGGTGAAAGAACAAAAAAAAACGCTCAGCAGCCGTTATAAAAAGAGTCCGAATTACAGTAATTAGTGCGTCAACTTTTTGTTGTTCGTGTAAACGGGGATCCTCACCTGTGGCTCCGGCGCCACCGGGGGGTTGGCCAGGGGGAAGGCGATGCTGGGCGCGTCGGGAGTCAGCATGTCGTGTTCCCGCTCCGCTGTGGCTCCCTGGCCCATGTGCTGGTCGATGACGTCACAAGCAGCTGTGAGGTCCGGGTGAAGGTCAACAAGTTTAGTTTAGTTTATTAAGGATCCCCATTAGTCTACATCGTAGTAGAGACTATTCTTCCTGGGGTCCAGGCAAAAAAACATTACAATACAAATACATCAAATGCAGTACAGCATGATCAATTTACACAAAATCACTTAAACTTTGAAAAACAGATTTACATTAAATGCAGGGTTCTTACACATTTTGACCAATGGATTTCCATGACTTTTCCATGACTTTTCCATGACTTTATACCAAATTTCCATGACCAAACACGAACAATTTAGTAAATCTTGCGTATTGAAAGCTTATGCCGGCTTTCTTAAAAAAATCGGCGTAAATGAACACGTGATAACAAAATTCCATGACTTTTCCAGGTTTTCCATGACCGTAAGAACGCTGTAAATGTAAAACAATATACCTAAATACCTTAAATACCTAAAATAATAATCTAATCTACTATAATTTCCATTCTGACTATTGCTGCCTTAAGTTTCCTTTTGAAATCACATTTATTTCTTGTTAGAGTAACAATACACAATGTAACAAGTGCATCAGAACAAACTGAACGTAGTCAGAAGACGGCGAGATTATTCTTTGCAGACGCAGGTAGATAAACGGCCGACTAAGCGTCTGACACGTCCGTCGTCAGTTAGTAGATCATCTCAACGTAAGAACATGTCTATAGGGTTATAGTTATGATATAAACCTCCACTTCTCTTACCCATCTCCACCAGCTCAGAGTCCGTCATGGAGTCCCTGAACTGGGGGCCGTTTTCCGCACTGGGAGGCGGCGGCGCCGAGGGCTCAGAGTACTGGGATGGACTGCCGGGCCACTGCAGGTTATCAGCCAGCTTGGCCCTCTCCTCCCGGGCCGTCGGGTCGTCCCACACGATCTGCTCGCTCTGAGAAGGCTCTGTGTTGATGTCCAGAGCGGCTTCTCTGGGAACCCTGAGGTCAGGAAGAGAGCGAGGCGGAAGAGGTGGACACCACGACATATTATTAGGGTTTCCAGTAGCTACGATAGCAGAAAGGAATCATTACAATTCATACACTTTTTAAGTTTTAGAGCACAACAATCAGGGTTCTTACACATGTTGACCAGTGGATTTCCAGGACTTTTCCATGACTTTAAACCAAATTTCCATGACCAAACTGAAATCTCGGTGTAAACATGAAAACTGTAGAAAATGTTGCGTGTTGAGAGAGTACGCCGGCTTATATTTTGAGTGTCTTTCTTTAAAAAAATGTTTTTAATTATTTCAAACTCTGCGTGAAAGAACATTTCCATGACTTTTCCAAAACGTTTAGGTTTTTTTCCAGGCTTGGAAATGACCATTTTAAAATTACATGACTTTTCCAGGTTTTCCATGACCGTACGAACCCTGAACAATAGTCCGAACAATGATACCAGTTTGCTTTGAGATGCTTTAAAATGAACAATTGTATTAGTTTGCATCTCCTCAGTGCCTGGTTTCCTTGCCTCAGAGCCTCCAGAGTGCGTCTGCTCCCGCAGCGTCCGATCCGGCTCCCGTCGGGAGTGTGCGGGCCCGAGTCGGCCCCCCCGGACCCCATCCTGCTGAGTCGGGCCGAGGTCCGCCGCCCCGTCGTCAGCCTGGTGGCGGACATGATCTCCTGGAGCTGTCTTTGCAGGTTCTCTCTCATTTCCAGAGTCTCCGAAACATCTGGACACAAAAAAAATCTGCACGAGTCAGCGTGTCGTTCAAACGTGCAGAAGAAGCTTCGTGCAAATAAAAGACGCCGTGACCCACCGCTTCTGTCCGCCGCGTCACTCGCGTCTTCTTTATCGACGCTCCCGTCGCTGACTCGGCGTAATGCCGTGGCTTCTTCCGTGGCAACGTGTCCACACTGAAGGACATTAAAGACGGTCACACGAGACACTCCTGCACTCCTCCGCTAGACGTCACTAACGGTCTGCAGTCTACATCGCCGCTCTGCATCTTGGGAGGTGAATTCACGTGGATGTTTACGCCCACCTTGTCGTCCTTTGCCTCCGCGATGTCTTTGAGTTGGGTTCGTGTGAACGGCGGAGACCTCTGGGAGCCGGTGGGCACCTGGCTGAGAGTCAGGCTCATCTTGGGGTTGTAGGTGAAAGGGAACAGAGACTCGGGGACGCGCCTCTGTTCCTCCGCACACTGCGCATAAAACAGAGGCAGGCGCGTTAGAAACAATAATTCATTTCATGCAGTACAAATGCATCTGGAGGGGGGAGTTGGGCCCCCTCTGATTTGAAGTTCTAGGAGTGATGTGGAAAATAATAAATCTGGAAGAGAGTAAGAAAATAAATGTGGGAATAGTAAAATAAATACCACATACAAATAGAAAACTATATTAATAAGCATTTTATGTGTATTTATTCATATATTTCAACATATATTTATCTCTATAATAACAATAACAAAATGAATATGAATTTAGTTTGTGCATATACCCAACTGATATAAATAAATGTGGAAAATTAATGAAAATACCTGTAACTATTCTTTCAAATTGTAGGTCTCTATCTATTCTTTTATTTATTTATCTTCAATTTCCTCTATTCTTTTACAGATGTTTCCGTTTCTAGGTCAGTCCCATGACTAAATACTCTTGACCTTTATTTTGGTAAATGGTTGTCAAGAATGCATGAATATAATAATAATAAATAATTATATTGTAACTTTGCAGTTGGTCTTCGAAATATTTTAGCTTTTCTCTGTTGTATCTAATTCTGATAAATTATGAATATCTTAGTTATAGGAACTGTTGCTTAGTCAAAACAAATGAGTGTTAATAAAATACAAATTAATAAAAAAATAACCGTGGGCTCTAAAAAACTGCAATGGGCATTTTCTCGACTAAATGATGAATCAATTAATCATCATAAATTCCAGTCTTAATTAATTTCAAAGTGAAAAACTATGAATGGCTTGACAGATTAGATTTGTGAATCGCTTCCTGTGCCGTTAAGAGTAAAAAAACAAGTGGAGTTTAAAGTAAAGAGCGTGTGTTTTATTCCTACCGCCTGCAGCCAGTACTGGGACACCACATGCAGCCCTCTCTCCTTCACGCCTCTGTACTCCCGGGTGTTGTCCCCCACGCGGCCCTGGTAGACGTAGTGCGTCACAGTATCGTCACAAGCCCACCTGGAAACCAGTTGATGGAGAAATGTTTGTAAAACTTTCATATTTACTTAAATACAAATACGTGTAAAAAAAAAAGTTTATTCCAGATTTTTTGTTATTTTACTGATCCTGTAATTGAAGTAAAACGATTCTTGAATACCTGAAGTCGGCTCCGAGCGAGGCGGCGACGGCGTTGAGCTCGCTCTGCGTCTTGCTCAGCTTCTTTCCCACACAGATCACAACGCCGGTCAGAGGGCCGGCTTCTTTGTCTGGGACCTGACACACACATTGGATAACATTTAGGTTTATATCTCAAGTGATATAGAGAGGACATCGTCTACTCCATAACATGTCCACTTTCCCTTTGAGTATATATATGAGGTACTGTATATAAGAGATCCTCCATCAGCGTCACTGTATTTGCCAATCAAGAGATTCTAAGATTAAAGCACTGATTTCAAGTATTCAAACGGGCATGCTGTGTTTTTATGTATTTCTCTTCACCTCCTTCTCAGCCGTCTTGGTAAATTGGGGGCTGGCAGTGATGGCTTGCATCTCTGAGGCGCTATTCCGGGTGCTATTGGCCAGAGACACCTTCAGGTTCCTGTTGATGACGTCGGTCAGTGGGGTCTCCGCCGGCTCTCCTGGTTTGGATTTCCCCCCCGGAGTCTCCAAGGCTCCTCGGGCGTCCTTCACAAGAGAACCAGGACGATCCATCGAGTATCAGTGCACAATGTATGGATTCAAGAAAATACATCCGAAAGCTAAGATTGTACTTGTATCACTGGATTCTGAGGCTCTCGACCTTAAAGTTGAAAGAGGGCCTGAAGAGCTGGTCTCTGCTGAGGAAACGAGACGGCGTGTCCAGCTGCAGGGCGGCCTCGCTCTGAGGGGGGTTCTTTCCGCCGCCCTCCGGGTTCTCTTTGGGGGTGCCGACGTCCTCTTTGGGCTTCATGTCATCCAACACGGAGCGGAGCACTTTGCTCCGGAGGCGACCCAAGTCCAGCGGAGTGACGACCTTTCCGCTCTGGAGACCCAGCAACGGGATCTCTGGAGACAGGCGTGCTGGCGGCGGCATGGCCGGCTTCTGGGAGCCGCCGACAAAACTCTCGTCTTCCCTCTCTGCAGAAGAAGAAGAAGAAGAAGAAGAAGAAGAAACGTCGTTGTTAAAGCACAGGGAACAATTAATTCACTCCAGAATAAAGCTCAACAACAACGATTATAGACTAATTGTCTATAATTTCAGTCAAGAATGACTCGACAAATTTCTTGGACATCAAACTTCACTTTTTCCGACTAATCTGCCAGATAAGTTAAAGCGTGAAAGAAATTATAAGGCGAAAAAACAAAACACTAATTACTATAATTACCATCCATCATGTTTCTAAACCCAGCCAACGCATTAAAAACTAGAACGGGCACTCGGTAGAGCGCATACCTTCGCATATCACAAGATTGGGGATTGAATTATGAACATTTTGGCATTAGTTGCATGACAATTGGATAACAATTGTAAAAAGAAGATTTTGACTTTTCATGACCTTGACCCGACAGATCCCAAAATCTAATCAAATGGTCCCCAGATAATAACTAATCATCCCACCAAATTTCATGCGATTCGGTTTAACACTTTTTGAGTTATGCGAGTAACAAATAAATATATATTATATTATAATTATATATATATAAATATAAATTATATATAGATAATATATTATATTATTATATTATATAAATATATATATATTAATAAATATAAATGTTATATATATATAATTATATATATATATTTGTATATATATATAATATATAAATAAATACACGGCGATCAAAACATAACCTTCCGCATTTTCAATGCGACGGTAAAAAACAACACACAATTCCATCCGCTTTAAAGTTTTAATCAAGACCCCTTTCTCACCCGGCGATGGAGGCAGGTCGACGAGGAAGCGCCCCTCCTCCGCCCTCTGGCCGCTCCGAGCCGAGCCGAGTATCCAGCGCATGGTGACGGCTGGAAGCCCCCATTTCTTGGCTGCCTGGTACTTCGTGCCCTCGGGGGTCTGCAGCACCAGGTGAGTGCTGGCCAGCATCCCTTTCTTCTGGTTGGCCAGGCGCACAAAGTAATCCTGGACACTGCAGGGGGGCGAGAGAAGAAAAGAGTCACGAGAGGGAGTTCACGAAATGGGAAGGCGGGACACGTGAGGGTGAAAGTAAGCAGGAGGGAGAACACCAATCTATTGTGTCGGGACAACGTGCAGTCGAGGACTTCTTCTGCATTTATAACGCCACCTGATACAGCTTCAAACATGTACAAAAGGACATTTTTAAGCCTAGGAATAGTGCTGTATACATTTGCTTTTTGCATTAAATTCTTTGACCTCATCTATTTGGAAAAGGTAAACACCTAAAACTAAACAGCTCTTACTCTTTATACTGCGTGTTCTGTGAACTGGGCGCTCCGATCAGGATCTTTGAGGTCAATACCAAACACAGGGTCGTTTGAATCATTTCATTTATCACGTAGCATTATTTACTCATCTGTTACACATCGATCTACAACAGTCTATTAATTATTAAAAATTTGATATGAGAAAGAATCTTTTTGACAGCAGGCAACACACATAATTCCCTCCCCTCTCTTGGAGACTCAACAATCGACAACGTCTATTATTATTATTATTATTATTATTATTATTATGATATTATCAGGAGAAGCTCATTTGCATTTCTGATGAGGGTTTTGTTGTTGGAATGTTTTGGATGCGTTCCTTCATGGATGGTATTATTTTAGTCGTTCTAATTGAACTGCCAGACTTTTGAAGCCATTTTAGCGACACACAGCGTCTTCTGATGAGCTCTTCTGATTGGCTGTCATAGAGGTCGACGATCAAACTAATTTACAACAGATGTTGTGTGGTAACAAGAGGTAGCCAATCGATTAAAGCACCCTTAATGTAGAATAAAAGTGGGACTGTAATGTCACCGTACTTGGCTCCCAGGTGCTTGGCCAGCTCCACCAGAGACTCCCTCTCTGCCCCCGTGAACTGGCTGACGGACAGAACGCAATCTCTGAGGGGAAAACATCCGTCCATCAGGGGAACGGGCGTGAACAACGGGTTGGAGCACAGCTGCAGCACACACTCCTTCTCCACACACATGGCCTGGAAAAGAACAAAAACAAAGCCCGCCTGTCAGGTCTCAAGCTTACGAAGCATAGTCAAGGCACGCAGAACAAATGGAGAACAAATGGAGAACAGATGTGTATTTCTGAATCAGTGAAATATTGATGACCATGTGATATTTCAGTTTCTCTTTTTTAATGAATTTGCAAAAATATCTACATTTTATGTTTTTTTCTGTCAAGATGGAGTGCTGAGTGAAATGAATGAGAAATAAAATGAACTTTTTTGATTTCAGCAAATGGCTGCAATGAAACAAAGAGTGAAACATTTAAAGGGGTCTGAATACTTTCCGTACCCACTGTATGTATGTCGGATTGCAGCAAAAACACTACAGGAAAATGAGGCCGAGGTGACGTCTTTAAAAGACTTGTTTTGTGCAAACACTAGTCCAAAACTTAAATATATTAAAATTGACACAATATGAAAAAGAGTAAAACAGCAAGTATTTATATTAGTGATGCTGGAAGCAGATAGTGTTTACTACTATTGTCTGTTGCCTCAAAAATAAAATATGACGAGCAACAAAGACGATTAACAAACAAATGATTTTCCTCTTTGTTCGACCAGTTGACAAATCAACAGACGGCTCTCAAATCAGCCAGAAAGCCGCACCGGGCACAGTTAAAGCAGTGTGACGATGATCTTACCAGCCAGGTGTCAGTGACCACCTCGTCCACCGTGGCCTCCACTGCGCAGCCCAACAGGGGGACCACGGCGTAGTCTGCCACAACACGCGTCCGCCCCATCAGGACCGCGCCTCCGTTCTCCGTCACCAGCATGGAGAGCTGGGTCTCCGCCTCGGCGCCAAAGCCCACGAGGAGGAAACGTCTCCCATAAAACAGGCCCGCCTCGCTGGCTTCCTGCAGGGTGGAGTCTGGCTCTGCTCCTCTGGTGCGGTCTGGCGCCCACTGTTGGGCGGCAGACGTACGGACGGCGCTCCTGCTGCTGCCCTCAGGTGCTGGTGGGGGCATGTCCACTGGAGGAAGAAAGACAAATGAGCTGAGCTTTAATATATAAAAGTAGATCTTGTAGAATCAGATACTTACATAATGTAGGGTCATCATCCATGTACTGAGAGAGCATATCTTCCTCCGCTCTGGTGTGCGTGGGGGTGCTGGGGCTGGCTGCAGGGGGGCCATCTGAATGCCGGGAGGGAGGAGCGCGGAGGGTCGCCACGGAGACGGCCGCCGGGGGCACACAGTCGGGGTGGAGGTAACCCGCTTCTGGGAGCAGACGGCCTCTGGTGAAACTGTCCAGCAGCCACTGCACTGTCACCACATGGGGTCTGAGAAGCAACACACAGACGTGAACATCACATTTAATGATTTAGCGGACTGTAATAAAGCGGGATTCTGGTTATTCTGTAGAAATGTAAGCTTTCGGATAAAGTAAGGATGTATCCTGCACTCACATTTAGAGAGGCCTCAAGTCCATGTAGCTTATACGTTTATATTATTACATTCTATTTTCTTTTCTATCATTTGATAGTAACCTATAAAAACACTTTGAAAATGTAGGAATATTTGGTTAAGTGAGGCTCAGGGGATAAAAACATGCAATAGGCGAGGATGCAATAGTCTACTACTACATGTCATTTAGCTGACGCTATTATCCAAAGCCACTTACAATCATGTTAAAGTCCTACTCTGTAGACGCAGCTACAGGGAGCAATCCAGGGTTAAGTGTCTTGCTCAAGGACACATCGACTAGGGCGGGGATTGAACCTCCAACCCTGTGATTGGAACACGGACCTGCTACCCACCGACCCAGTCGCCTTCGCCTTTGTCTTTGTAAAGTAATGATCTTTGCAGGTCTGACCTGTGTGCTGCTTTGAACAGAAACGTCTTGAGGTCCTGGTCCAGCTCGCCCATGACCACGTGTGTGAGCTCCTCACTGGGCTGGTTGAGGCGCAGACCTCCTGCAACGTTCACAAGGCGCCGCAGCTTCTCCAGTCTCTTCCCTGGCAGGCCGCACAGGTACAGCTGCACGACATTTAAACAAAGAGGGAAATAAATCCTCATCTATGTCTTTCTCATGATTTTTAAAATGAAATCTCCACTCTAAATGAAAAGGAACGTTCTTTTGTTTACCTTACAGCCATCCAGTAAATCATCAGCCGGGCAGACGGTGAGATCCAGAGTCTCGACGGGGTCTGGAGCCTCCAGGCGGCTGATGGTGCCGTTGGTGACGGTGTCATTTATTGTCATGCTAGCATTCACGGAGATGTGGCTCAAGCCCAGCAGAGATGGACCCTCTGGAGTTCAGAAACAGGATTCTTCAATGCAATGTTACAGACAAAAATACAGTACACAACAAGCAGCTATCCGGCTGTGGCTCACCCAACTTCTTGTTGGTGCCAGTGGGGGTGGAAGTGTGCGGTCGGGTGGTCTTTGACGCGTTACGCTCCACCGTGTAGCGGCTCTCGTCTTGACAAAAGCCCTTTTCGATGCTGTCAAAGAGCCAGTGCAGAGACACGCAATACACGTTCCACTTCCTTGCACACTCGTACTTCTGACCTGCAGACAAATACAAACCCTTACAAATGATACTAGCAGCTATAAGGGAGCCCATCGTGCTGTAACTGATAGTGACCTACCCGTCGGCTCACTAACGATGAGGTGTGTGCACTCGTTCATTTTGAGCTGACCGGTGTAGATGGCTCCGTGCTGATCACAGAGCCGCTGCACCTCTTTGCGCTCCGTGCTGGAGAGGCCAGTCACACAAACAGTGCAGCCACGCAACACAGGGCACAGGTAGTCCTCCATGGGTAGGTCTGTGTACCGGAAAAGACTGAAAGAGGCAGAACAAGGGGTTCATCATCGTCAAAAGAGTAGATTTAGAGAAATGCGCACTCTTTGAAAATGTGAAAAAAATGTGCAATACTACAGTCAGTGCAATATCCCCACACAACCTTCCCCCATCATCTGAACATGTGCAATATCCCCAGATAACTGTCCCCTTCCCCCTCTTTCTTTTTACAAGCTAGGTACAGCACTAGCCTACTTGCCTATTTATTATCTCGGCACTCTCCTTTTTTATGTTTTATTTTGATAACCTGTTCCTGTACTTAATACTGTATACACTTGTACCACACTATGTACAGTGTGTTTCTTGTAGTGTTTAAAAAAATATATTTTTCATATTTCTATTATTATTACTGTTATTATTATTATTATTATTATTATTATTATTATTATTATTATTATTATTATTATTATTATAGTGTGTTTGTTTTGTATCTCTGCTGACTCGGAGAGCCCTGCAAAAATAATTCCGATGTGTCTGGACTGCTGGTCTAGGCACAGATGGCAAATAAAAAACATTGAACCTTGAGATTTGGCCAGGAAAACAAAAATCTGTATGTGTCTTTCTACATAGATGTTAAAACAGAAATGTCTGTTTTAATACCTGTTTTGAGATTTCTCCCAGCAGGCATTGACCCATGAAGGCAGCAGGATGGGTTTACCCAGGCTGGCAGCGACCAGGTATTTCTTGCTGCCCACCTCGCCGGCTATCAGGTGTGTGACCGATACATTAAGATCAAGATAGACTCGTCCACCCATGAGTTGCACCAGATCCATCACTGCTGCCTGTGGAGAGACACACAAAAACGTGGAAGAACACTGCTGTGCATTCCTAAGTCTAAACCCCCTGTGGAGAATATTAGTTGTGCACTATGTTAGACTTTTTGTATATATTTGGGGATGTACATCTATGTTCCATTATAATGACCAGCTTTCATATAAATTGGTCCTTTTCAGACTTGCACTATTAAGTGCAAACAATGTTATGGACTCACTAAAAAGAATGGCTTTGTGGTTTGTGCTCTGCGATTTCATAGCAAAGATGAAAGCTACATTAGTTAACATGTCATCAAAGTTATATTACGTATTCTTTAAAATGAACGACTAACGGTAATACATGTTCACATCACTAACAGGCAGCTGAGATTGACAATAGATCCCCACATAATCACCCTACCTTTCATTTCATTTCATTTATTTATTTATTTATTTGTACAGGGACCGTACACATTAATCAACCCAGATTGTAAATGTGTTAGCATTAGCTAAGGCTAAATTTCAGCTTTGGTCCCTGTGGCCAGATGTTAAAGCCTTCACTACCTGAGACTTTAAAAGGGAGGGAAAGAGGAAACTGTCTAACATCATTCAGATGTAATCAATAACGATTATGTTACTTGAATTGCAACAATTATTACCTTCACATTCGAGAATGTGGAAGGTTATGTTTTGATCGCTGTGTATTTATTTATTTGTATGTGTGTTATTCGTGCAACTCAAAAAGTATTAAACCGAATCGCATGAAATTTGGTGGGATGATTGGTTATTATCCGGGGACCATTTGATTAGATTTTGGGATTGATCGGGTAAAAGGTCAAGGTCATGAAAAGGCTGCGGCGAATGTATGCGCTCTACCAAGTGCCCGTTCTAGTTTCTTAAAGATTTACGTTCAAAACATAAATACACTCTGTCACATCTTTGGTATTTATTAGAGAGCAACCATCTGAAAAGCATCACATCTACCCGTGATGCTTTATCCAAGCTGGTGCAGGAAATAGTAATGTCAGCCATTGCCATGTTGTAGACGGGCTCCTCTGCTTTGGGGACGCAGTGCTGCTGCTGCAGGCAGTACAACACCACCAGGGGACTCACCACCCTGCAGCCAAGCTGCACGTCAAATAAAAAAAAGGAAGAAAGAGAATAACTACCATCAGTGACAAGCTTTCACAAATTCCCATCACATTTAGGATCCAGGTTTTGATGCATCACATATCGAGTCATACCTTCTTGCAGTGCATGAAGGCTGGAGTGGTGAAGCTGCTGAAGACGAACAGAGACTTGTCCTTCTGGTCCATCTGTAAAACTGCATCTTCATCGATGGTTTTCAAGTACTTGTCAGACTGCAGCTCCAGAATGGCCTGTTTAAACGCAAGAAAGAGGTCGTCATCTACTGCAAACGAATAGACATTAGAACAAGGAAAAAAGGTAAACATCAACAAGATGATAATGAACTTTACCTCGTAAGCCTTGACAGCATTCTCTGTTTTTTGTGCTTTGCTTTCCACAAACTTCACAATGAAGCCTCCTTTGTCTCCTTTGGACATGACTGAATAAGGACCAGTGGGAAAGACATTAACTACATTCACGTTTGTTAAAATGGCATCAGCAGTAACGTTAGTTTAGCGATTATAGCTATCAGTCAATATTCTTTCACGATAATGTTACGCTAACTAACTGAAGGCAACTTACCTATTATTTGATGCACTGCCAGGTAAAACAAGATGTAGCTAGCTAAGGACTAACGTTGTACGTTACTGATAGTAATTAATATAACCGCCGACTAGTCATCGTCTTGTCAAAGGAGAAAAATCCAAATATAAAACTGCAAATAGCGTTAAGGCCACTGTCCCGTTGTAGGAAGAGCTTGTCTGGCTAACTCACGATAAAGCAACTTGCTTAGTAAACATTAAAACAAGCCTTAGATCTTAAAAAATACATCAAGTAACATTCTTATACATCTTATCATAAACGAATGGCCTACACCGTGTTGAATAAAAGTCTATACATTTTGTAATTTAATGATAATAGCTTCGGAAATTGAAATATCCGCTTTGTTGTTGTTATTATTCGCGCCAACGACGCAACTTCCGGTGTTACTCGCTAATTCGACCGTGTGGAGTCGGACTCCAAATGTGAAAAGATCCGCAGCTTCTACATTTAATATTCAAAGTGCTATTATACAAATGGAGTAACACTACAATTGTACAATATTCATTAGGTTAAACAATGAACAGAACGATAAGAGTCAAAGGAATTAATAGTAGCCTTTCCTAAAGACGCCTCTGAGTTTTGATCAAATGACAGTGGGTCAGACAGAGGAGCATTATCTTTAATATGTTAAAACTTGACCGTAATTATCTAAAGTTATAACGAGACACTATTTACTCTGACTCTGTGTTAACCAGCTGACGTTTAAACTTGTTATTTACGTGTTATTTAGCTCCTGGCTGCCAAAGGAACTGATTACACATCGCTGTCTGTTGTGTGTGTGTGTGTGTGTGTGTGTGTGTGTGTGTGTGTGTGTGTGTGCGTGTGTGCGTGTGTGTGTGTGTGTGTGTGTCTGTGTATACATATATATAGTGTATATAATAATACATATCATATATATATATATATTATTATTTATTATAAATATTGAATACACTGTTATTATATATTAAA
Source organism: Liparis tanakae (assembly GCA_036178185.1). Lineage (NCBI taxonomy): Eukaryota > Metazoa > Chordata > Actinopteri > Perciformes > Liparidae > Liparis > Liparis tanakae. The sequence continues at coordinate 16,249,757 of CM070096.1, forward strand.
TATAGTACATATACAAATACATATATTATTATATATATATATATTATAACCACTGTCTATTTTATGCAGTTATTATATATTATAATATATAGTATATATAATAATACATATTATATTATTGTGCTTCTGTTCATCAAAATAAATGATTTTTAATTGTGTAAATTAACTAAATAAATGTAAGAGATTACGACGAAACAAATGCATGTGTACCCTTTTTTTAAGAGAAGCTGATAACAAATGTACCAAGAAGAATCTTATAAAAAATATGAGTTTTTTTGCTGTGGTGTTTCACTGCAGCACTGAATCAAATCCCCAAAACTATCAGCATAAAATATGTTTACAATATGACCCTGTGTAACATCTGCGGCCATCGTTCACTACAGTTAACGCAGATTGAAATGTGGACAAATTAACAAAATACAATTATTTATTTACGTACATGGAAATAGGTTCACTTCAGTTACATGATGTGTTCAAGTTCCCTTCAGTTACATTATGAAGCCTTCCTGCTCTGCTCAGTGAAAATGAGTGCTGGCTGAAGGTAAATGATAACGTTCTCATGATGCGTTCACATCTAGTAATCTAGTAAACTAGAATCAAACCAGATTGCATGAATAAAATATTACAATATTCTGCAATAAAATAAATAAATGATAATTTATTTCATGATTTTTTGTTGTATATTGTTGTTGCCTGTTTTATATCCGTGACATATATCACAGCTCACAGAGACTATTCTTACAATTCAAAACTATTTATTTTAAAAGTTATTTACTTTCATGTATCTGCTCATGTACATATTGGGATACAATAAAGAAAAAAGTCATTTGTATGTAAAAAAAAAAAGAAAGAAAATAGTACTAAACCATTTAGCTGGTATTTAATGTGCACTGTCCCTTATCAAAAAACTAAAGAAAAATACTGAACCACCTTGTCTTAAGAAATACTGCTATTACATTTGTTGCGATGCCATCAGCACTACTCATCCCGTATAGTGGACATCTGAATATGGAACTGAGCTCAAAAGCATGACATTATTTTCAGGCTTTTTAATTTAAGAATTTAGAAAATTAGATATTTCAAAAGATTACGTATACAATTTCTGTTCGAGTTTGAGTAAAGCAAAAGTTTGATGGCTCAGATTGAATAGCTTGCGAGTATGACATGTGAAATCATCCAGTTAAGTTCAGAGCCCATTTGATGGCGTTGTCGTCCGTAGCAACGGTCCAACAAACAACTCGTTCTGTTGAAATATTGTCAACAAACACAAATGTAAATACAAAAGAACAACACTGTGGGTTCCCTTTTATTCTTAAAATTTTATGTACAAGTGCGACTGATTTTCTTTTTATTAATGTACATTCATTATAGAAAGTTTATATACGTAATATTACATTGAACATTTCACAAATTGCACTAGTCTTTCACATAGATTGGTAATCCGTCAACGCCATTCGTCATTTCTTAGCAGAAGCTCATCTTTGTTGTTGATTATTATCCACTTATAAATATTCTAGTGCTTTTTGCATTCTGGGGGGGAAGAGGGGGGAGAATCACTTAAAAAAAAAGAGAAGTGAGGCAGAAAGAACAGCCTTCAAAGAGAGAGCAGAATTAACTATGCATTAAGAGCAGAGGAATAAGAGGCTGGACATTTGGCGATCAGATCCGTGTCAACGTTGAAAGGGTGGATGGACTAGACCGACCCGGACAAGCGGCCAGCGTCACTCTGAGGGCTCCAGTCACATGTTCTGGTGGAGAAACAAGGCAGCGAAATTGTACACAAATGTTTTCAGATGTTCTACTTTAACATTTCCCCTCCTTTTACACATGAGAATCCATTTTATAGACAAGTAAATGGCATGTTCATGTAAGAGGTGGGTAGGTCCTGTGCACACACACACACACACACACGTGTCACAAACAAGGCCGAGCATCTTCTGGTCAGGGTGTGGATGAAGTGTAGCCCATCAGGACATGACACGGAGGAATAAGAGGACAGAGAGGAGACCGTTAACTTATCCTACGACCTCAGTACTCCAATGTCTTTCTCGTGAAAAAACAAAACAAAATCTAGAGTAAAAAATATATTCATACAAAAAGTAAACTCTTCTGTGTTGTCATTGGAAGAAACAAGAAAAGGAGCACAGAAACAAAACAAATGTGGTCATCCGATAAAACAATTTCAAAGTGTTCGTGAAGACTTGAGTGCCATTTGGGGGGGGAGAGGAGAGTGATACTGGAGGAGGTGTTGCAGAGATTTTGGTGACTGTCAATGACGGCCCGGCTCTCCTCCGTCTTTCTCCATCTCTCTCTCTCTCTCCATCCCCTCGTCCGGGAGCTGGACAGTCCCTCTGAGCTGCAGCTGGGAAGCAGCAGGGCATTCTGGGAGCCTGAGCGTGACTGCGTCCGTCAGCCCAGGTCTCCGATGTCGTTGTCCACAGGCGGCGGGACGTTGGGCATCACCGTGGTGCCAGTTCCCGCTGTAAGGTAACCTGCTACTCCTGGACCTACAGGGGCAGGAGCACAGAGACCGTTTAGACCAGGTGTTACAGGTGGGGTAGCTGGCGTGCTAGTGGTGAGCTACAGTGATGCACTAACACATACGTCATCAACTACATGGAGGCGGGATCACTACTCCGACTAAAGCATCTCATTTTCAACTTTCAAGGGCATTTCCGTTAGTTCCTGAAACTGGCTTGGGATAAGTAGTCGTTGGTGGATGGAGATGAAGATGAAATTATTGCTAGCAATTTGAAGATGGAGAGATGGGAATGGAAAATGAAGTGTGGGTCAAAGATGGAGTTAAAGGGAGAAGGAATGGCAGTGGGAGCGAGGTCAACGTCTACCTGCATCAGAGCAAGAGAGAGGCGGGCTGGGAGGGCCCAGCTTAGGAGTCTAGAGCCCCCCTCGCAGTGGGCTACTGGCAGCCAGGAGAGAAGGAGTGGATACCCCTGAGGAGGAAACGTGGAGGACAAAGAGGAAGGGAAGGACAGAGCCAGGAAGTTAGAGGCCGTGGAGAGAGAGAGAGAGAGAGGCTCTCTGGGTTCAAGCACGAGTGAGGAGGCAGCCACGAGGCGGGTTCAGGACAAAGCAAAGCATTAAGATCCAAGAACAGCTCAGAGAGGCACACAGGACTTACAAGACTTACCGACAGGAACATCACTTCATCATTCTCACTTGTTAGATGTCAGATGTGTGAAGCAGTGTGTTCAAAGAAGTTCATAGAAACACTTTACCTGTCAGGTAACCGGCGGTCTGTGACTCCGAGATGAAAAGATCATGTTTCTGGTCTTTGAAGGCACTCCACACTGAGGACTTTGCAAGAATCTCATTCACCTGCAAAGCAGTGACGGGCAGTTTAAAACACGACCGACAACCAGTTTGATGCAACTGAACCACAGGACTGTTTGTTCAGTGGTTTCCGCTGATCATCCTGCTGCCCGTGGGTTACCTGCTCTCCGTACTGCAGACTGCGAGTCATGGACTTGATGGCCTTCACGATCTGGGCCTTCGTGGCTGAAGGGTTGTCCAGCGTCTCCAGGCCGATTCCCTCCAGCAGCCTCAGGAGGTACGGGACCAGCTCCACTCGGAGAGCCTGGTCCGTTAGTTCATGAGATAGATTACCATCATCATCGTCACATGATGCACACACACAAATTAAATAATCCAGTAGGTAATAGTGGTGACCGTTTACCTGGGCCACGAGTTCCGTCTGCTCCTTCTGGAACATGCGGTTGAGAGCTTCACAAGCCAAGCCGGCCATGTCGGCCCGAGACCTCATCCCAGTCATGAGGGGGCCGATCGTCTCCAGAGACGACATGGAGCGCACACACAGCTACACACAACAACAACAACAACAACGTCAGCGTGTCAGAGAACAGAAAGGAGACAAATCCTAAGAGAGCAAAGTGAGACTGAATACTGGCGATACATGAACCCTCGACCTCAGGGTTTTTCGTGGGTCAAAATGGGTCTTCGGTGCTCCGAAGAAGAGTTGATGACGGGGGGGGGGGGGGGCGGCTCCTATGTCGGCGTCGCCGTATCAACAGCTGGCCGCTCTGTCCAGTCGCGCAACTTTTTTTTTTTTTTTTTTTTCAGCGCAGCCTTTTTTTTTTTTTCTTAGGCGTTCGTGATTTGTCATAGGCGCTCGGCAAAAAGGCTTAGGCGCGCGCCCACATTTTCTCTATGCAGGAAAAACCCTGGACCATAAAGAGTTGCTGGACGGTGCACTGATAAAAGGTCAAAAGGTTGAGTGCGGTACGTTGGACGCTTCTTACGCCCAACTGTCACCATGGCTACGTAGCGAAAGGGGAGGGACCACCAAACTTGTGAAGATGGCGTGCAACAATAACACAAGCAAGTAAAGTCACGTTAATTTGTATCCTGTTTCAATAAATAACAGTCTGGTGCGCAAGCAATCCGGCAGATATTTTGGTGGGCGACTATTTCACAGTCCAATTTAAGGCGTTAAAGCTCCGTCCAATCGGAACGGAGAAGCCATGAATGAGATTTTCACTCCCGGTAAGTGCACAAAAGCTGCATCACAGAATAATCTAAACGCGGACACAGTGTTGCCGTTAAAACCTTTGTGGTCGTGTGTGTGTGTGAACGATGTGCAGAAAGTCACAAACGCGTGAAACAGTCGGTGTCACCTCGTTGTCCGACAGCACGTGGATGAGGCGGATGGAGTTCTTGGGCACGGCGTTGTTCTTGTGGTTGAGCGCCGCCAGGACGCGAGGCAGGTGACCCAGAGGGGGCACCTGGTCGGCCAGCTGGCTCTGGGAGCTGAACAGACAGACTGCTGCCGTGGTAACCGTCTCCAGGGCCTCGCCCTGCAGGAGACCACAGGAAGAAGTGGACACTTTAGTGTGGGAATAAGAGCCGGGGCGGCGGACCGGAGAAACGCGATTTTGTCGACTGATAGAACGAAGTTTCTCCACACAAAAGAACCACTTTGAATATGGTGCCCAACAGTTGAGGAAGCCCTGACGTTTCAATCCGGAGACGAGCATCCTTAGTAAGAAATGAGGAAGAATACGGTGCATTTGCGTTTCTCCGTGAGGGGGCTCACATTGGGGTTGTTTTTCTCCAGCAGCTCCGTCAGGGTCTCCAGAAGAGAAACCAGGAACTCCCGAGGCTTACGCAGCACCCAGCCTGGCTGAGCGATGAAGATACGCAGGAAGACGCCGCCGACTTCCAGCTCGCCCTGTCCTGTTCCATAAGCCACGGTGAAGTCCTCAGGCAGCTGAGCACACAGACAAAGAACGTACTGTCACTTTAAATCATACACAACAACATATTAATATGTTCTTCTTGTGTTGAAAATGGGCGACAGCTGCTTTGTGCTGTGCATAATGACGATAAATCATCCTTGAAATCATGTTTTCTTGCTGGTGATCTACGATTACACTTACTTTCCAGATCACGTCAGGATTATCCTTCTGCTGTTTAAAGTACCTGGAAAAAACACCCAACAGTACACAGTTAGGATACTCCAATATCTGGTATCTGGTTAAATACGGTATTGATTTAGGCTCATGTCATACTCGAGCATCATCTCTCGAACAGTGGTGGACACTTTCTCCCTCGAGTTGTCATTCCAGATGAGCTCGGGGTTCTCGTGCGTGCCCTCAAATATGTGCACGGCGGCCTCGGCGTTGTCCCTCATGGCGTCCATGAACACGCCGGGAAGGAAGCGGATCAGCGTCAGACGCACCTGGCGGCGATGAGAGAATATTTGATGATGAAGAGGAGGACATTCATCTCTTTCAATTCTTCCATCCGTGTGTGTGCAGACTGACCTTTGGGCCGACCAGCTTGTCCGAGGTCATTTTGGAGAAGAGCTCTGCCGTCTGTGTGCGAACTTGGGGATGTGTGCAGTTGCAGAAGAGGTCAAGCAAGTAGATCAGAGCACCTGGGGAACACGTGGACGAACATGAGCATCTGTGCACACAGAATGACCACAAATATGGAAAATAAACAAATTGCACTGACCTTTAGCCATCGACTCTTTGACTATCTTTGTGTTAGAAGTCAGAGCGTACAAGGTCTCCAGCACCATCTGCCTGCCTAAAGATGCACACACAAAAAACGTTAGTGCACAGAAACAACGCTGCAATAAGTTAGTAGAAAGCCAATGATTGGTGTTTTTGCTTGAGTGTCTTCTCACTGGAGGGGAGCGAGTGCAGCAGCAACAGAAGACTGGACAACACCAGCGACTCGGCAATGTTGCCGACGCATTCTTGGTTCGACGTCACTGTATTCACAACCTGCAGAGGGAACGCGTCACGGTTTGAAATGCAAAGATCATGCGTAGCCACAGTGATGATTAGACGCAGGACCGTGGAGCTCTACCTCCAAAACCAGCTGCTGTACTCTGCCGGCTCCGTGAACCCGCAGCAGAGAGAAGAGCAGCTTGAAGTGGCCGATGCACTCCGACTCCGAACCTGAAACCACACGGCGGCCACGGCTCAGTCAAGACGTGCGAATACATTTACTCGGGGGTTGGCGTGGAGGAAGCGTCATATCCCACCGGGGTTGTTCTTGATGACGTTGCGGAGAGCCTCCAGAGCCATCTCCGCGAAGCGGAGCCTCTCGACGTGCTGCTGGGACTCGACCTTGTTGCTCTGGCTCATGGCGAGCAGCGTGTGGAGGTACTGGGCCTGGGAGCCCACGTAGTCCAGAAGACTTGCTGCGAAGGCTTTGGGGTACTGCAACACAGACGGCAGCACATTAGGGCAGAGACACGGTTTAGAGACAGACGGTAACTGGGGTGGATAGCATGGTTCAAATTGTGTTCTTCCACAACATATACACTACCGTTCAAAAATGTGGGGTCACTTAGAAATGTCCTTATTTTAATTTTATTTTTGTTCAATGAAGATAATATTAAATTAATCATAAATACTCTCTCTACATAGTTAATGTGGTAAATGACTATTCTCTGGTGTGTAATGAAGTCTCTCCAGAGGTGTGTAGAGGCCCGTCTCGTGTTCTAGTGGTACATTGTGTTTTCGCCTTAGAAGCGTCTTTGAGTACTATGAAAAGCGCAATAGAAATTGTATGTAATATTATTATTATTAGAAGACTAACGGAGGGGTAGAAAACCCTTGAAAACCCTTTTTATGCGAGCACAGCTGAAAACAGTTATGCTGGTGAGAGAAGCTCTAAAACTGGCCTTCCTTTGAGACACAAGTTTGAAGAACAACATTAATATTTACAATAAAAAAAATCATTATTTCTAACCTTGTCAATGTCTTGACTATATTTTCCATTAATTTTGCAATTAATTTGATAAATAAAAGTGTGAGACACAAGACACAAGATTGTCTTGGTGACCCCAAACTTTTGAACGGTAGTGTATATATATAGCGTGTGTTAAACCTTTACGTTGTGTTATATTAGGCTTAAATGACGTCTGCAAAGATCATTTTGCAGACACACAGCTCTCTCCCTGACATGAGGTACAAGAACGCCAGACATAAACAGACATGGCGGCCTTGGGCTGCTCCAGTATCAACCGGTAGAGAAGAGACGGTAGAGCGAGGGCCAGGAGGCTCAGACACAATAACGATAAGAGAGAGACGTCAACAAGAACCTCCACATTCATTAAAGTAACAGACTTGAACTGGGACAGAGGTTACACTGAGTGACCAGAAATAATATGTATAGCATAGACATGATTTAAAGTCTAGTTTATGTACCAAATAGACTAATAAATGTGGCAAAAAAATGAAATGAAATAAGGATATTGCGTCAATATTCACAGCTACTGTGTAATGAATATGGCCCTTTCAATAGTCTAACTCAATAGATCTTTTCAGACCCGACAACATGAACACACTCCTGTTGCAGTGTTTGGTAATGCAGTCGCAGAGCTGTTGCCCTAGCAACCGAATGGCACCCTGTTCTTTTCCTCACCTCGAGAGGAAAAGTGGGTTGCTCGTTGTAGACCCGCACAAAGATCTCCCCGACGATCAGCTCCTTGCTGTGGTCGCTGAACAGAAACTCGGACCCGAAGCTCTCATCGTTCTCTCCCTGGAAAAGAGACGTAGAGCAGACGCATGAACAACATTACTTCACCGCGTCATAGCTCATCAGTAATATCTACACGGTAACGGGTGGTACTATACGTGTGGTTCGTACCCTCTTGATGTTTCCCTCCTGTTCCCGCTCCAGGAACTCCAGCAGCTCGGCCCGGGTTCCATTGTTCCAGATCAGGTACGGGTTCTCCGTGTTGCTATTCAGCAGCTTCAAGACCTAAACGCACAGCAGGGCGCTCAGCGACGTGTCGGGGTTCATGGACGTGAAAACGTGACACCGCCCTCCTCGTGCACATGCACAACTGACACATACATAACTGACACATGCACAACTGACACATAACTGACACATGCACAACTGACACATACATAACTGACACATGCACAACTGACACATACATAACTGACACATGCACAACTGACACATAACTGACACATGCACAACTGACACATACATAACTGACACATGCATAACTGACACATACATAACTGACACATGCATAACTGACACATACATAACTGACACATGCACAACTGACACATAACTGACACATGCACAACTGACACATACATAACTGACACATGCACAACTGACACATAACTGACACATGCACAACTGACACATAACTGACACATGCACAACTGACACATACATAACTGACACATGCACAACTGACACATACATAACTGACACATGCACAACTGACACATAACTGACACATGCACAACTGACACATACATAACTGACACATGCACAACTGACACATGCATAACTGACACATGCACAACTGACACATAACTGACACATGCACAACTGACACATGCATAACTGACACATGCACAACTGACACATAACTGACACATGCACAACTGACACATGCACAACTGACACATACATAACTGACACATGCATAACTGACACATACATAACTGACACATGCACAACTGACACATACATAACTGACACATGCATAACTGACACATACATAACTGACACATGCACAACTGACACATACATAACTGACACATGCACAACTGACACATGCACATAACTGACACATGCACAACTGACACATTGCATAACTGACACATAACTGACACATGCATAACTGACACATAACTGACACATGCATAACTGACAGCTGACAGCTGCAGTACATCGCTGAGATCCTAACAAACTCAACACTTTACTTTGTTTTCCCCTTGTACTATTTAGTATTTAGTATTTTAGTATTAGCATTTAGTAGTAGTATTTCAGTATTTAGTATTGTGTTTTTATTTGTATCTTTTATTTGTGTTAATGCTCTATGTACATCCACTGCTGTGATCCTGACATTTCCCCACTGTGGGACTAATAAATGAATATCTTATCTTAACATACCGCAGCAGGAGACCCCGTTCCCAGCTTCTGTGAGATGTACGGCGACAGCATGGCCGCCAGGCTCTTGCGGATGGTGGGGTTCTCCGGAGGAATCCCCTCGATGCCGTTGGTCTCCGAAACGGGGTTGCTCCCGTCTGGATTGGGGGGCGTCTGGCTGTAGCCCCCCAGGCGGCTGAGGGCGACCAGGCTGAGCTTGGCCAGGCCGTTGGCGACCTCCTGCTGGTTGGTGTCCTGGTTGGCCTGCACGCCGCTCTCCTCCAGCGTGTAGTCGTAGTTGAAGAGGTGGACCAGCAGGTGCCAGAGCACGCCGGCGTGGTACAGATGGGTCTGGAGGAAGTAGTCCACCGCGAAGGAGCTCACGCACTGTACTGCCAGGGTGGCGGTTTTTGGGAGACCCTGAGGAGGAGGCGAGGGGGAGAACATCAAGGAGCGGTCACCGGTGAAACATGTAGCATTTGAACATGTTTAAATAAATGGAAAGATGACTCGATGGCCTCAATGGAGGGCTTCAATTTATAATATATTCACCACTTTCAAAGGAAATATACATTATAACTTAAAAAGGGAAAATTTTAAATGCAGTCCATTTAAAATAGATGAATGTGCTTTGCTAAATATGCACTTCCCCCAACTTTATTTTCATTAGTGAAACAAAAGAGGGAATTTTATTTGCGCTAGTTGCCTCTAAAATGCCAGAATAGCGGAAAAATGGGAAAATACGGTTTGAAATCTCACAAATAATCAAACGGACATATTGATGCTGAGCGATTTTGCACATAGAAGAGGTTTCTTTGTCATTCTAGACGGAAGACGGTGGCTTCTCACCTTTCCATAGAACAAGATGTGGCACAGGTCCCGGATGATGTTGGGCAGTTCGATGATCTTCTCCCTGCATTCCTCAAACTGGGCTGCGACGCTGTAGCACCTGCAGACGTGCCCGCACACCTGCAGGCACGGTCAGGTATTGAGAAGAAGTTTGATGGGAATCCTCGCGAGCAGTACTGCATGGACTCCCCGTGATTACAGACTCCTCTTTACCTGTACAGCCATGTCGTTAGGCTTGCTGGAAGCAGTGAGAACAGCAACGCACCGAGACAGCGCCTCCAGCAGCACCTGGGTAAATACAGTCGGGCGTTGATCCGGTCAGAATAAAGCGGGGCGCGTGGAGACGGACGCTTTCGAGGATCGGCGGCCGCGTGCGTACTTCGATGCCGTTGTCGCGGCGCAGCTCCTCGGCGTTGAGGGCCGAGCAGTTGACGGTGTGGAAGGCCAGCTCGACGGCAGCGGGGAGGAGAGGCGAGGTCTTGGAGAAGAGCAGCCCGTCCTCCGTCTCCATCGTGATCGTTTTGATGAGCATGGGGTAACCGGCGTATTTGTACGGCTCCAGTTCTGTTGTAAATGAGCGGAAGAGGAGCAGCGATAGGCTTATCGTGAATATGTTGTTATTATTATTATTATTATTATTATTACATTTAGCAGACGCTTTTATCCAAAGCAACTTACAATAAGTGCATTACATCCTAGAGTACAAACTAAGAACAACAAGAATACAGAAAGTAATATTTTTCCTCAACAAACTACAAAAGTACCATAATAAGAGATATTTAAGTGCTAATAAAGTGCTAATCTGTGTTTTAATCCAGATTCTGTTCATTCTGTACACGTGGCATCCATCAAGAGGGATCGCTCCTCTGGGGCTCTCTTTGAGGTTTCTTCCTGTATTCTTCCCTTATTATAATGTTTATTTTCGGGTTAGTTCATGCTTTTTCTATACATGGGTCCAAGGACAGAGGATGTTTGTTAAGATTGATTTTTAAGATTATAAAAGCCCACATGAGGCATATTTGTGATGTCGGTTTTTAAAAATAAAATCGAATAGTCAAAAAATACAATAAACACAGTTTTTTCAACTACACTCATAAGAAATGTGCCTAAATATCACTTTTCAAAAGTATTTAGGTAGAAAGAACAACAGCAAATAAAAGACCGTCTGCACACCTTCTTTGTGCCGGTTGAACAGGATGCTCTGAGCTTTGAGGATGAGGATGATGTTCTCTGGGTCCGGGCCGTCCAGGATCCGGGCGGACTTTGTGCAAAGGAACTCGTAGGCTTTGTTGACTTTCTCGAACATTTCCTGAAAGACACAAGTAGAAACGATACCCGAGGATGAATATACGATACGTCAGCCCTGACGGACACACAGTCAGTGGGGATAGGAACACGTACCCTGCCCTCGGGGTTCTTGTCCGGATGGTACTTCTGTGCCAGTCTGAAGTAAGCTTTCCTGATTTTACTCTCCTCATGCCTGAAGACACAAATGGCATCATTTCTTCAGTCCTGACATCTAAATCCACGTGATCCAACGACACGACCTGCTTTTTAAAGATATTCAGGATACAAGTCGAGTAACAAGCGATAAGAAATCAAAGGCCACTCACTGCCCCTGTCCTTTGGGGAGGTTGAGGACTTCGTACGCATCGTCTACAGACATAGAGGGAGGCTTTTTCTCCACCTCCCTCTTCCAGGCTTCAAGGGTGTCTTTTAGCAGCTTGACCTGCAGGAATAATGAACGTGGACCACAAATTTAAAGACGCCGTACTTAGAAAACACAAGCAGGATGTTTTTGTTTTATAAAACATGAAACAGACATACAGCGTCTCGAATGGGCCAGTTGGGGAAGCGGATGGAGTCACACAGATGTCTGAGGTAGTAGATGTTACAGAAGAGCTCGTTGTCCAGCTGAGGGAAGCTGACCACGGGGATGGGGCAGTACTGGTAGAGGGCCCGCGTGTTGCTCTGCAGCCTGGGGCTGAAGTCAGCGATGTGGGCGGCGATCTTCTCGATCATCAACCGCCTGAAACGGAGAGTTCACACACATCTCACACAGAGAAACTTGCAATAACTCACTGTGTACATATTCACATTCATACTTACACTGTTGATCTGCACAGCACACATACACACACTTTGCATTTTGTACACTATCTAGATATATATATTTTATTTTACATATATGTTGTGTATATATACACATATATTTTTTATTGTATTTTATATTTCACTTTGCTTTATGCACAGTCACTTTCTTTCTTTCTTATATTTTATTGTTTTTAGTTTTATCGATGCTGCTACTGTTGCCAACAAATTTCCTCTTGGGGATTAATAAAGTATATTTCAATTAAATTTCAATCTCTACGCTGCCTTTTAAAGCACACTCAGAGACGTGACGGAGAGCGACACCTACCTCATCTCGCTGCTCCAAATGGCCTCCGGGGTGTCAAATTCTCCCAGGAATATTTCTGAGAAGCGCTCAGCTTCGTAGTTCTCCAGGTAACACACCATGGCCTCGGGCAGCACCGGCCCCAGGACGCTACGCTGCACGATGTCCTGGCCCTTAGACTGGGGAGGACAGCAGACACGTGTTAGTGTTGAGAGGGTGTTGAGGTCACAGGATGCAATCTGTTGTAATTTATAAAAGGTACAAATCAATGTACAAACACTTTACCTCTTCAGATTTGAAGGCTTGTTTCAGATGCGTGTACTTCAGGAACCTTAAGAAACAAACAAACACAGGAATGTCTTTGAAGTCAATACATTGCACGTGACTGGTGCTAAAATATGCTTATGTAAGCAAATACCAACATCATGAGATCTATATATAAAATGCCCATTAGCAACAACAACAACAGTCCTATGTAGCTTTGTATCACACAACACTCAACACGTATAACAGATAGGATTTTAATCCCTCTTGTAATTATACACTGCTTAAATATCCATGTCCCTGGGGAATACTGAGGGCAGAAGCTAAAGACCTCTATCTTCCGTTTCACAGGACTTGAATGTCTGGGGATAACGGCGTCATGCTGGCGCACGGCGCTCGTCTGTGTGTCTTCACCTTGCGACAGGAAGCACGTTGGAGCCCGTGTACATCATGATGAAGAAGAAGATCCCAGTTAAATAGAGGCGCTGCAGATTGGGGTTGTCCTGAATCACCAGGTACAGGACATTAGCCACCTTCTCCACCAGTATGGGGTCAAAGGTCAACAGCAGCTGGAGGAGAGAAAAAACGGGAGACGATCGACACGTTTGTTTCATGTCATTGAGCGATTCACCAAAGTGGACATGACAACAAATACATGTATCTGATTCAGATCGAGTTGATACCTGAACAATGTGGGGGAGGCACGCGTTGTCACTGATCATCCTCTTGATTTTAGGTAAAGGACGGATGATGGCATTGTCTGCATCCCTGAGTACAGAAACAACAGTTTGAACCAAAGATCATCACACACCTCATTCCTTTATGGAATAATATCACGAGACCTTGTGAAATATATATATATATATATATATTATATATACAAAAAGTGGGAGTTATGTTCTGCTCTACCCACCTGCTGGGGTAGTAGGAGCACATGGTGATGAGCATGTTGAGGATCAGTGTTGCCAGGTCAGTCTCGTTCATCACGGCCTGTCCAGTGGCCAGGAGGCACCATTTTAGCTGTGGGATGGCCTGCAGGGGGCGCCAGCCGTCCATCCCCTGAGCCCAGCAGCGCGTCTTGGCTGTCAGGACGCCGGTGTTCCAGAACTCCTGCATCTGGAGAAGGAAAAGCACAAATGTAATATTAAAAGATAAGTAGTGGTGGCTGCTGCAAGAATAGGTTAAAAAACTATGATAAACTCCAGAAATTACAGAAGAAAAAAATAAAAACTACAACAACAACAACAACAACTGTGAGAATGGAATGCTCTCTCAAGATGTCTACTGTAGATAACATCAAATTACATTAACTGGGACATTTTACTCCATTACATAGTTATAATAGAAACAAAATAAGAATACAATATGTTTTTCTTAGATTAATCAGCAATATATTACATGAGGTCATTCTTATTCTTGACTTACTAAACTATGATAAGCTGTACTTACAGATATTACTTTTCTGGTCTTAAATTGATATTAAAATGATGATTTGAGAAATTGCAGAGATTTACTTTTATTTCTTAGGAAAATTATCAAAACAATATTAGACATGTTGCATTTATTATATTCAAATGATTGGAAATTAAAAGGTTTTGCATAGTAATGTAAAATATATTACATTTATAAAGCATATATATATAGCTGTGGAAGAAAGATAATCGAAATATAGAAATAATGTTATGTAAATATATACTAAATAACAAAAAATAAATTATAGTAAATCACTTAAAAAATATGAAATTAAATTAAATTACAAAATCTAATATTATGGAAAAACAAAACAAAAACCTGTAAGAAAGACGGACCATGAAGGATGTTCTATCATCTACGAGCTAGTTCCCACTCACACACATCGTATAACCTTATTGTGCATTCTCAACATTTTAAGAGCATCACATACCTCTTCAAAACTGAAAGGTCCCCTTCTCTCCTTGTCTGCGTTACCAAAGTACCACTCCTTCTCGCTCTCCCTCTTCATGTCCGGCGAGGCCTCCAGCACGTTGGTCTGTGGAAACAAAGACGACCCTCAGTGTGACGCTCGGACAGATCATTACAATGTTCCCACCAGGGTCAGCACAGGATTAAATCTCATCTATGGGTCGCACTGCAACATCTAGCGTTGTGTGCGATCAGATCAAATCAATAGACACATTATTGAACAGATAGTATACGGTGAATAGCCATGGTTTTACCTGTAGGGGCACAGTGGCTCTGCTGGTGTGCAGATGGGCCATGGTGAGCAGATCCACCAATATACGCACCCCATTCGAGTCCATCACCTCCTTCACATTTTTCTAAAGAACAGAAAATGAATCATCACTCAAGACAGAAAAAAATTTATTAAATTAAATAGAAAATTCTAAGAGGCACTGCTGCTGTCAGTGGCTTACCTTGTTGAGGATGAGCTTGTTGAGGAAGACGATGAGTCTGTCTCTTTCCAGTTTGTCTGTACACTGTAACCACATTGGAGTATTTGGGCTTTTAGGATGAATTAAGAGGGATAAAACACCTCCAGTGCATTACATATACACTATATCCACGAGATCCTGCAGTAAGAGGGTGTACTCACTCGGTCCAGCATGCCCACAATGTATTTAGTGTCTGTGAAGGGGCCAATCTCCTCGTAGCACTTCCCATAGACTATAGCAAGCGCCTGCAGGCACAGGCACTTCATGGTGACTTTGGGTGTAAGCAGAAAGCGATGGTAGAGTTCATTGAAGAACTCGTACCTACGAGCAGAGGGCGAGAGGGAGAAGGATGGATCGTCTTTTCAGACTGTGCACAAACGGTTGTGCGGCTGGTCGGGTTCTCGTATCGCACGCAGTCTTACGATCTCTTGATGGCATTCGATTCGGCATTTTCATCCTCCTCGAGCAGCAGACGCAGGTAATAATCCCCAATCTTGATCTCATCTGAAAGGCACTCGTATTTCACCTGCGAATAAATAACAACACAAATGTCGCTCACGGTACGTGTATACGCGTTTTTTTAGAAACAACTGTGTACTGGCGTGGGCTGAAACTCCAGTGCGTCACCGATATCGGTGGTTATAAATCAAATGAGAGTCTTGATAGTCCGGCTGAGCTCTAACCTCAAACTCCTGGTGGTTCCAGGAGATGACGGTGGCACTGCCGAGCTCGCGGTCCACGTTGAAGGCTCGCATCTCCCCCTCCAGAGCGTCTCGCAGCTCCTCCCTCGTCCGCAGGTTCCAGATGAGGTTGGAGCGCGCGTGGTCGAGCTGGAATCTTGAGAAAACAAAAGCAAGTTAGGGTTGATGCGTGACACACGGGAGGTCCTATTCATGCAACATCTCATGACAGGTGCCACTTAAAAACATAGGAAACGCAGCAGCTCCTAACCAGCACAATGTTTTCATGTTGACAAGCCAAGACACAAAAGGCAAATCAATAAACCTGCAGTCACTCCCAATTCAATAGGCATCAGAATGATTCGCAGTACAATGGAGTCATCAAAGAGAGAATATTACTCCATGGGACCATTGTTTACCTGTAGTAGAAAAGCTCCCAGTTGACTTCAATCTTTATTCTCTGGCGTCTCTTCCTTAAGATGACAGGCTTTTGGTTTGGGTTCTGAAATCAAAAGAAAAATGAAAGACTTTGAGGAGTCGTCATTATTATCAACAGCTTTATATTGTTGTTCTTTCACAGCTTATGGCATGAAGAGAATAGTGAAGTTGAAAATGGCAACAACAACGTGAGCATTACTTCACGGACAAGGACACCAGAAAAGAAAAGGATGGCACCAGTATGGAGAAAAAAGGATAACAAATGTTTTTTTCAGGATGGAGAAAGACATCAGACAGATATTAGGGACAAAAAACATTGTTGTCATTATTATTATTAAACCAACGTATAAAACAAGGTCATGAAACACAAAACCAAAGTGGGATCCGAGAGTTGGATGTGCTCATGAATCTGTGGCCTCTCTAGGATGTTGACACTGGAGCCTCAGTTAGCAAATGAATTGATTTCCAAGGTAAACAAAAACTTTTCTAGAATAAATTTGAAAATGATGGAAAAGAGCTCCAGAGGCGAAACGGGAGTTTCAGCAAATAATCCTTAATTTATGTTAATTACACTCAAGTTTCAAACAGAAAGTGCTTATTATTTACGGATTACACCACATAACGGGAACTCTGAGCGTTCCTCTGTTGACAGCAGGACGAGAAGAGACGGGATCAAACCCATTACCGTCTACCCTATAATGCATTATTGACTTCTCCTCTTCCTGCATCTATTTGAAGACGCATGTGGCAATCGCTCAAAGATAATAATAGTTCATCGCCTGGCTGAATTATAAAAAAAACACACCCAATGTGTCACATGAAGACGGAAGAATGTTTGGGTTTTTTTGTCAAGAGAAAGAAGATGGAAAGAAAGCAGCGTGGATCCCATTGGTCAGTCCTACTTACCAGGTTATTTCTGTCCTGCTGCATTGTTTGACAGCAGAGAAACCACACAGGACAGGGTGAGGGGGGAGGGGGGGAGGGGGGGGGGGTACAACACAGATAGATTATTGTTCCTCGGATCAAACAGATGAATCGAAGCAAAAAGGGTCAACGGTCACTAGAGTACATCATAAAACACACAGAACCATCAATAAAATCCGTCGTCATTTATTAGCCGAATAATCTGCTCGATATTTATATTTCCCAAGATCACTCGCCGCCAACAACAAATATAAATGAAGCATGTGCTGTAAAAATAAAAGATAATTAGGAAGCGTTCAGTGTAAGCAAGCCAATCAAAAAGTGTCGTTGATCAGCCATTTTGGCAAAAGTGTAGAAAAAGAAGAAGAAGCCGGGTGGTTTCCAGGTTAAGTGGGTTAAAGAGGCATTGATTCAGTTTGTGGAAGAGCAGGCAGCACCGTCTTATTAATCATTTAGGTGGTGCCAACAACCTCTACCCCCCCTCAACACTGTGTAAAAGAAGGAGATCTTTTTATCTCGGTCATGTTCAGACATGCCCGGAGTGGACAACATCTGTCTCCGCAAGTTAAACATGGGCGAGGATGTGCACAAGCAGCCTGAACAGCAGGCGGTGCGGAGCACAGCAAAAGCAGACGCGGTTGTTTCTCGGCACGTCCCGGTTCCCTGAAGTCCGGCGGCGTCAGAGCCGCCACCGCGCCGCGCGCTAAACAAACAGCAGCAGCTGAGAAGTGCGTCATTGACTTTGCCGAAGTGCTCGGCGTCAGCGGGAGGATGCAACAGTTAGAGACACCCGAGCAGACAGCAACAGGAGCGGTAGCTCGACTGATTGATAACGGGAAAATCAGCCACTCAGCATCTTTACGGAGATAAATATATCCTCACCTCCTTCTGTGCGATGCCCATTTTATCCCTCCAGTGCATCAACACTATATCGGCCTTCTCCTTGGCGAACTTCTCCACCTCTTTGGCTGCTTTGCCGGCCATCCGCTGCCACTCGGGCACCTTGTTTCGATTGAGCTGGTCCTGTGGGGAGCGAATATAAAAAAACAACCGTTATAGACCGCGAATACTTTCCGAACGAGCGGTTTGTTCACTTTGCTCAAAGAGATAGACGCGGTGCGATGCGGCTGCAGATACCTGGGCCAGCTTCAAGTTGTCGCGGATGTGCATCCGATCCATGTCCTTCTCCGGGACTGGGTCAGGACTGTCCAGGTAAGCCAGCAGGCCGGTTGGCTGAGAGCGGGACAGGACAGGAAATGGGTTCAGACGAAAGCTCTGGCCTCCACCCTGGAGCCCTTTGCCTGCGTCATGATACTGATGGCTTCCGTTTAACCTTTTAAAGTCGTCAATGGGCTAATTTGTAGACTTACCAGTATCCTTTTCAGGAGGTTCATGGCAACAGCGTTTTCCGCCGTCCAGAGTCCCACCAGGTGACGACTCAGCTGCCTGAGAAATTGTGCAAGTTGTTTTGTTAGAGAACTCATCTTCCCTCTTTATCCACTGTAGAAACTTAATCTGTCTGCCATGACGTACAAGTGTTTTTCTTACTTAAATAGAAAGCATTAACTAGCTGCTGGTACCAACAAATCCAAATCATTGTGTGTGAGTGTGTGGATTTATTGTGGTTGGACCTGTTGGTAAGCATCCGCTGGTCAGAGCTGATGGTGAACAAAGACGTGTGCAGATGCCGGGGAAGAGCCCCCTCACTTAAAGCCAGGTCCTGCATCTTGGTGGCTATTTCCTTGTCTCCCTCCTACATTTAAACAAACACAGGTTGGCAATCGTCATGAGGCTTAATTACAATCCAAACATCGTGAAATGATCCACACTGTAAACAACCGAACCCACATAACGGCTTACCTCAATAATGGCCTTCATCACCAAGCCGGCCCCCTTCACTATTGCCATTGAGGGATGCTAAAGAGAAGGAAAGCATAAATCAATCACATCATATTCCCATCATGATTAGGGATTATCCATCTCTTCACACGGCTTAACTACCTGGAAGAGTTTAAACAAGGTGCGTCCATCAGAGGCGACCATCTCCAGCAGCATGTCGAACTGCTGGCCCTCTGTGGTTTCACTGTAGGGGGCGCAGAGGGCGAAGGTTAAGAAGTCCAGTAAGGCGCTGATGACCAGAGCTCCTGTTCCATGGTCCTGTAAGAAAAAGAAGAGAAGAGACAATGAGAGCCTGGATTTAGGAAACGCACGTCTCTTTCCAAACAGAAACTTCTACGCCCAGTTTGCGGACGATAAAAAACAAATGTACCACGTTGGTGATGAATTTTTCGAGCAGGTTTTCCAGGAACTTCTTTGAAGAGAGCAACGAGGCCTTGTTCAGCTGCTCCTGCCGCAGGTCGTAGTCGTCGTGCATCGGCTGCAGAGAAACGGCGAGATAAAAGACACGCCTGAGTTTCATCTGATGGATGCATTTGTTCGCAGTTGGCCGACGCCCAGATGTTTGGGGAACATACTTACACACATAAGTGCACAGAGCATGTCTACAGCGGCGTGCGTCACACTGTTGTTGTTCCGTTTTAAAGCTTTTACGGTCTTTACTCCCAACTTTTCCCTGAACCTAGAACACACAAACATTCACAGAATTATCAACGCCACTGAAATGACCATGCCTTAAAAACATAGAGGATTATAAGCAACATCATGTAAACAATACAAATAATGTGTTATTTAAAATAAGTGCGGTTTGGATTCATAAAGCATGAAATTGCTTCAAAAGCGGCGTGTTGCTTCTTTTGCTCAAAAGGGTGTCACACCGTCTCCTGCACTGAACTACTAAGTTACCATATCAAATAGGTTTCTCTGAAAGCAAAAATAAACCATTCATGTCTTTATAGTGCTCCGTATCCTGTATAGTGATCTAAGGGGAACACCAAGCTACTCTGGCAATGAATCATCCAGGAAAACCAATTCTCATTAGCTTCGCAGGAACAAATCCTAAACAGTAAATACAGTTCCTCTCATACATCTCAGTGACCCGAAAAGACTATGGGGTTCTCAAATCTTGTGATGTGGAGGAGTATAAAAGGATAAAAATGGGCAAAGCAGAGAGAGGGGGGGGAAAGATGGAGGAAAGGTGGAGAGGAATCGAGGCAGACGGCTTGACGGAACACGGTGAAGTGACATAACCTCCCTTCTGAAGTGCCTGTCTAAAAAGCCTGAGATGAAAGCAGAACCGAGATAAAAGAGGAGGAGGCTGCTCGATAGACGGCAAAGAGAGACTTTGGAAAAGAGTAAAGAGGGATAAGAAACAGAGACAGGCAAAAGGGCAGACTGAGATGTATGGATTCATATTTACGTTGCATCTGTGACTCCAGACCCTTGACCAGACCTTGGAATGACAGAGCATGCCCGTTACCAGCAGCCCAACAGAAAGTACACTTCAAAGAAATAAAAGCAGGAGGACACGGGGGCGTGCCGGCTGAGTTCTTACTTGGGCAGCTGGGTAAAGGCCTGGAAGCCGGCCTTGGAGGCCACCAGGCGTCGGATGGCCTGGAAGTGGCTCTCCAGCTCCGTGTTAAGGGTCGGCAGCTCGGCTTCCTGGGATAAGAGAGCCAGGATGGCGTTGTTGATGAGCTTCTCTTTGTTCTCGGAGAAAAGACCCTGAAGAGGAGAGAGAGAGAGAGAGAGGGGGGTAAAGACGGGGAATTAGCGTGACTTCTGCTCTGGCCGACTGACATAGAGACACATGGATTGAACACACTCACATCTTGTGTGACTGCATGCAGCACTCCACTGTAGGAGATGTTGGCGTTGAATCTGAACACCGCATCTGCAAAGTTTCCATCTTAAAGGAAGGAACGAGGAAGGGCACCGTTAAACGAG
This sequence comes from Liparis tanakae, assembly GCA_036178185.1. Classification (NCBI taxonomy): domain Eukaryota; kingdom Metazoa; phylum Chordata; class Actinopteri; order Perciformes; family Liparidae; genus Liparis; species Liparis tanakae. Next base: position 16,270,960 of record CM070096.1, read on the forward strand.
AGAACGTCGAGGACATCTGAAGCGTTGACCTCATGGTGGCCATTCGAGTGGATGAACCTCACGAGACGAGGTGCTTGGACTCACTCGGAGGCGCCGCCAGGAACTTGAGATGCAAACTCTCCACCTCCTCGTCCACGGGCATGCTCAGCAGGCCCCACCTTTGCCCGCGCTGCGTGGGCGCCATTTTGACGCACACGTCCCTGTTGCCTGACGCGCGGACGCCATCGAGCAGGCTGGCTAACAAAGAGTCCCTGCAGACGCACAGAGCGACAGACTCGGTTCACAGCAACACAGAAGCGCACAGTCACCGGAGAGAGCAGCAGACCCGTGCACACATGCGAATTGCTCAACTCGTAAAAATGTGGTTATTACGAGGGGTACGCGTTTAATAAAGCCCCAGGGCCTGTAGCGTAAACACAAAGATGGGTGGATGTGTACCTTTCTGTGGAGGAAAACTTTCTGATCTGACCTCGAATGAATTCCACCGTGAACACCTGAGGGTTGTCCACGTCACAGATGAGAGCAAAAACCTGAGGGGAGGCGACACGAGGGGATGAGAGTGAGGAAACAAAGGGAAGAGCACACCGACTCGGGTGTTTCCATCCAAGCTGCTAATTGCAGTGATGGAGTTCGTACTCAATGAAACAAGACAACTGACAGCTATCTACACAGGAGCGCCGCTAGACAGGACTACGTGGTCGTGGGTGTAAACGTTGCAGCTTTGGGGTCACGTGACTCGACGTCGCTGTAGTTTCTCGGCGCTCACCTCTCCGAAGGGTTTGATGGTGACGATGTTGTAGGAAGCCGGGTCTCGCTCCACCAGACACGTCTCCGTCAGGGCCAGAATACGCTTCACAGGCTCCTGAGGACAGAGACGGGTCATTCAGGACACTAGATACACGTTATATTTGCTCTCTTTTATTTACACGCATCACAATTTGTATTGCAACTGCTGCACAACAATTTCCCTATGGCTAAATAAAGTTTATTTATATCTTATTTTATATATTGTACTTCAAGAAAGGGTTGATAAAGACAACTGAGAGCAGAAGTAGGTCAATACTTTGAGATTCGCTTGCAAATGAAAAAATGATAATTGCCATTAAGTTCATCAAAAATGTCACAGTTATATATAGACATGCAGAATTGTATTGTGCAAAGCGTAACACTTTCCAATAACTGTTTTTAAAACACGTAACACTTACATTTGTATCAATTTACAGTATTAAGAGCTTCTAAATGACGTGCTGATGGCCGTCAATAAAATGAAATGAGTCAAATGAAATTGCTGCCCGCGTTTCAAGGAGACCCAACAATCTGTTAAGGGAGTCCCGGTGGGTCCCTGGGCCTCATGTTGAGAACCCCTCCCGCACAGCACAGCACAGCACAGCGAGGCGAACAGGGGGAGGCGGCCCTCACCGGGTGTCGAGGGGTGATCTTCTGCACCACGAACTCGGCCAGCGAGGTGATGCTGTCGTCCGAGCTGTACTTCCCCAACCGGTCCGTCACAAAGTCGTCGAAGGTCAACGCCTCCTTCCGCAGTCGTAGCGTGATGCCGATGAAGTTCCCGGCGTGCTCTATGGCGCTGCGGATGATGTCGTCCCGGTTCTCCGAGGCAAACAGATGCTGAGAGAAAAAGGGCAACGGCGGAGTGAGAGGGAGAAGACGGGCGGATGAGCAACGTCGGACTCCACCTTTTTATTCTTCATGCATAGATGCATTTCCCAGAGAAGAGACGGTCATGAAAGTATGCCTCAAAGTTATGGAAAAGTCCTGGTAAAAGTGTGTATGAACCCTGAATGTGTGATCTTAGGCGTATAGGCTGCTGGGGGACATCTTAGGATACAAGGATGACCCGTCTCCTCTTCTCTCTACTTATGGATGGATTTTCATCTCTCCATCACACATTACTACAGGGTTCTCACACATTTCGACTAGTGGATTTCCAGGACTTTTCCAGGACTTTCAAACCAAATTTCCATGACCAAACTGAAATCTCGGTATAAACATGAACAATTTAGAAAATGTTGCGTATTAAGAGCGTAATCCGGCTTATATTTTCTTTCTTTAAAAAACATATTGATTATTATAAACCCGGCGTAAATTAACATGTGATTATAACACATTTCCATGACTTTTCCAGGCCTGGAAATGACCATTTTAAAGTTCCATGACTTTTCCAGGTTTTCCATGACCGTAGGAATCCTGTTACCAACTCTGCTTCCTCCCCGGAGTCCTTGTGACATCACGTCTCACAGGCTCCATTGGACCTGGGTATTGTTGAACTATTGTAGATTGTTCCAAGTCAATCTTAAATGAACCTCATGTACTCTATTATACAGTTATTATTGAAGCACATTCCCATGACTTCTCCACTGAAGCGCGCACACACACACACACACACACACACACACACACACACACACACACACACACACACACACACACACACACACACACACACACACACACACACACACACACACACACACACACACACACACACACACACACACACACACACACTCTCTGAGTGCATACCAGCCTGCTGAAGCCCCCATACAGGATGCAGAAGCCGCCCTGGTAATCGGAGAGCTCGACGAATCCCTCGACGTTGCGGTAGTCGTAGGAACACACCACCCGATTGGTGCGCGTGTCGATCTGGTCGATGCCGCCCGGCGTCACCTCGAGACTCACCGGCTTCCGCGTGTCACTCCAGTGGTGCTTGTAGCAGTTGTAGCGCTGGAAAGGCGTTCATACGGGTGTCACCACAGTGGGAAACACATACTCAAATTAAATATGTTTCTCTTTATAGATTTCAGTACTTACTCTGCCAGTTATTTTTCCCTCTGAAAAATCTGTTCTGAATCTCTGGGAATAAGAAAAACAAAAGAAAGTTTTACATACAGGAAAAATCTTTCCTTTTGGAAAACTTGTGTTGCGTTTTCTTCATTGCAGAATCACAAATAGAGGTAATGAGTTCCACGGGGAAGCACCACCTCCTCCTCTTCCTCGGTTCAAAACACCTCAGCATCAACAAAACCATCTACCAGTTCACGCTTGTGATGAACACCTACAGCGAGCCGGTGATTTGAAAGCACTGCATCCCCGAATCATTAAGAGGCTTTGCTGAGATTTATTATGAAGGACAACACAGCACAGCGTGCAGTTATGATGCGAGAAGACCGTTGTGAGTGACGCGATGAAGGAGCGTTGGCCGGTCCTCACCAGAGCTTCGGTGAGCAGCTCAGTCCGGTGCTCCGTGGAGAACTTGAGCGTTTCGGACTTCTTGCCGCTGCCTTTGCGGAATGTGAGGTTGAACTCTGTTCCCTGACCTTTCCCCACCGGGCCGATACCACAGATGTCCCCATAAGGCCACTGGCACCGTGGGCAGAGATAAACACACCGTTACACACACACACACACACACACACACACACACACACACACACACACACACACACACACACACACACACACACACACACACACAATTATGGTGACAATTATAAATGCTTATACATAATTAATACACACTTACAATTGCCTTTCACAACTACATACATTATAGTGTGGAATAAACACTTTATAAAATATTTATATATTGCTTAAAAAGAACAGCTGAATAAATAAATACAATAAAAAAAAGAAAAACAGGGGGACTTCTAACAGTTATTATTATTATTATTATTATTATTTATTTTAAACAACCACGAAGCTAAGGTTTCATATTCGATGGGTATTGATGAGGACATGTTTCATATTCGATGGGTATCGATGAGGACATGTTTCATATTCGATGGGTATCGATGAGGACATGTTTCATATTCGATGGGTATCGATGAGGACATGCTTCATGCGCTACTCAGTGAAAAGAGATGCTGCTGCATGTTCACGGCAGAACTCTGCGTGTGTATTTGTGCAAAAAATACGCCGTTTCAGCTTTTAGCGGGAGAGCAATGTGCTTCAAATGGATTTTCAACAGTCCCGTGTCACGAAGAGCGGCACGTCGACGGCGCTGCATGCACACTGACCTGATTAGTGACTTCGAGCGTGGTGGGGTTGTAAGTGGTGATGCCGTGCGTCCCCACGGAGAAGACTCGCTTGTACCTGGAAACACAGAGATGGGACGAGTCACAAACACGGCCTACACCTCCACGACTGCATCACCTGCAGCCGTCACCCAACAGGAGATGTGGGGAAGTGGCTGAATGTGTGGCGCTATTTCTCAGACAGGTGGGAGTTGAGCTGAAGTGAGGCGAACAGGCCCAGTCAGCTCAACTATAAGACACACATCTCATCGCGTAGATAAAGCTGCAGCATCGAGAGGGAGCGCTCCATTTGTAGCCCTGTGGAGGCTGATGATGCGTACCGGACAGGTGACACCCCCCGGGGTTCAGCCAACTTATGCTATCCTCCATATTACAGGTTAATTAAGCCAGTCTACAGGAACATGAGGTAATGGTGGACCTGAAAGGGCACAGACGGGGGCGAAAGATTTAGGAGAAGCTGCGTTGGCCAGACAGTTATCTGAAGCTCATTAGCATGCAGTGCAGCCTGAGTTTTCACCATTCAGTGTCGACATGCAATACCAGACTGAAGCAATGCAGCTGGGAGTTATGAATATTTACCCACGTCCCGTGAGTAAGGACGTTTCTATTCGCTGCCTGTATTTACCACACTCTGTCCCGCGAGTGACTCTCAAATAAAAAAGGTTGCAACTTGACGTACGTTTGCAGTTTGTTAATGAGTCAATCTCCGACTCTGAAAACAACTCGCACTTATCCACCCGACCGAGTGGAGGCTTTCTCACACTGGGAAGGAAGGAAGTGTGAAATTCAGTTTTGTGCCAATCTTTCTGCACGTTACGCTGACTGTGTCGTTTGTGTGCGTGTGTGTGTGCGCGTCAGTGTGCGCTTGATCGCCATGTGGTTTGCAAACACATTTTTGGCGGCTGTTTGATTTGAAAATGGATCACTGGAGGGTTTTTGATTTTGCAAAAAGAAAAGTTTGGCGCGGTTTGGGGAGAGTTACATGTAAAGTTGCATTTCCATCTGGTATAAATGCTTCTTCATCCATGTGCCACGTGTTCTTGTAGCACCATCAGCCTGCACACTGAACATGCTGACTCGGCTCCTTTCCTTCCTGCACATCCTCTGTGGGCCTGGGTGACATTAAGAGGTCTGAAGTTACCATAAAACAGTAAGTAACAGTAGTGAAAAGGAAGTCAAATTGAGAGGTTACTTCTGCATAATGCGTTCGGGCTGGAGGACATGACTAACGTAAACAGACGGGTCAGGCAGCGGCCTGAGGCCTTCCCTTTTCTCCGTTTTGCTCCCGCTAGAACGCTGCTTCAAATACAGGATTCCTCACGACACGCAGAGTTTTCCTTGTTTCCTGTGATCTCGGGACACAAAGTCTGAGGCTCTCCGTCCTGCTCTCGGGAGTGCCGTCTCTACGCGTCTTGACCTTGGTGCTAAGTGGCTGGTTCACCCGGGTGTCAGCGCAAACTTAGTTAATTATTCATTCTCTGTGGACTGATTTACCTTTCCTTCATTATATTCTCGCTGGGAACGACTACGCCGCTCTCATATTAATCTGCGGCAGAGCTTTGTTGGTCGACTTTTGTCTCAGTTCCATCTGTTTATCATCTACTATTTCTTACAAAAACAATAGCTGAAATGAAATAAAGCCTGCATGTAGGAAGGTGGGATGAGAGTAAAGTGAATAAGTACGTTTATTATACCATGAAGAGATTCTTTCCGCTTCAGCTACAACAAATCAGGTACACTTGACATCACGGCTCACCATTGGGCAACGCTTGCTGCTGCCGCGGTTCAGATTTCCATTCATACAAAGATATGAAAATCAACCGAGAAGAGACTTGACTCTACTTTGCGTTTGGCAGCACCGCGTCGGCTTCGCCCATTTTGTTTGTTTGATAGAAATAAAGCAGTAGTGGTAAAGTCAATAGTGGTGTAATGGATATGTGTGATTTGTGCCAACTCTTTTTTTAAACGGTGGTATTCCCACTTGAGGAGAAAAGGGAACTCTAAACCAGCAGCACATACGTTTTCACCACAGATATAGTGTGTGATTAGTTCCTCTTCATTCAGTTGTACTGTACACATCGTCTCCCAAAGCTTTTCCTTCCACTTTAAGGGATTTCATCACGCGTCATGTGAAGCAACGTCCGGCGATTGACTAACAGCGGCCTCTCCTCGTTAAACAAAAACACAAGACTGAGCTGTTTGACGACATACAAAGCTTGCACGAAGCATAATTCCCTGCACAAGACTCAAACGAATTAAAGAGTTTGGGAAACTGAACTAAATGTGATGATCAGATATGTAATATATGAACATTTATTAAAATACATGGGGGATACCTATATAGTGGTGTGTAACCTGCTCGTGAAAACAGAAGGATCTGCAGCTTCCTTATTGTCGGAAGATTCAAGGCATTCGAGGAAGATTCAAATGAGATTTCTGATTTGCATTTTCGTGCTCTGACGAAGAGGAGGAAGCACTGCTGCGCTTGAAATGACAGAAAACTCGGGGACAATAAATGTTTGAAAAAACCTGTGAACTTGCCCTTCCTGAGGAGACACATCTAAATCTCTAAAAGCTGGAGTCACAAGACTTTAACTAACCATGGTCGTGAGCACACACAGAGAGAGAGAGAGAGAGAGAGAGAGAGAGAGAGAGAGAGAGAGAGAGAGAGAGAAAGAAAAAGAAAGAAAGAAGCAGAGGGAGAGAGAGAGAGAGAGAGACAGACAGAGAGACATACAGAGAGAGAGAGAGAAAGAGAAAGAGAGAGAAGGGAAGCTGCTGCACTCAACCAAGAGCTGTTGTCGTTTTAATTATTGTAGTAAAGTACCAGACAAGACCGGAGGGTCTCTCAGACGTCGAGTGATGTTAACTCACTGGAAGACGAAGAGAGGCGTGTTTTGGGCTCGTTCATGACAGCAGACCACGAAGCATCATCGTATAATCAGGGATTCTTTAATTCCCCTTCAACTCCCTGCAGAACAGATGAACTACATCCACCCCCCTCCCCCCCCCCCCCCCCCCCGTCTGCTGACCAATCTGCCATATCATCCTATTAAATCATTTAAACTCATGATTACAAGCCAACACATTTTTGTTCTCATTTTAAACTTTGCTTTTATGCAGTTCGATTGCTACTGTATGTTTTTTATGTTCAAATCAGCAATAAAAAAAATTGCGATATAAAGGTCTGTTAAATCTCTATTCAGCGTCGAATGAGGCGCTATGATGGGGATCGCGCACACGGCCCACTGATGGAAGTGTTGCAATACTTCTATATCTGCAGTGTTACAGACTCGGTGTCTGTTGCAATAATCCTGGAAAAAGAAAAATGTCCTTCTGCAGATTCAGATGAAAAAAATGGAACTGGCGAAACACAAGTTCACTTTTTTTCATAAAAATAATAAATGTGCCTACTTAAAGACAATGGGCATGAACATTGTCACTGCTATCTTACAATTCATATTACGTTTCATAAAAAGAAAAGTTGAAGAGTTTGTTTGTTTTTGTAAGAGATTGTGCATCTATTGGTGCACAGTATGACGGGGTGTGATCCAAAAGGGTTAAAAAGGCACTCGTCACTTTATCTGCCACGCCCACAATATCTGAGGTGAGTGTGAAGCCACTTGATAGAGGATCTGCTGACGTGACACTTTCCCTTTCTGTTGGCCTATTCAAGCTCTGTGTAAGTTTTGCCCTTTTCAAACAGAAGACAGGCAGAACACTATTTGAATTGCGTTGGACCCATTCACACGAACATGCCGTCATAATGTAATCTCCGGTTGTCAGTGTAGTCCAGCTTCATGGGAACAATCCAAGAACAACATTACGCACTAAATACAGTTGTGGTTTTATGTCTCCCTGTCTCTCTCTCTCCCTTTTGCATTGTATTTCTGTCTCTATTTTTATCTCTCTCTTCGGAAGGGGACCATCAAATGTTAATTATCAATAACTTGTGCCATGCCTGATAGCAATGCCTGTTCACTAGTGCTGGACCCAGGTCAGCTGACATGTGTCGCGCAACATTCAGGGTGGGATGTCTGCCTACGCCGTCCTCCACACATACATCAGCTCTCGTCTCCGGCGGACACTTCGGGACGCATTAGCGTGATGAAGCTCTGAAGAGGGCTAACTGTTCCGCAGCCCTGCTTAGGTTACCAGAGCCAATGGCCGGCCGTAATGGCACAAAGACATTTAGAAAGCAGGTATTGGTAATGTGATCCCTTAGGCCCAAACTTGTAAATCCTTTAGCTTTCAGGGCCACCTAGTATCCATGTCAAGTCTCATCTTGTTTTAGGCCTGCATTAGCTTCAGGGTGTAATTTAGCTATAATCTTTAACATGAGAGTAGAAACTCTATGCACTGTGATGATCGAGGACATAGGGCCCATATATATATATATATATATATATATATATATATATTAATAATTTTAATATAATATAAATAATATTTAATATATATATAATATTATAATAATATATTATAATAATAATATATAATCCGATCAGCGGTGGGGTTAAATAAAAAAAAGGTTGTGGGCCTTACTTTCCCCTCCAGGAGTGTTTGGTGGTGTAGAAACAGGCCATGTCTTTGTTTTCTTTGACGACATTCATCTTTTCACAGGACCTACAAAACAAGAGCAAAAGTTATTATGACGAACATCACAAAGTAAGCTCTTATACACGGAAAAGGGTGCCTTTAAACACTGCTTTGGATAACATGTTACATTTTAACTACACAACAGAAGGGAAGGATGATAACCAGAAGCTCTTCATGTCTCAGTTCTATAGGAGCCTGCACCTTCACGGGTAATTACTACATCAAGTCTAGGTATCGCACATTCCCATGTACTGCAGCACACACTTCACACGGTTGTTCAACATTTTGCAGCCTGGAGGGAGAGACTCCCACCAGACGCTCCCTCGGCTTCAGAAGCCATGCGGAGTAAACAGTGATTATCCAACGAGCCGTCCTCTCTGTCCACGTCCAACCGATTCTTCATCGCGTCCGTAGCTCAGCTACGAGCCGTAGCGTCAACGCAGCTGGTGGCACATGACTTTTCTTAATTTGTTACAAACCGCTCCCTGACAGCCAAACGCTGGCTCTCCTTCATGTTTTCGTTTTTTTTCACAGTCACTCTGATGAGAGGCATACCGAGGGATCCACTGGGATACAACCTACTCAGCAAAACAAAGAGGAGGCAAAGGTCCTTCATTCTAGTCTTATATCAGAGCCACAGAACAGTGCAGTAGCTGAGTGTGTGTCAATAAAGTCTGGCGCAAAGCCAGCTGGGCCTATTGATTGCTTTAGATAAATAGAGTTTAGGCCATGTTTCAGTGTTTTGCTATTTCACTTTCCCACAACTAGATGCTCTCAAACCTGGACAATAGATGAAGTAGGATCCTTGTTGGTGTCACTAAACACAAAGAGTTTCCTTTTCCAACCAGAAACAAAACCACAGAGCATTAGTGGGATGGTTAAGATTTTTGTGCCAGATGTTTTCAACAACAAATGAATTGATGAAGTCATCAAACACAAACTAGTGGACAGGCCAGAACAGAGCAAACTGGGGGCATAACTGCCTCTGCGATCCTTACTGCAGTAATCTGCTGGCGGCTGCACTGTGACAAGGGGAACCTGTGTCAGCACTCTGGCAGGATCCAGGAAAAATCACACTCCTGTTTTTCTTCCTCTCCATTTCAGTGTGAGACTGAAGCTCGGGACAGACAAACATCGCCAAATGATGGACACCACCATTAACCGAGGGGACGATTGCTTGTTGTTCAGAGAGGTCGGGACACAAATACAAGGGACTTTCAGGTGCCACGGCACCAGACGAGGATCCGTAAAAATTAGCCAGTGTTGGGGTCTCAATAATTGAATCCTGGGCTGTAGAAACAAAGGCGCAAGGAACAGTCAAGAGCCAAGTGTTGCTTTTTTTCAAACACTCATTCATGGTGCTGCATAATGAATACAATCTAAAGTGGGGGGGCTGGTGGAACGCACAATAGTAGATGTTAGCAGCAAACAGTGCGCAGCGGGATCTTTACCAGAGGGCTGTGCAGTATTTTTTTATCATCACATTACTGGGCTGAGGGCGCCGTGATGACTGTAAAAAAAAGTCCACGGCAGATTCCAGGCCTGGGTCATGTGATTACCCCTCCCGCCACTTCTTACTTGTATGCAGATGAATAGGAAATTATTCATGGCCTGTCCATGACAGAGTTAAGCACGACAACAAAAAGAAACAGCAGGACAGTGAAGAAAATGTAAATGGTGCCAGGCCTCGAGCAAAGCACACAATATTTACATAATTAAAGGCTCCAGACAGGTCTCACAACTTCCCAGAAACTTTAACAAACACAGTTTTTTTGACAGTCTGTACATTTGACAGGAGTGTATCAAACCTCTAAACAGGACATGTCTGAATAAATGAAAACAAACATTCAACTGTATATTACTGGGGATTAGGTGCCGACTAACTAGATTACAGCCACAGGTTATATACTGTTAGTGTCACTACAGTTAACTTAATACTGTGTTTATGCCCCTTTGCTCTGCCTATTTAAATCCATCCTGTTTTCCCACAGCTGCGGGAGAAAGAAAGTTGGATCACCTGATTCCTTTTGTAAAGATCAATATAAAAAGAAGGGGGAAAAAGTCCTTTATGATTAGATGATCATTGTGGGTACAAGGGTCAAATAATCATCTGCCATTGCCTCACTATATGGCCCTCCCCATTTTATACATCCCCAGGTATCACGTTGAACGTAAAGCTATGACCATAACTCAACTGACAGCACAATAAAAAAGCACATGATCACCTACAGAGGCGACAGGGGCCCTCTGGATGAATCACAGATTCATCAAATATGATATTAGTCTTGACAAAACTAAGAAATATGACGCTGGTTTCTGCAATGTGGTTTCCTTCTTGACATCTTTTGTTGGGTTGCTCTCTCTGTGTTTGCCCATTTATACAGAGCACTATCCCTCTGACCACCGACTCGGGCACTACTTCATCAAACCGATGAATTGTATTCTCTTTTACATGCCAAGATAGACGTTGCACGAAATGCACCACAATAGCCAAAACGATGCATGTGAAATCCATTTGGGGAAGTACGTTGGCTCCCGATCTGTCAAGTGAATCCGCGACGAGCAGCATGAACGTCACCTGCAGCTCGAGCTGAGCCGGATTCTGCTTCATTGCAGCGGGCCTACACGCTGTAACTGAGGCTAAAAACAAGCACGACAGCGCAGTCTGTTACGATGTCGGCAACAATGCGGCTATCAACTAGAATGCCAGCTAGCGCAGACACTGGTGCTGTCAGCGTTTGTTTGCCAAATGTAAATGCTAAAAAAAGGGGGGGCTAGTGGCAGGCTAATGTTGGGTTAGCTTGGAGCTAGCGGCTAGCTAGCTGGTCGCATTAGCAACGGGGTTCAATCAAGAAAACATGGAGATGGCGGTGGCAGGTGGTGGCGGGTGCATTTACCTGTAAACTCGCTAACGGGTGTTAGTCGAGGGCGTCCCTCAGCCCCACCCTCCTCTGAGCGCGGCTGGTGCTTCTCAGTTTTCCCACTCTGATGCTGAAGGTGCTCAGTTACGCCGTATTCCCCCCAACAGGGCTCAGGACGCTGCCATATTCCTCGTACCGAGAGTGTGCTACTGCGCACGCGCGAGGCCTGCCTGTCATGCGGCTGTCAGCTGATTGGTTTTGTCGGAACGCGGAATTGTCGAGATGCTGACCCGAGATCGGGTTTTCACCATTGTCCTCATGGTTTGTATTGATAAGGACAGCGCAAACTGGTCTCGGAACAGCCGTCGCTAACGACAAAAATAGTCAAATCGGTTAGTTTCCGTTTGACAGTTTCAAAACTATACCGATTACAGCAACTATATTTCACGACATATCAACAACTGTTCGGTTTTAACAGTTACTTTATTAGAACGGACGGTTTAAAAAAATGTAATCGATCTGATGAAACGGAAACGGAATTGTAATATTTGTATAACGTATCGAGACTGTAAACATACGTATAGGGCAATTCAACTTCAAATAGTATCAATTATTATTATCATGACTATTATTGCTATTTTTTTTATTTGTTTATTATTTTTTGCAGGTTTCCAGATATCGGTAGCTTACGAGGTAAAATAACAATGTTGCGTGGGGAAAGAGAATTGTGCCATCTAGGGACACTCTTCCAACAACGCAGCAATACCTGTGCTATTATAGCAGAGTACAGCAGTTGGGCCTACATCAAGCTTGAGATCGGAACAAACATTAACTGGCCACACATACACAAATATACAGGCACGTACACACATTTCTCTTCATCACAATCGCAAAAGAAGGATTTAAAGGATTAAAGATATTTAGTTCTTTTAAGAAAATCTGTACACACCATTTTTAGTCAATATATCATGTCATATCCTTCCAACTGCTCCAACCGCTTAGTTCAAATACATCTGTCAACTGCTCATCCTGTTTTATTGTAATGCTGTGTATTGCTTTATTGTTTAGTTGACATTACGTTTTTATACCCTCATTTGATTGTTTGCTTTATACATTTACTCTTTCGCAATAACCCCCATTCTTCATACGATCTAATAACATTGACACTTTGCTCTAGTAGTTCATAGACCAGTTGTAGACAAGACATCAAGACTCCCTAATTGTGTTTCTTCCACAAGAGCTATGCAATTAATAAAAGTAACTACCTAAATCAAAACAAACCCCCAGAATATGGTTCTAGGTGTGTATTCATATCTAAAATCGTAAGTCACTTACCGCGATTGAAGGTAAAGGGGAAACATCTTGGTCTCTGGGGCAGACTGATGTTGCACAGTGAATTTGAGCGGGCACAACAGAGTGGTCACATTTTGAGACATCTGATTAGGTGACCAACCATGTGCTGCTTGTTAGTCTGATTTAATTACAGCAAGAGACATGAGGGGGGAAACGTTTCCTTCTTTTTTTCTTCGGAGCTTCCTTAACAAAATGGATAGTGATGTTTTGTTTGGGATTTAGTCCCATGTTACAAGTAGGCAATGCAATGTTTTTATTTGGCTCACATGCAGTCATTTAAGTTTAACTGATTGAAGCAACTACGATGAGTCGAAATCAGTTAATCAATTGAATCAAGTATTATACCTGGGTAATTGTATTGTAAATATGCAAATACAAACACGGCCATATGCATTAAATAGTTTACCAAACTGCTGGTGGAGGCATAATCTACCAATCATAATTTAGACATTATTTATATTTTTTTATTTATCAGAAAACATGCAGTCAAAATTGGGCTGGTGAGTATCAAATATGTCAGCTTGTTTTGACCAGTAGCTTGACTACTCAAGTGTTTTCATTCATGAGCTGTAAGTGCCATAGGAAACAAAAGGCATAGTGTTTTAGTCAGTATAGACTGCTGACAAGGAACTGAGGCCTAGGCCTACATCTTCTCAGGACCTCTCCCAACTTCTAGTTCAATACTGCCACCAGCTGCCCAATATCACACACTTAACACTCAAGCCCATTTGCAGTTTATTTACGCGTTAATACATGTTATGCATTTTAAATAAAAATATTCTGAACCTTTTTTTACCTATAACCTGTCAAATAAATAATACAAAAACTATGAATGACAGCGATACAATACTAATCTTGGTTGCCATCATACTTTGACAAAAACATATTTGTTTGTAGATATTTCAGTAGATATTTCTTGAATTTTTGTTTTCTTAAAATATAAAATACATACAAATGGAAAGTGCAAACTGCGAATGACAGAATATAACTTTTGTGAAACGAGCTCCATTGTATACACTATATTAAATCATACGATAACAACTAAGTCACATATCTATTCATTCTATAACTTCTATATAATACAATTTATTTTGTGTCAATAACACAAAATAAATACGTGTATTTGAGTATCTAGAAAAGCACTGTAAAAATTCGAAGTATTATTAATATAACTTTTTGTTTCACGTTTTACGTAGCGCCACTGAACGCACCTCCAGTAACCAAGGCAATAACGCTATTCTCCGTTACCAAGGCATTCTCGAGGCAAACACTAGCTAGCTGGATTGCTCGGCTAGCCAATCTGCCGGATAATCTTATAGCTATGATATAACCTCCGTCTAGCCTCTTCGCCGAGTTGAACCATCATCCCAAAGGTGTACTGAAACCCTCGACTCCAGCATACTGCCATTAGCTTCTCGACTGTTCGCTGCGTGGCCTAAATTAGAGGCTGAAACATCCTTTTCCCTCCATTTGGGTCATCTCAGTCTACAAGCTAGCTTAGCAACGTGAACGTGAGCTGCAAAGCCACCATGGTAAGTAGCTGCTATCGTTTTGCTGTGTTTTCATTTTTAGTGTGGGATCAGGCCAGACCAGGCCATCTGTTTGCTTTTAGAAGCTAGCATGCTAATCATCTCACTCAGTTTGATATAAAGACGAGAAGACAGATAGCAGACATCCTCAAAGTTAGAACCTTGTGTGTGTGTGTGTGTGTGTGTGTGTGTGTGTGTGTGTGTGTGTGTGTGTGTGTGTGTGTGTGTGTGTGTGTGTGTGTGTGTGTGTGTGTGTGTGTGTGTGTGTGAATAGGCCTTCACATCTTAGCGTGGGGAAATCCTCTTCAAGTTAGCTCATAAGCTAGTCGTGCTTTCCACTACAGTCTCTCTCTCTCTCTCTCTCTCTCTCTCTCTATCCATCTTTTAACTTTGGTGAGAGCCTCTTTGACGTTCCTCGTTTCTCTCTTCCTGTCTCCCATGTAGGCTGAATTTGGGTTTAATGAACACCATCAGAATGAAGTCATCAATTACATGCGATTTGCACGTTCAAAGATGGTCCTGAGACTTAAGACCGTCGACTCGTGCTTTGAAGAACTCAAAGATAGCAGGTGACTGGTCACACTTAAGTTGTTGTTATCATTCTTTGTATGTAAATTCAACTTGAACTCGTAAGGGACGTGTATAATCCAACGACGGCGTGCTTTTCAGTGAAGATGGAGCTGTGATGTTGGTGCCTGTGTGTTTCTCTCTGAAGGCTGGTGGAGGAAACCTTCACAGTGGACGAGGTGAAGGAGATGCTGGACGGGCTGCAGATGGTGGTGCGCGGGGAGGTGGAGATGGAGCTCATCAACACGGCTCACACCAACGTGCTGCTGCTCAGGCAGCTCTTCTCACAGGCCGAGAAGTTTTACCTTCGACTGCAGAGCGATATCTCCGAGCTTGAGAACAGGTGAGCAGCGAGGGAAGAAGCAGCTTTAGGCTTTCTTTTGAATTCTTTTAGTGTTAATACTCCTAGAAACACGAAGCAAACATTTGACGGAAGGTCACCTGCTCAGGTCAGTACATCACGTTCTTATTCAGATATTACATAGCGCCTCTTGGGTCCTGAAAGTTATTTTTTATGTTATTTAGTGTGCACAAATTGTGCACAGAAAACATGACAATAAATGATGTGACGTGAGTTCAAGGTCAAACAGAGTGGCATCCCAGAGTAAGAAGTGCGCTAGGCCTCTAAACACACAGCACACCTCCACTTTCATGAGAATAACACCTCCACATTGTGCCGCTTCCTCTGCAGCTGTTCAGTTTTAGATCTCGTACACGTTTACAGTATGTATGCAAGGCTAAAAGGTCATTGCCGAGCCACATAGAGAATTTTAATTTAATCCCTTTCTTACCCATTACAATGGTTTCCTTTTTTGCAGTAACGTTCATTTAGCTTGAAAACCACAACTACTGCTACATTCTCATGAGACATTTGTATGTCAGTTCACAAAATTATAAAAAAATACCATACTTTAAGACGACTACCGCCATTCGATGTGTATGAATCTCAAACCAAGAACATAATAGTAATGTAACACCCCTAAATATATCTTCCTGAGAAACAAGGACGTTGTTTATTTGATTCTTTGAATCTTTTAAGTCCGAGCAGTTATGTATATAAATATTTAAATCTAGAAAACAAACTCTTTAATCCGTAAAATAAATAAATATTTCCCCTTTCAATATTGTGTATTTTTACACATTTACAATCATTTTGCAAACATTTCTTTTGAGAAATATCTTCCTTTTTTACCATCAGTGATTATTAATTGGTCATGTTTTATGATTGCATTCTTTTAAAATGGGGAAGTCTTAATAAAACAGAATGATCTAAAGGGACGTTCCCGTTGTTACTAAACGATGGTGCCAAGGGAGCCTCTTCATCTTACACCCGAAAATAGAGCAATGCACTCATGTACGCGTGATACCTGTAATGAATATTAATCACATTAGAGCTGCTGTCAGGAGGTACTTCACACTCTTGACAAGAAAGCACAAATATAGTCAGGTTGAGGTTGTCATGTGGATTAATTTCTTACATAGTGTACAATAACTTCACCTTCGCACAACTTCTGACCACTTTAAACTTTCACCTTGCGCATGCTTTGGAACATTTATTATTATTTATTTTTCTCCAACCGCTTTGTCTCGCTCCGCTGCAATAAGGAACGATATAGGAGAACATTCCTGCCTACGGCCATGAGGCTTTACGACAAAGCCCCATCTCCTGCCAGAAACTAGTGCAATAACACACCCACACATTGCATTTTGCACATTTTATTTAATTGTTATTCTCTTCACATATGTTGTGTGTATATATATACATATTTGCATATATTTTATTTTATTTTGTATTTTATATTTTATATCTCGCTTGTATAGATCATGCACACTTGTTCTTCTTTCTTATATGTATATTGTATTATTGTGTTTTAGTTTAATGTTTATTGTTGCTACTCTGTCCGCAAATTTCCCCTTGGGGATTAATAAAGTATAATTCTATTCTATTCTATTCTATTCTATTCTATAATATGCACATGTTGGGTGGATGAAAAGGCCCTCCAGGTTGTTGTTTTGTTTTCTCAGCCCTACGTGACTGATACGCCGTACAAAGCAAGGAACACGCCCCGAGTCACAGTCGACGTGTGTTCCGCTGCTTTTTATAAACCGCATTCAACCTGTTCTGTTCACCACAAGCATACATCTTATATCATAAGTGGTAAACTGCCATCCAGAACAATAGGGTGTTTATTTTCCTTGCCAAAGATACATAACTGCCAAATAGCATTTTATTTTTGTAATGTCAAAAAAAAAAAAAAATACATTGTGGTGGAAAGCCGACAGTTGTGTGAGGAGATGCACATATTGAACATATAATCAGATCAGTTCCATGTTCTGTGTTATTGACAACAGAAATGTTACTTATTAAAAAACAATATATATATAAAAATTAATTCAAACTGGTTATTTCCAGGCCTGCAAAAGTCCTTAAAAAATCCCTAAAGTTTAGGAAACGTCATGACATTTTTTTATTTTGACATGTTCATTTACGCTGTTTGATCAAAAGAATAAACATTTGTATCAATATTTATTCTTTTAATCAAACTATTGTCTCTGATTCATGTGTCATTTACACATTGAGATTTCACCAAATGTTTGCTCATGGAAATTGGTTTTAAAGTCATGGAAAGGTCATGGATATCCATTAGTCAACATGTCTATGAACCCTGTTTCAACAATATTTGATTTCGAGCATTTTGTATAATCTTTTCTGCATTATTCTGCAGTCCAACTCTCTGCTCTTCCCCCCATACAGGGAGCTGTTAGAACAAGTGGCCGAATTTGAGAAGACAGACTTTAAAAGCGGCGATAAGGTATAATGTGCAGCGCTTCACACGGCACACAGCCGGTGAGCTCATTAATCACACGTTTCGAAGGATATTTACACCCACGAGGAATTCAGTGGCCAGAGAGCAACGCTGCTGTGCATTTCAAGTCGTTTTATATGTCGGGCCACCTGCCCCTTCACGAGTAGCCGTGCGGTTAAGAAGTCACACATCGCTGAGTTTGATGTGTGCTTTCACGACGCACAGTTAAAAAAAAAACATATCAACGTCGTAACACAATACCGCTGTTTCATGGGTTTGACTTTTCACACCTGACCTCTGAAAAGCTGCGACACCCACACGTGTTTACATTTACATCTTACATACGGCAATGTGGCGGTACACTCGATGTTTTAAAGTGTTTACTTTATTCCCAGATGAACCAGGAAATGAATAAACCCAAACTAGCACCGCTGAATGAAAGCGGTGTGTCCGAACTTCTCAACAAGGTACGGAAATACATCGCAGGAAAATGCGTACGGAGTAATCCTTGTGAACGTCGTGATCATATTCATACGCTCTTCCGCACCTCATCTTAAATATTTTTTTCCCCCAGGAGATAACGAGACTACAGGAGGAAAACGATAAACTGAAAGCCAGAATGCGGACTTTAGAATCCCAGGTAGAGCAGATACATAATTAAACACGCAACATCTCTTATGATTCATGCACCAGTTCACGTCGTGAACCTTCTGCTCTGATTCTTCTCCTGAGGCGATGAGTGCGCTGGACGAGAGAGCCAAAGCAGACCGGGCCCTGAAAGACCTTCAGAAGGTGCAAGGGGGCCATCAGGTAATGTTTGGAGTTTCTGGGCTCAGCAAGCTAGCATCATCTTCATTTTTACTTTTTTAATTTGCTCACCTTCATACACTTTTTTTTAATAAACTCTTTATTTTGTTGCATCTGAACATTTGCTGTCATTTTGTTTTTTATCTGCTATCTTTGGACCTTGATTGGTATGTACCCATCTGATCAAAGAGTTGTGTTTGTCTCCCCCCGTGTAATCGGAGTAGGGCATGTAGATTCGGTGATGACGGCAGTGATTTTGAGCTTGTTTTTTTCCCCCTTCAAGGTGGCTGATCAATCCCAGGAGATCAGCGGCCTGGAGGACACGGTGGCAGCTCTGAGGGACGACTATGAAAGGTCTCTGAGCGCCAACTCTGCCTCCCAGAAGGGTCTGCAGGAGAACCTGATCTCTGCCAAACATGAGCTCCTGCGAGTGCAGGAGCAGCTGTCCATGGCAGAGAAGGTGTGTGTCACTGTGTGTGTTTTCTTGGTTTTGACCTCCCGACCGACACTAACCAGCATCTGCAAGTTAAACCGTGTGAGAGGCTTCCTCAAACATGTTTTTCTTTACTGCCCGAGTTACGGAAACGGCTCAGTGTCAGGGCGTTCAGCTACTGTTGCGGTTATTTTCATGTGTGTGTGTGTGTGTGTGTGTGTGTGTGTGTGTGTGTGTGTGTGGTGGGCAGGAGTTGGACAAGAAGTTCCAGCAAACTGCGGCTTACCGCAACATGAAGGAGATCCTGACGAAGAAAAATGAGCAGATCAAAGACATCAGAAAACGATTGCAGAGGTGAGCGTTAGGCGTAACACAATCCTCCAGAAAGCACCATGTGCACAAAGGAATGAACGAACGGATGTCTGAAAAAAATACAACATAAAACAAACTATGACATGTTGCGTAAAACTAGCAGACTCACCGCTATGAGCCTCTTTCAGTTCAGTCGCCTTCAAGTTCCTTCGCTTGACGATTTAACTTTCCATATATATTTGTCTTTATTTTCCGGTCTGTGACGCTGTTATTCCTCGTCTGTTTCAGATACGAGCCCAATGAATGAGTCGTACCCCCAGACAACAGGCGGTCCGGAGGGGCCGGACAGGTTCCACCGCCGAGAGACGAGAGAGAAGCGCTCCTACGAGGAATTGCTTCTTCGCGCTTTTTTATCTGGCATCTTCAGTAGTGATTGGCTTTAGTAAAAGAGTAAAAGTGTGAGCGGAGTGGGGGAGGGGAGGGGGTCATCAGTGACAAATGATAGCCTTCTCCAGCTGTGGATTTTTTTCTTTTCTTTCTACGTTCCCAGTTAGCGGAGCGGAGTGTAGCTAGCGGACCCCCCTCGGTGTGCTCTATGCAATAACCACCACGTCCCCATTTGAAGAGGCCTTGTCCAACTGGACGGAGACGCACTGCGACTGCATCTACCGGACGGTTGTAGGTGATGTTTAGCTTATTCCAGCAGCGGATAGTTTGATCGTTGATATTTTGTGTTTTTAATTTCTAGCGGTCAGTCCAAAATATTGTCAAGTTAGACCCTAAGACAAGCCCAAGCCATTCAGGTTTATTAATAGGGGACAGCTTCAAAATGATGTTTACCAAATCACCCCTGCTTTAATTTGTCACCTCAAACACGTATTGCATTTCACACAAAACATATTTCCGATGATCTGACATTCTGTGAAAGTCTGATCGTCGGAAATATGCCAACATTTTAACATTTGAACCTCATTAGTTTTTTTTCTGCTCTTGCTTATTGAATGACATGGATCGTGATCCTGAACGATTTCCCCCGAAACAAATGGGCACAGAATATTTTTGTCTGGAATCTTTAACTGTGTACATTTCGTATTGCTGTGGGTGATGTAAAATGAATATATATATATACATGATGTTCATGAAGTAATGCTCTTGTAGAGTATGATACATCAACCTTATATTACACTAGATGTGCATTTGTTGGTATTGTGCAAATTATGGGGAAATAAAAGCTGTTGACAAACGTGTGGTCATTCTTAGTGAGTTAAGTAATAGTTTTTTTCCACTTTAAGCTTCAGGTATATTTAATCATTTAAATACCAAGTACAATCACTAAAGACTGAAGCTATCTGACCTCTGATTGTATTGTAATATTTTCTGTCTAGGACCATGATGAATATGCCCTTGAAGGCCTGACCCACGACATGTCTCTCTTCTCTGACCCACGACATGGTGGGATTGGTTTCAGGGTATTGTGACACAGGCAATAAACAATAAATAACCAAAATACAAAGTGTGACATTGATTATTTTCAATTCTAGACTGATTAAATATCTCTGACTTCTTCAATGAGGGGGCGCCAGAGTGCACATCATTTTAAAGTATATGCCTCTGCGTAAAGCATGACGGGCCGTATCCATGGGAATGAATGACCTGAGTGGCTAAATGTGGCCTCAATTCATACAAATACACATAAAGTACTGAAGTGGATGTGGATTCAGAAGATTATGATAAGCTCTTTTGAAAATGCAGTATTGCTTCATGTTTTAACCATTAATTTTTTTAACAAGTCAGGACATAAACGTGAGAGAGACATTTGTCCTTCACCGAGCCTCCAGGATGTCTCTAATACCCCAATCAGCATGATGAAGGAGGACGCAGGCAGCGTGTGACGTACACTATTTTGAATGGTATTATTTTTCTAATTGTTTAGTATATTAGGATAGTAATGTGGAGAGAGACAGAGAAAGACAGATGAAGAAAAGAGGATAACGATAAAGCAATAATTGGCATTTGTCACGCGAAACCTTCATTTATATGTGTTGAGGTAAAAAAAGTCCCGGGCCTTCAGGGACGGCTGCGTGTATTTTCTCCAGTCCACAGCGCTTTAAGATGGTATCTTAAGTGGTTTTGTGCTGAATCAGACAGATTGTGTAAGGCCCTGTTCTCTGTCTCCTCTGTCTCCTTGATTGGTTAATTCCCTTCACCTGCCGTCAGCCACTCTCGCCTCGTTAGTGTCTCATGCCGTACACCTGTGTTTCCCTGTCGTTCCCTTTTCCTCCTGCTGGATTGTTGTCTTTAGTTCCATCTTCCTTGTGCCCTGTGCCTTCCTGACCTGCCTGTTCTGACCTCTGATTCTCTGCCTGCCCCCTTTCTGGATTTTGTTGCTTTTTGGATCCTTTTGCCTCATTAAAGAGCGTTTAAAGAGGCAGATTGACCAATTTGGCCAAATAAGACAAACAACTCTCTCCCCAACCTGAATCGATTCAACATCCAGAAACCATGAGGGACCTGAATCAAAAACTCTGTATTAGCCTTTAATTTAACACACAAGTTACTTCATCTGCTTTTAAAGCTTCACGTATGAAGGCCTCATTGTTTTTGCATCGGTTGTACCAGAGTGGTGGTTAGTGGTTGTTTTCAGTGAAACTCTTCAAGCCACAGCCTGTCCTAAGTTAAACTTGTGTTGGTTTTGCGTCATGTGCAGGAGATGTACATGTGGCGTAAAAGGTGGAGGGGGGAGGGTATATAATACTAAACCCAATAATATTTCCTCTGCGTGCATGCATCTGCGTTCTAATAGTAGCATCTAAGGAGAGACCATTATGGGAAAACAGCTCATCATTTCCGATATGGACGCAAAGGCTTAGCAGTTTTCTCTCGGTGCACGACATACTGTAAATCACAGCGAGGGGCCTCCACAGGAAGTGGTGGCTCGCGTCTCTCGGTACCGAACTCAACCCTGCAGCCCGGCCGGGAGTACTTTCCCACAATGTGGGGCGACATGTGAGATCCGTGTCCCCGTTCACTGGAGCTTCCTGCTCAGCGGCCAGGCGTCAGGCGGGTTTTCTCAGTTTCACCAGCAGGACCAAAGCTTCCGTAGTTTAGTTTCTCTCCAGAACCAACGAGTCCACTGTGGCTGGAGGAGAAATGACAAGTTTCTGAATGTAAGGTGATGTACGTACGGTGTGGCGTGATAGCTTTATTCTCTCAGTCCTTCATTACAAATCTATACTGTGTGATCACAAAGCTGCTAACTGCCCAAAGCATCAGTTTCACAGAGCTGTAGAAAGAGGTGATGGTATTTATACTTACAAAGGCCTAGCTTTTGAAAAAATTAAGTAATTATTATTATTTCCCCGTACAGATGTTACGGTAAAGATAATGCTAGAAAATTCCACTCGGTAAAGTGCGGATTCCTGACCACTGCTGAAATGTTTCATTGAATAAATTAAAAACATAATTGTTTCATCAATTCTGGAGAGGATCGATTCAGAATACCGAACAGAAGCAGAATTCCTAAACTGAATTATTTGTCGACTACTTGTGGTTAAGTGGAGTGAGGAGTCAGCACTCAATTAAAGTTTAAAGCCGTAAATGAAATCAGTTCAAATATTGTGACTCACCCATTAATGTACACAGCAAAATATCAAGCTGGGGGATCGAGTGGTCTGCAAGATTATCTGCGGACAGACAGACAGGTATACGTGCACACATGCACTCACACACAAACGTAGGATCCCCTCATGGTTTACTCCTGGTGGAGATACTATAAATGTACCCTTATGGTGTCTAATGTTTTCCAAACTAAAATACATTTAGCTTCTGTATATATTGGGCATTATGCCTCTACCTGTGCAGTTGTTGTCATTGTGTAATTGTCCCTTGGGCCCATTGGCTTCTGTTGATACTTAGGTATCATGGTCTCCAGTCACCCCAGAACCAGTATTGTACCTGTTGTAGTTCTTTATTTTCAAAAGGAGAATAAAGACTTTGTGATACAGTTAAAACATCTATCAAGTATTTAAAGGTCAGTGGTGAACTGAAAAGCACCATAAATTATCTTAGTGGTTTATTTTTTGCTTGAGTTCAGCAAATGACTCAACACTCAAACCGGCTTCTCTAAACTAAAACAGGGAACTTCTTATTATTTTTTAGGCTTATTGCGTTTTTAAAAGAGATGACGCTTTGGCTGAATATGCAACAGTTCTGAATTAACAAAAACATAATCAATATCAGAAGGCATGTCAAAATAAAGTTATATTATGGAGGATGAAGGGGAGAGTAAAGGTTGATCTGAGGGAGAATTGCCCCTTTTTTTTCCTGTCATATATGTATGTTATAACAAAGGCTTGTAATATTCACACATGACCGTGAGATTATAAATACTCAGTCAAATCTTATGAGTCTTTTCTCTCCGTAGATAATAAGCAAAGATAAAACATTCAAAGTCAACGAATGAGAGTTTAAGGAAAGGGTATTTTTTCACTGCTATAACAACAGTAATATGCTATTGCTATTTTGAATTATGCTTATGACAGAGGTTTTAATCAAACACAATGCCACACACATTACCTCAATAAGATATTCTTCAATAAGTTATCCACTAGTCTTTGATCATGCACTCTACAACCACTCTCATGGATTTGTTTTTGTTACACTGAAGACTATAAATCATTTGTAAACCAACAGTCAGAACATTTACACATAATAAAAATAAAATATATCATTTACAGGTTTAGAAAAGCAACTGTAGTGCAAATTACCAAATTATTGCGAAGACACACTATGAAATACCTCCATCCATATACACCATTCAGCAGTTCCCAACAAAATAACTTTAACCTGGGCCCTGAAGCTGCATCGTGTTCCCCCCTCACATCGAGCTCTCTGCCGTTAGCGGGGCTGCGTGAGTGAAACCTCTCAGTGCGCCGCTTTCTTCGACAGCTCGTTCCCAAAAGAATAATAACGCCGATCTGATCGTGACGCGGCCACTTCCTGTGAGCAAAACAGAGAAACGCACCCGGACGTTAGGTGGAAATCAGAAGAGCTGATGGACCACGCGCTCCCCGTCTCCTCTTCACAAGATGCTCACAAAAGTTACATCGGGCCAGGAAGTGAAACAGAGAAGATAACACCACATGCTTGTCCTTCATCAGGGCCAAAACAACGCCACGAGAGGAACACACACTCACAGGAAACAAGCACAAAACTGATTTTTAAAACTTGTGATGACGAGTAAACATTTTAAAACCACTTCACCCTGGCTTTGTAAACTCATCTTTTTTTCGGGGACTCTCTACCCGCCATGTTTTGTTATGTGGTCAACAATGTGCTCTTTGTTTCCCTTTACTCTAGACATTACCAATGACCTTTGCATTTCCCTATATTCACTCAAAGTTCTTGTTTTTCTGTCAAAACACAGCACATGACATTTTTTACTTTGCAGGAGTTGACGGGTGAAGTCAGACTATTGCATGGCTTGGTGTTGCAGTGCGAGCCAGACTTATATTTTAGTTTAACTTGGATGGAACAAACTCAAATCCAGGTTCAAGGCATCTTTAGACATTTTGTGAAATAGGAGTCCTGGCTCCAGTTCCATCTCGACTGTACAGACAAACGATTGATCTTTCCATCCACCTCTCAGCAAGAGAGTAAATAATGTCCCAAAAGGTTAATCTGTCCTTTAAATGCACTTCAACACGTCGGGTACTCTATCTCATGATAAAAAGGGGATGTTGTTTCATCAGCGCTGACTTGAAATAGAAATTCCCCTTTGAAAAAGACTTCCTCACGTTGTTGACACATGTATTCAGGGAGACATCTTAAAAGGAAAGATAATGGATGTCTTGGACAGTCGTTTTAGGCCACACTACCTGAGCCTCAGACAGCTGGAAGTGCGATGCAACAATGGGGCTTACGGCGTCTCGACACAGACTACCTCCGCCAGATGTGATCTTTAATCACACCTCGAGGTTTTCAGTTTCATGCATCACTCATCTGTGCCGTTAAGTGCTCCACCTGTGCACCCACAGTGTGTCAGAAACAGGCTCCGACTTGGTACCGACTTAATCGGCTGTGGAAGGAATGCGGGTGCATTGTTTTGGTTTAAGTTTGATGGCCACGCTTCGGTGGGTTAAAAATCACATATTTTCCGAGGGAAACCCCGGCACAGCGTTCAAAGTTCATATTGTCTTTCAAATCAATGCATATTTTATATATATAAAGCTGTGTTTAGGGTAAGGAATCCACAGCACAAAGGGACGTGGGTGTTTTTGTTGTCTGCAGACTGAGTCGGAGATGGAGTGATGCGATTCAGCACGTGATCCACGTGGTTAAAGGGAAACAATATAAGCCAGAGGGGATGCGTCTGTGTGTTAGAGACCGGTTTACACAATCCAGACAAAAAACTGAGCTGTGACTGAGAGGTCGCCTCCTCCGTCTCATCACCCAGTGGGTAAGCGACTACACCACTGTGGAGGATGAACAGGGCATTTTTACATTTAACCGTTAATGTTATGTTTCATTATTTTTTTTAACTTTAAAAAAACTTTTTTTTACAAGTGTGTTATATTAACATCCTTCTGTTCTTTGTAGATAACATGGAAGAGACATTTACGACGTACATGACCACAGGAACTGATTATGCTGGAACTGATTATTCTGGAACTGTAAGTATTAATTTGAGATAATTATCTGTAGCCGCGACACCAGTGGAAGATGTTGAACCAGTGGTACGGTACATGTTGGTGTGCGCTTGATTAAAAAGGGCTGTAGTAGAACACAGCTGACACTACTCGCCATCACACACATATAAACAAACATGCATGTTTGTTTATGCTGTAGTATTTACAGTATGCTTTTAAAGAACACCATATTGTAGAACACAATGCAGATTCGTAAATATGATATATGATAATATCACAGTGCACTGAGTGCAGTTTCTTAAATATGATTTTCTTAACGTTTTATGTTTTTGATTGCATGAAGGCTACACACTGGAAAAAAAGACCACTTAAAAAATTAATACAAGGTGTTATGATTGCTTGTAATAATTCATTCATTGCCAAATAAAAAATATTTGTAAGATATTGTGAAATAAGATGGAATATTTAGGCCTTTCAAGTAAAAAAACGGATATAGGAATAACTGGGGGAACTCATATTCAGCTATATTTCACTAGTACAAGTGTCATGTGGCATAATGAGCCTGTACTTCTCAAAGGCAGTGTTTTGTAAAGATGCACTGTCTAAAAACAAGATCTGTCTCACTGCAATGTTTCTTGTTCGGTAATTGTGAGTAATTAGGCAACAATTATTTTTAGTAATTGTGTTTTTTGCAGTGCAGATGTGTCGACAGCACATATCTGAAGGATCCTCGCACGCCACATTCACAGCTGCATCAGCCTCACATGTTCCACTCGTTGTTTATCTCTGCCCTAAATCTAAACGTGATGCTTGGGGGGGTGCTGAGCTCTGCTGCGCACCCCTTTCTGGAGCCCCTCACCATCGGTTACCCACCCCTCCCTCGGCCTGGATTGCAGCAGGAAGTTGTGCAGTCGTGTGGTTTCTCCCGTACAGACACGACACCTGCACCTGAGAGCAATGTCTTCTTCTTTTTTGCACGCTCTGCATGTACGTCACCCGCCGCCTTTCATGTCGTATCGCTGCATCCACACGAGAAGCGTGTCGTGTTGTGAAACCCTTGCAGCAGTGTGTGAGTCAGGAAATGAAAAGTAAGAACAAAGGGCAGCACTGGAAGAATTACTCACAACTACAAGTCCAAAAGGAACATTTTGTAGAATCAAGATTAAGAAGTATATTTCCATACATTTGTTCATATATTTATACTGCCAGGTATCTTGTGATTACCAGCAATTATTATATTTATCCATAGTAATACATAATACTGTACTTAGTTATATTTTGTATTACTACTCGGAATCTGCAAAGTAACTAGTAACCAAAGGGAGTAAGGAACACCATATTTGCCCCCGAGATGTCGTGCAGTAGAAGAATAAAGTAGCACAAAAATGGAAAGAGTCATGTAAAGTGCAAAGTACAGTGCTTGAAATGTACTTTGTTACTTTCCACCAGTGTCTGCTGCAACAACAAAAAAATCTTTAACCTCCTGTTACCTTCAAATGTACTAACATCTTTTACCCCTAGGGTCAATTTGACCCCAGCAATTAAAACCTAGAGAATATTATTAGAATTTATATTGTTTCCCAAGTTTAAATGTGAGGTACTTTATGTTTGTTTGTTGACTACCTAAATAGCCCTTTAAATAAATAAAAAAGTTGATATTTCTTATATGTTTGACACAGTGAAAAACAGCCTGGGGTCAAATTGACCCCAATGAACAACGATTCGTACAAGTTGTGTTCAGGTCATTGAAAACATATCATCATGTGACTGTTATGTTTTCCCAGTTGTCCCCAATAAATTAGGAAAAGTCATGAAATATGAAGCAAAAGAAGATTAAACGTTAAATATTGAATGGGGTCAAATGGACCCCAAAGGTAACAGGAGGGTTAATATTGAGTGAGCTCATCAGTTCTCCTGTGTTGGATTTCAGGGCCCGACTGAATACACAGACTACTACGGTTCCGGGACAGGCATGTGTGACAGGATCTGGGTGAGGGGTTTCCGCGCGCAGTACCAGCCGCCTCTCTTCTGGATCATCTTCCTCCTCGGCGCCGTGGGCAACCTGATGGTGGTTTGGATCTACACCACCGTGCGCAACCGCCTGAAAACCATGACCGACGTGTACCTGCTCAACCTGGCGCTGGCCGACCTCTTCTTCCTGTGCACGCTGCCCTTCTGGGCCTTCGACGCCGTCAGGGGCTGGGACGTTGGCGTCGGCCTCTGCAAAATGGTGTCGGCGATCTACAAAATCAACTTCTTCAGCAGCATGCTCCTGCTCACCTGCATTAGCGTGGACCGCTACATTGCTATCGTGCAAGTCACCAAGGCCCAGAACCTGAAGAGAAAGCGGCTGCTCTGCAGCAAGCTCACCTGCCTGGGTGTCTGGGTAGTCTCCGCCCTCCTGGCCCTCCCGGAGTTCATCTTCGCCCAGGTGAAGCCGAACCGAGACGGGCTCTCCTTCTGCTCCCTGGTTTTCTGGAACAACGCGTACAACCGCACCAAGATCCTGGTTCTGTCCCTGCAGATCTGCGTGGGCTTCTTCCTTCCCCTGCTCGTCATGTTGTTTTGCTACTCGGTCATCATCCGCACACTTCTGCAGGCCAAGAGCTTCGAGAAGCACAAGGCCCTACGCGTCATCTTTGTGGTGGTGTTTGTGTTCATTCTCTCTCAGCTGCCGCACAACGGGCTGCTGATAATGGAGGCCGCGCAGGCCGCTAACACCACCATCACCGACTGTAACGTGGTGTACGCGTTCGATGTGGTGGGACAGATCGCCAAGAGCCTGGCGTTCACTCACGCCTGCCTGAACCCATTCCTGTACGTCTTCATTGGCGTGCGCTTCAGACAGGACCTCGTGAGGATCGTGAAGGTGTGCGCTGGCGCTCTGGGAAAAGGAGGGCTCAGTCAAATACCGGCAGTGCCCAAACGTCCCTCTGTCATGTCAGACACTGATACTACACCTGCCCTTTCTATATAAAGGCCCGTTTGTCCTAAAAGCTGAAACCTGATTCTCGTTCAACATAATATTTACATCTGTTCACCAGCATTATTCTTACTGCTGGAGTTTACATTCATATTCTGATGGTCACAATCCCAATTGTTCTGGAGTCTCTGTATAAACTGTACATTTGTGTAAATACTTTTTAAAGTCTTTGTATTCTTACATTTTTTCCACCCATTATGTATGTGTTGCGTGCTGCTGTAACTGAATTAAAAACAACGAAACAATTGTAATTTCGATTTTCGTGTTAAAAAAACAAACCGATTAAAAATGACAAAAGCATGGTGCGAGATTTCTGGATTGTTTTTCTGCAAAAAAAAGGGGGGGGGGAGCTTTTAAGAGTCGTTAAAGCGGTGGTGAGTGATGCCATAGACCGTTCATATCTATGATGCATAGGAAAGTATTTGAGTGCTTTCGGTGGTGCAACGTGTCTGCTGCGGTGGGAAACACTAGAAAGCCTGTTCCATCCACAACGTTTTCGATGTGACTCGACGTCCTGCTGCCGAGTGTCTGTGCCGCCCTCACCACAGTTGAACCTCGTCTGGCTGTGACTTGGCGGTTTCCCAGTGGATGCCAATGGATGCCCACATTCAAACCGGCATGCAAGAGGTTCCCCCGCAATCTCCTCGCAACGGCTGTCGCACAGAGACGGAAATGTCTCTGAGAAACTTTCCCCGTTCAGCCACAACTGAAGCAGCTGATTTCAGTTTCACCAACATCCAAAAAAAAGGGCAAACTGTATCCTTGGAGGCATTGTTGCTTTTAGTAAAAGGCAAACAATCTACATGAAATCCCACGTACAAGTTAGCGGAAGTTTTCACCTGCTGGTGAACGTCAAATCCTAGTGCAAGGACCCAAGATGTCAGGAGAATAAACACCAGTTAATCCTAGCATTGAACATCGTATCTGTTAAACCTACCGTGGTATAGCCATAGCAGCATCGGGGAGTTTCAACAAAAGAAAAGCTCATAATGCTATTTAAAAAGGGCCAGTGAGCAGCATTTATTTGATATTTCTGCAGCTTTTTAGCATCGATTGGCAGAAAGGGAATAACATGTGATTTTAAAATGAGCAATTTATATCTAAGGATCTGCTATGTTGCACAGCCTTAACCTTAACCTTTAACCCCAAACCAAACATTTTCGTTTCCTCGTAGTTCCTCTGCTCACTTGACACAGGAGAGACATTTCAGTTGATTGTAAATCTGCAACCTCAGCTCTAGATGCCGCCAAATCCAAAACACTGGCCCTTTAAGAGAGAGTTTTTAAGTTTCCAAATTACAATCACAATCCGTCTTAAACCCAACCTACGGCGCTGTTGGTAGTAAAAGATGGGTTCCACTCAGTCCTCATAGCTGTACTCGTTGGGACAAACATCCAACAGAATCTTTACATGCAGAATTCTGCACATTACAACAAAACACTGACACATGCATGAATATCACTGATTCAAAAGCACTAACACGGTTTAAATACCTTCAGTCCAAATACTGACAACCTCTACTCAAAAGCCCTCCAAACCCAAGAGAGAGAGAGTCCCATATGGAAGTTGGTACAGAGGCCAACTGTCCTTTCACACAACACTGCTCTCCCAACACGTCAAAATAAACCAGAATAAAGTGCAATATAGCTAAATCTATTTATAGGCTACTATTGGAAATAAGAAGCTGAAAGCCAAAAGAGACAGAAAGTCGGAACCAGGGCATCATGTTTTTTTAAACTTTCATTCCTACATGTGTCCAGTGTTTCCATGCCTCTGTGATGGGTGAGCCGTGAGCCTTGTCACACAATCACAGTTTCATAACAGAAACTGCCGCCATTTTATCTAAAGATCTGACATTCGTCAATACTTGGTGGTTTTGAGGACGTCTGCATGGCGTGGCTGTGTTATCTCCATGACCCAAATCAACGCAACTCCATATTTATTATAAATTGTATGAATGTTATACAATTAAAAAAGTGCAATGGCTGCGTTGGAGAGATATCTACTGGAATTAGCATGCTAACCATGCTAGCCCCAATCTGTCCTTTAATACCACCTGTAAGTAAACCCACTCAAAGCATGTAGGAGCAGATAAATGACTCCTGACACAAAGAAAGACCAAACATCGCGGCTACAGGCTCGCACGTTGACTGTGAAAAACGAAACCCGGTGTCCCCGTGGTCACCGAGGTTAAAACGACTGCAGCCTACCTGCGGAATCCAGGTGAGACCACAGAGACGCTGCTCTTTCATTTTCCCGCCTGGTACGTCTTCACCCTCTCACGACAGGAAACAGTCAATAACAACGCGCCCCGTGCATCTGCAGATGTCACTTAGCCCATGTCATAACTCATAGGTGTGTGTAATCCAGTTTAATCTGCATACCAGGCTTTGTTTACTTGATGTAAAATGTATCTGCTTCAAACCACTGTGTGTTTCACATCCCTCAGCTCGAGCACCAGGGAGAAGTGTGTCTCACGTCGGTTTGAAAAGGGGAAACTGCAGAAATGTTGATGTTGAGAGTAATCAGATTGGATGCGGTCTGTTTAAGATGAGACGCCACACAATTTGGTAAATGCTATATGGGCTCACTTTGTATCTATTGTGTTGTATGGCCTCCCATAACTATTTGTGTCTGATGTGTCCCACTGTATTTTACTGCAGAGACAAGATGTATTGAATCCTTGATGTTGATTTATACAGGAAGTAGTGATCTTAAAAGTGTTGTTTTGGCTTGATGCCTTTTATTTCCTTTTCCTCAGTATTCAGTCTGGATTGTATTTACCACCATGAGGACCTTAAAAAACGTTCTGACACAACAAATATAGCAATTTTTTAGGATTCTGGTGACTTTTTCCTGCTTGTTTTAGGTCTCACCCAATGGCTACACTCAATGGTCGTTGGTACACTGAGGCATGTCAGTGGGGTATTGTTGTAGTTTATACAAAAAAAATATTCAATATATAATATATAGAAGCACTAGGGTAATTTACTTAGGTGGTTATACCACAAGAAAAATAATCAGTTTGTATACTCCACAAAAAATATTTCACTGAAAGTAAAATTCATGCATTCAAAATGTTTATTATGTAAAGTACAGAAATCATATCATTAAAAGCAATTGTCCTGCAGTAATACAAAAAAGAGGCATTTAGGTTGATTTCTGATTCAAGCAGCACGTTACTGTTGTTGCTGGTTGAGGTGGATCTCATTTCAAATTTCTGTAGAAACAAGTCTAGGTCCAGGTCCAGGTCTAGGTCCAGGTCCAGGTCCAGGTCCAGGTCCAGGTCCAGGTACAGGTACAGGACTTTTCTCTAATCTTTGCTTCTTTGTGAAATAGTCTTTGCCTTTTAATAAAGAACCCCAAAAATGTATGTAAATGATATATTCAAGAATCTTAAAATTATACTTAATTATAGTAGTTACTTCCTGCACAGTCTGAATTTCACCAGTTGTTGTGTTTATTTTTCTCCTACAAAAGAATATATGTTGATATATGTTGATATATATATATATATAAATATATTCAAATCATAATTATATATATATATATATATATATATATATATTGTATAATGCAGGAGGTGGACCAAATAATGCCACAATATATATATACATATATATACAAACATATATAATATACATATATATATAATATATATAATATGTATTATATATATTATATTACTATATATAATATGTATAATATATTAAATATATATCATATGTAATCTATATTATATATAATATATTATAGTCTGTATAAAAAGACTGCAGAACCCATGTGAGCTGTCCTTTTAATTAAATCCACCACAAGGGGGCGTAGCTTGCACAGCATCGCGAGCCTGATGCGTTCAGGATTCAGTGAGCTATACCATTAAAATAAACCATCTCCATCTAGTGGCGGTGTGGATGGGAGGCCACGTCTGAAAAAGATTCCCGTTCATGAAGTGTGTCTCTTCCTGCAACACAATCTCATTCCCAAAGAGCTGCTAATAGACAAGCAGATTGATCGCACACCGTATTACTAATATTCCATCTTCCTCATTATACCACAACATGAAGCACCACAGGGGACAAACAGTCAAAAGTAAAAACCCAGTAGGTCTGAACTTCTTTGTGAAGAATACAAAAGAGTCACAAGTAGAGCAGCACCTGTGGTTTGGGAACAACCCATCCATCTTTCTGCACGGGGGGAATTGTGAGTGTGTGTGTGTGTGTGAGGGGGGAAAAAAAGAGGCAAAGAGGGAGGACGTGGTGGAGTCTATGAGTAATAGGAGGGACAAAGTAAGCATATGTGACCCATTGACATTGAGCAGGCTGGTTCCAACCGGCCAATGGTCTGATTCTGCGGCCCACAGAAAGCCTCATGAACGATGGCCCGTGTATCACCGGTAGGATGTTGTGGCAGGTCAGAGTCACCCCATCAGGACCGCTCAGAGCAGAGAAAACAATGAGACGATGCACACGACGGCGACGAGGGGAACCGATAAGGAAAGCTTTCCACGCGGGATCGTCATGGCACTCAAAGAAATGTAATAGAACTCGGACCTCCACAATTCCAGCCCAAACAGGGAGCCCCCTTATCAGCCGCCATCTCTCCCGCAGCTAATATTTCACTTCAGCTCCCGGGCCCACAGAATGAGAGACGTTTCCATTTCATGTCAGTCATTTCCAGGCCTGTGTGTTACCTGTGCGGTGATAAGTGTTTGACTGACTGGGAGCGTCGTTACTCACTGTCCGACTCCCAGTGACAGCCACAGATTGATGCTGATGATGAGAGGAGGAGGAGAGACGCGGTGTGTTCAGGGACAGCAGGAAACCACGGCTGTATCACATGTACACAAGTATATAAATACATAACAAAGGTGCACTCACACACACACGCATGGTGGAGAAGAAGATGTATTAGAGGTTAGTAAATTGACAGTTACTGATTTACAGGGATTTTTTTATTTTTAAATCCAAGTAAATAGTCATTCATAATTTAAAACTTTATTGTTCCTTTTTATTTAATTTTCTTTGTGTTTGTCGAGAGATGTTACGTTGTCTAATGTTCACGACTTTTTAGGTTTAACTAATTTTAATTAAATGTAATTTGCGTTGCTAATAAACATCAGTTTTCTGAATAATTACTACTGAATTATGATAAACCGTCCTTTAAATCTACAGTTAAATATCAGTTTAATTACTCGGAAATGCTTTGAAAATATTTGAAAATATTTGAAAGCCTAATCTTTTCTGGGCTTTACTTCCAAAACCATCACTATGATCCACAAATTGGCATCCTAAGGAACACAATGATAATGACCTTATGATGTGAAGAGAAGCATGCAAACCAACAATCAGAGTTCATATTAATGAATCTGTTTATTAATATTTCATCGAGAAAATATGGCCCCCGTCCGCCCCCGGGTTTGGGGAGAGATCACTTGTCTTTAATTATCATGTGGGTCATTTTACAAGTTTAGTTCCAGTTATTTTGTTTGTGTTTCTTGGCATAGTTAATATTGAATAAGTGGTATTTATTGTAGTTATGGGTTCTGTCCAGCCCTTGTTAAAATGAGCTTGTTAAAATGGTTTGGCCCGCTGGTATATAGTGTTCTCTGTTTTCTGAGATGACCTTGTTGCATTAAATTACTCTTACAGTTCAGTTTGTTTTCCGTTGTGTTTTCTGGTCCAATTTGACTTGAAATAATGCTTCTACCACAAATTAACTATTTGCATATCAATAAATAAATAAATACATTATTGGTTGAATGATTGATTCCCCCTCTCACCCTAATGTTACTTTGAATTGTTGAGAACCCAAAAATAATCAAAGAATTCATTAAAAAAAATGTAGACCTCTTTGAGTTTTGCTGTGTGTGCACGTGTGTTTTAAATAGTGACATTTAAACGAAGATGCACGAGTTTAGGAAGTATAGTGTGCATAGGTTCATCACCACGAGCGACTCTTATTTACATTGGAACATTGATTTGCATTGTCAGAAGAAATATAGATTATATACTCTTTAATAATCACTTTTGATTGACATCTCTCATATATATATATATATATATATATATATATATATATATATATATATATATATATAAAACCTGCATCGTGTCTTCATTCTGTGTTTGTTATGTACGTTTGACATCAGCTGCATCAACTCGATTTGTCTTCATTTACACATTTTGTGGCGGACGTACTTGCCCTCAAATTAAATCCTGAAATAAACATTTGTATGGCTATATATTTTTTTCATACGGAGGGTACGGAAAGTATTCAGACCCCTTTAAATGTTTGAGTTTATTTAAACACAGCTGGACTCCAATGAAGAAGTAGGCCCATCTCAAAGAGGAGCAGAAGAAATGCACAGCGTGAGAGTTCAATACGAGTCACAACAAAGGGTCTGAATACTGACGGCCACAGTTTTTCTTTTTCAATAAATTTGCACAAATTTCTACATTTCAGTTTTTTTCTGTGAAGATGGGGTGCTGAGTGAACATTAATAAGAAATAAAATGAACTTTTTTGATTTTAGCAAATGGCTGCAATGAAACAAAGAGTGAACATTTTAAAGGGGTCTGGTTACTTTCCGTACCCACTGTATGTATGCATATATATATATATATATATATATATATATATATATATCTTAGATCCTGATGAAATACTGAAAAAGCCCATGGCTGAACGCTTCCTTCCTGATTGTTGGCATGACGGGATGTTTAAATGAGGCGGCACGTATCTTTAAACCGTCGTAATGATGACGATGCAGAAAACAGTGAGGAAGAAAGTGAATCGTGACTCCCTCCTCAGTGATTGCGTATATACTTATTGTTTTTTGTGATGTTTTTGTTTTTTTAATGATTTTATGATGAGGCCAGTATCTGATCGTAACCTGTATGTTTATTGCTTTTTTTAAATGATGTTACTGTGATAACCTTTCTCTAGTAGTATTAGTATTAGTGAAGGCTGTAACATCTGGCCACAGGGACTACAGTTGAAATGTAGCCTTAGCTAACATTGACACTTTTACCCCTGGGGTTGATTAATGTGTACGGTCCCTGTTCAAATAAATAAATAAATGAAATGAAAAGTTTGCAAAACTATTGCATTCTCTCGAAGAAGTTACAACACCCTCCGTTTGCTCTCAGCAGCAGGCTCACTATGGGGCCGACCCGGGGAAGAAACATAGGAAACAACACCGCGCTACAAGGCCAAGGAGTTCAATCTCCGGACGTGTTTTTCACCCTCACCGTCTCCACCCGTCCGATTTTACCTCCGAAAAGCGATGCGGCGATGCGGTGAGCCCGCGAGATGGACGGGCTGAGCGTTGCAAAGACTCCAAAAGAGAAAAAGAGTCTGACTGCTGTTCTCTACCTGAGGAGCGAAAACAAAAGAGCCATCTCTACCTGTAGGACTGTGGGAGTCGAGGCTTTGATCTGGACCAGAAAGAGAGAGTAGTTTGATGAAATATTGATGTTTTTTTTTTCTTCTTCTTCTGTTTTTTTTTTTTAACTGTGTCCTGGGGGAGCTCAGTCTGCTCTCAGGATGTGTGTGCTGATGCACAATACTGCTCCATGCCCGGGAAGATGAGAACGGACTTGTCTACGCGGCTCCAGGAGCCTCATCGGTCCTAATGGGCCTAATGATGACCCCCCACTCGGGGCCCGCAGTGGCCAGAAACTCTTTTTCTGCTGGATCAAAAGAAAAAGGGTACTCTAATCAGTCAACATCAATTGTGAAATACACACTTTACGGGTGAGTCAGACAGCATCCTTCCAGGGTCTTGACAGCAAAGTCTGCGCATGACTTAAATCTCTATTTGGTGTTGGATGGGTAATTATTAGCACTTGAAACAAAGACGCAGCGGCTTTCAGTGCACACGTTGGGTACTTTAACACTGGTGTTTATGAATGGAGAATACCTCTATTAAAAATCATCAGTCTGCATGTAGCTTGGAGAAAAGCTTCTGACTCATCGGAGATGATTTGATGCTACAATAAAAAAGTATCACTTGAAAAAGAGACTCTTTATGGCCACAATACGAAGGCCCAGATCAGAGCATGTAATGTGATTTCAACTGGCTGCTCAGAAACTTTGATTTGAGTTTATACGAGTGACCCACATTCATCAAGCAACAATGATCTCAGTGCCAGAAGAAAAAAAGAGAAGAAAAATCTGAATATTGATAATTGCCCAGAGTGCTTTTGTCTGAAAGTTAAGAAGAAGCCAACACACATACAGTCAAACTGGAAAAGATGAGGGGTGGTTATCGCTGTCCCATGGTCACGTCCACACACAGATAGACGGCGGGCGTAATGACTTCTGCGGGGGAGGAAACGATTATTTAAACTTAAAGCAAGAGGAGAAAGAGGCAGGGAAAACGGGTCATGGAGGGGGGGGGGGGGGGTCTGAGGAGGAGCCAGGGGCAGGAGATA
The DNA here is from genome assembly GCA_036178185.1 of Liparis tanakae. Classification (NCBI taxonomy): domain Eukaryota; kingdom Metazoa; phylum Chordata; class Actinopteri; order Perciformes; family Liparidae; genus Liparis; species Liparis tanakae. The sequence goes on from CM070096.1 coordinate 16,308,344, forward strand.
GTCCGGGAAAAGGTCTCGCGTTAAAGTGGAATTAACATGCCTTTCCATTGGAGTCCATTAGATAATCATATTCATACCACACAAGGCTCCAACCCCTCTCTGTTTCATTATTCACTTTTAATCCCGCCTGATAAGGGGGGGAGGGGGGAGGGGGGGGGCACCAGGCGTCGTGGTTTTGTTATGTCGTCATTTGGAATCCACAATGAAAATCCCCAAGGGATGTTATCGTGGGGAAATTGCTTAAATAGCCCAAGTGGATATAGTTTGGCATTTATTATTTCTGACAGATTCAAAAATAACTGCAAATATCCTCTTCTGGTTATTGGGGGGAGGGGGGGGCCAGAGAGTCTTATCAGTCATTCACACTAATGGGGACCCACTCAAAGCCACCCGATACCTCCGGCAGGCAGGGTGGAGGAGGGAGGGAGGGAGGGAGGGAGGGGGGGAGGGAGGGAGGAGAAGAGGGGAGCGGTGTGTTTAGTGTCCTGGGTGTACGTATGTGTACAGGTACAGTACATGTGGGGGAGAAGGAAGGAGGAGGAGGAGGAGGAGGAGGAGGAGGAGGGCGGAGCGGCGTGGACGAGGCGGCGGGAGGCCCGTTTTGAGCTGCTGTGCACACAGCTTAAGGACGAGGAGAGCGGGTCACGGAGGGTCTCCTTTGTGGGATGTTTGCTCGGTCCTCGGCAAACAGGCCCAGTGTGAAGGACTCGGAGCACAAAGATGAAGAGCAAGGGAAACACTTTGAGTCGCATCCCACCGGGTGGCTCTAGTCGAGAGACAGGCGGCACGGGGAGGGACAGAGGGCGTCCCGGGGCTCATGTTTGCACTCGTATGGTCGTCAATTTAAGATTCACTGAAGGAGGGCTCCTTTATTATCCTAAAAACACATTTAAAGACCCGTTGGATTATGGGATTGACACAAAGCTGAGAAGATGACGATTGGGAGATGAATGTGTTTGAAAGGACAACGACTATGGACACCGGCTCGAAATGAAAAAGTGAAATGTTCCTTATTTAGTTTCAACCGTCTCGGACCCGGATGTGGAAGTGTGGAAAGATCGATGTACAATAAACTGACCGCCCCATTTGATTCACGGGTCACTTCTCCAGAAATACAAAGAGGTGTGAAGCCATGCGCGGAGATGTTGATTTCATACGTCCAGGTTTTCAGATATTTAATATTCCACTGTACATTCTGGAAGAAAATACAAACTTGACTGCTTCCGTTAGTGCTAATTCAGGATTTTGCATATAAAACCGTTAATAAGTATATGTGAGAGTCAAAATGTGCTTATACTGCATTATAATGCAACTTACACATTTAGAAAATAAGATATGCTGTATCTATGAGACACACAGTGCATTCTGCATAACAAGAACTGTTCCTCATTGTGCATATGGTACATCTGCTTCATCCAAGATATATTTTTAATACCAGGCTGTTATCTGGGAGGGTTTTTCAACGCCGGCTGAAGGCTCTTCCAACGGGCCTCCATCCTCGACCCTCTCTGCAGCCTCTGCCGTGGCTCCGTTCCTGCAGCCGGTGCATTTCCAGCCGTCACATCTGCGTGGGTATAATATGCCTGTTCCGCCGTGTCCATTTCACGGTGACATCTGTCCAGCGGCGGAGAAATTGAAGGCCAAAAAAAAATCCAAATGCCTACGCAACGTTCTGCCAAGTATTGATTTACTGTTACTCGTGTAACATACGTGGTGGACACACTGAGCACTACATAATATCTCAGTGAGATCATGGAAAACACGCTCTGCTCTGTCAGTCGGTCACTCTGGGAAAAAAAAGGAAAGAAAGAAGCACGAGACGCAGATGTTGATCTCCAGTGAGCAGCGTTTCTTTTCTTTTTGATTGTGCTGTGAGAGAAAAGTGACAATGAGTGAGTGAGTCTGTGTGTGTGCGTGTGTGTGTGTGTGTGTGTGTGCATGAGAGTGTGTGTATGCTTGTGATTGGTTATCGTGTGTATTTGCATGCGTGTGTGTATGCTTGTGATTGGTTATCATGTGTGTGTGTGTTTGCATGCGAGTGTGTGTGTGTGTGTGTGTTTGCATGCGAGTGAGTGTATGCTTGTGATTGGTTATCACGTATGTGTGTGTTTGTGTGTGTGTGTATGTGTGTGTGTGTGTGTGTGCACAAGAGCGTGTGTATGCTTGTGATTGGTTATCATGTGTATATATGTGTGTTTGTGTCTGTGTGTTGTGTGTGCATGAGACTGTGTGTATGGTTGTGATGGGTTATTGTGTGTGTGTGTGTGTTGTGTGTGCATGAGACTGTGTGTATGGTTGTGATGGGTTATCGTGTGTGTGTGTGTTGTGTGTGCATGAGACTGTGTGTATGGTTGTGATGGGTTATTGTGTGTGTGTGTGTGTTGTGTGTGCATGAGACTGTGTGTATGGTTGTGATGGGTTATCGTGTGTGTGTGTGTTGTGTGTGCATGAGACTGTGTGTATGGTTGTGATGGGTTATTGTGTGTGTATGTGTGTGTTGTGTGTGCATGAGACTGTGTGTATGGTTGTGATGGGTTATTGTGTGTGTGTGTGTGTGTGTGTGTGTGTGTGTACCTTAGTGAGTACACCTCCCTGTCTGTGGATCTCAGGGTCTGGAACAAACAGGAGTTCCTCCTTAATTGGGGTGAGATCTGGGGCTTAGCGGGGCCAAGAAGGGACCCGAACCCCCGTTCTCTCCACTCCTCCACAATCGTTTGGCTGCCGAGGCTCTTTTGATGTGTGCTTTGGCTCTGCGAGCCTTACTTTGGAATATGTTCTTGGGAGACCATTGGTTACTTGCCTCCAGGCAGAATCTCAATCCCCAGGATCCTGGGCCCTCTTTGATGAAATACTTTCGGGAGCCCCCTAACCCCACTGATGCCCGTGTGCGCCCCCCCTCTCCTCCTCCTCCTCCTCCCCCTCCCCTCCTTCCTCCTTTACCCTTATGTTCTCTCCCTCGCCCCTCCACCTCCACGTTCCTCGGATTCTCTTTGAGAGATTCATAACGAGGACTTTATCTCTGTGTAGTCCGGGCCAGATGAGCACCGCCTGACAAACTGACAGGAGAATTAGTCGTGTCTTACAGAGAGCCTCCTTCGACCGCCGCCTCCTCCTCCTCCTCCTCCTCCTCCTCCTCCTCCTCCTCCTCCTCTCTCTGCGCCACTTCCTGTCGCCACGGACACGAGCGTTGCCATTGTACGGGTTATGACTCATATCACGGCTCATATTCCATCAAAAACATGTTTATATTTACATATATAACCTGATATATTACCTCTCAATTACAAACGTGTGCTTTTTTTATTTGACATTTTATGGATCATCATTAAAAAAATGCATCTGAAGATTTTTTTATGAATGTAGAAACTATTTGAGCGCTGTAATGTTTTAAATGGCTACTCGTCATGTTTACATTGAAAATCCATCTTTTTTGTACACAATCCGAGTCAAACATTTGGGGCTTTATTGACGACAGAGGTGTTGACAGCGGTGACAGAAGATCTTCGGCTCTGATTGATTAAGGCCCTAATGAGTCAATGCCGATCTAATTTGCATAATGCGCTTATAGGAAAAAGTGATTGCAAAATTTCTTTTTTTTAAACAGGAAATAAACCCTTTTTTAACAGTCTTCTTTATTTATCTGCAGCAGCTAATTGTATGTGAGTTCCAATCGGGACGAACACACTTCCTGTGACTCGCTGCACTTGACCCCTCGGCCACACACACACACACACACACACACCCCCACACACACACACACACACATTCAAATGCTGGATAAGCGATTAACCGGTGATTTTCCTCTCCCAACTCCCACCTCTTCATTGATTGAAACAGCACCCTAAAGACTTTCCGTACCACATCATTTCCCTGTATATTGATTATGTATATTGATTATAACCTAACCCTACAGGAGGGCTTCCCTCTGCTTTAGGTATCACTCTGATGGCTGAGCCCAGGAGACTATTTTAGCTCTCATAAATCGACAGTTTCAAATATGTGCGCTCCATCGTGTCAATAGAGGTGTTTAAGGGGGATATTTAAGAAAAGGGCACGTTCAAATTTAATTTAACTGCTAAAGTAAAACGTTGCATTACACCGTATATACAAATTACAAAACAAATCAACATACCTTCTTATTACTTCTCACCAGCAAATTAATCAAATTAATCAAAACAATTATCACATAATGCAGAATTTTAAAATGATAGACATCCCTTTGATGTGTATATGTGACATTATACTAAATGTATTGTCACATAACAGTCTAACTATAGGGATTTATTTAAATATACACAAAGCAATGTATTTTCTCTCGCTGTCCTTCAGTGAAAAGTGGCAGTATAGCAGCATAATCTCAAAGTAATAGAGTCTTTGATGAGATCCAGTGACCAAACATAACACTCATAACTAAGTTACATGGTTGTGCAAGGAGAAAATAAACAGATTATTGACCTCCGACTCTCTTGTCAGTGTTTCCCCCCCAACTCGGGTCAGTTGGAGACTTCCAAATGTGCACCAGGGGCCCCTATAAGGAAGAGCGAGGTGGGTACACTGCGTAACGTGGGGTTGTGTGCCATACATTGTAGTATTAGGACTAACTAGGATTACAGTAAAAAAGAAAAAGAAAAAACATGATGGTTTTAAAGAAAAGAAAGAAAGGGGTACCGACAATGTAATACAAAAGGAGGGAGGCAGTGAGGAAAGGAGGGAGCAATCCGAAGGGAGGAGTCAAGCGAGGGAAGGAGCAGCTGGAGTCCCACACTTCGCCCTCTCTCTCTCTTCTGCTGGAAAAAGCGCACTAAATGTAATAACAACTCTCCACGCGCTTCTCCTCTCACGCCCGAGCTGCTTTTCTTTTTTTTTTACGCACGTCCTGCGGTCTGATTGAGTCGGCCGGCTTTCGGTGCTGTCGGTACCGACGGGCACGGAACACTGTGACAAGGAGGAGAAAAGACGGTCAAAGAGGAAGAGAAGAAGAAGAAAAAGAAGAAGAAAAAAAAACTCTGGCAGCGCCGCTTTGGAGTTGGAGTTGCAGCGTCCCAAAAAAAAGAAGAAAAAAAGAAAAGAAAGAGAGAAAAAAAGAAGTCCCAGGCAACTCCTGAGGCACATCTGCAACTTGGACAGAGAAGGAGCCGAAGAAACAAGAGAAAGCCCCTTTTTATTTTCTTCTTCGTCCTCTTCTCTCCGTGAAGATACACACAAAGTCCACAATTACAAGGGGAAATCTCCCAGAACCAAAAAAATCAAAGAAGTAAGTAAAATCTATTTTACGCGCGTCTCTACTTTTTTTTGAAAAGTTTTAGAGGAGCCGTTTGTGGAGCGAGCCGGGAGAGGTTTCACATTTCAAAACGATGGGATTTCATACGAGTTCAGATGTAGACATGGAAAGTGGATTAACGGAGGAAACACTGGTGCGAAACACGATGAAAGCTTCGGTCTTCCCGGCAGACTTGTGTTACACTTGGCCCGGCTGCGCGTGATTTATGCTCTGTGAAATACGCGCTGGTTGTTGGAATCCCCGGATGGCACACTTTACAACCAGGCGAGCCACAGATGTGCGCGTTTATCAACTATTTAGAAAGTTGCATAAAGTTTGGTCTTCACGGTAAAGCTGAGGTTTTCTGGATCTTCTTTTGCTCTGTGAGTGTGTGTGTGTGTGTGTGTGTGTGTGTGTCGTAAGAACAGAAGCAACACGTGCACGTATATCTGATCGGAACTGAAACTTTCTTTTTTTTTAATCAACTTTATTGGACTTGCCTAAAGAAACGCGCGTGCGCGGGTGAGGGGGGAAGGGGGGGTGCATGTGTATGTGCAATGTGTGATCATATTTCAGGGTCTGCTATTGATTTAGTTTATTCTGTTAAGAGTATGCAAGACGCGTTGAAACGGCTGCGTACACACACACACGCACACACGCGCGCGCGCGCGCACACACGCACACACATTTCTTCATCTCTGGGTTTTATAGTATTTTCTAAACTCTAAAGTCAATCTGAGGCCTTTATTTTTTGAGAAACAGGATATATTTGCACTGTAAAAAAAAGAGAAGAAAGTAAATTCTAACTTTTCTTTTTAGTTTGACGTTTTGCATCTGATGTATTTTTTTTTGTGAAAATGTCAATGTCACTCAGTATCTGGAAACTTGATATAATCCAAACACTAAATATTATAAATCTAACTGAATATGTGCTACACCTTAAAAAAGAAACAACTAATGTGTAAGGAAGCGTAGCAATGTGTTTGGAGACATGTGCTCAGAGAAATGTAAGCCCTTTGCAGGGGGGGTCTGTGGCCCTGCAGGGGTCCATGTGGGGAGTTTTTATGGGGCCCCGAGCTAAATTAGAAATGGGAGTAAAGCCACTCTGATTTAGTTCATTACAACTCACTGGGTTTATCACAATTAAAGATACGAAGGCCTCTTGTCGTCCCATTCACACACAGCCCTTCTTCTAAAAACCCAAAGCAACAGCGACATAACAAACTCTCACATGGACTTGTTCAGGGTGAAACAAGAAAGACTCTCAAACAGAAGTCTGTATTCATTTTTTTGGGGGGTCCGGGACATGAAAACGTTTGCGAGCCCCCGAGCCTCCACATGTGCGGATATTTGTTTGAAACTTTCCCTTCTGTCCACGCCAGCTGTTCCACATTTTATCTGCTCGTCTGCTCTCGGGTTTCATGCAGACGACGAGGGTCCGAGGTGCTCAGCCATGCGGTGCAGCTCAAATACTCCTTTTTTTCTCCTTTCTTTTTTTGACACTTGGCAAATTATTAACGGAGGTCTGGCTGCCTTGAGACGGGGGATGTGAGCGAACACCCCTAATAAGATGTTTAACAGCACAAGTTCACACAGATAAAAATCTCCTTTTTAAAAAAACTGTTTTTACGAGGCTCTTCCATCACTTAGCTGTGGGTTTGGTTTGAGGAGAGGTCTTGGTTACATTTGTCTAATAAAATTTTAAAAAAGGAACTGTCACATGAGCTGTCACTTGATATGTCCCGTATTTTATTTATGATAATAAAATAACATTTCCCATGGCCTACAAGTAGAAAGTGAATCACTGTCACGTCAGTTAACAATGAGCAGAATGAACTGACGCTTCAGGCCTCCGACTTTACGGTTAATATTTTATATTTTTAAATTGCATCGTGAGAATAATCATTACATGTTGTTTTGTTTATTTTAATAAAACCAACAGGGATGTACATTTCTCCCTCATACATTTGGCATTTTGTGGCTTATTAATAATTGTGAAATAAAACTGATCTTTAAAAATATAACATGATTGCTATATAATTTTTATTTGAGGTCATAAAATTACAATGGCATCTGGTTTTATTTATATAAAATACTAAGATATGCTACATTTTCCACAAGCCTTGAATTAAATGTGATTAAATGAAAAATCAGTGACATCTGTGACATTTCTGGATTTAATATTTATGTTTAATTTGTCTTTACTTAACATGTGGATGTCAGTAATATTTTATTTTTAAGAAGTTGATATATAATAAAAACATAAAACAGCTTCCCAAAAAAGGAAAAAAAGAACAATGCTATAATAAATATCTACAAATATTATAAAACAACACCTCTATTTTTAAACTGTTATATTTAAACCTAAAATAAACCACAGAGGGGCATACTGATTTCAAACAGGTGCACCTTTACCCCCCCCCACCAAAAAAAAGAGGGGAAAAAAAGCACTTTGGCTCATTATGATGCAGCAGCGGTGATGAATGCAGCAATGTTTAAGATGCTAATCTGCTCGGAATGAGATGCACAGCCCACTCGCTTACTGTAGCCAGCAGAGATGCATCACGGCCGCCTCCCCGCCGCCTCCGGCTCCACGCGCCAGCATCGCTTCAGCGCCCGTCAGATAGCGGCGTAGCGGCGCATTGTTTTTTTTATTTTTTATCTCGACCCTAAAGCTTCCCTTTTTAAAAGTAAAGTTATGCATAGCGACGCTGGCCCGGCTCACCCGTGACCTCCGACCCGGCGGAATAAGGAGCTGTCGTGTTAATGCAGGAGAGATGACACGCTATTAGCTTTTGAGGTATGGCCCCTCTCTTCTCTTCAAGGGCCGCGCACTCACAGCAAAGAGAAGGAGAAAAAAAGGTCAGGTTGTGTCTTCGGGGCCCTTTTTCCTCCTCCCCGCAGGAGGAATACCTGTTATCAGCTCTGTATGCACGAGGCCCTAATGAGCTGTGTTGTTGTGCTAATGCCGGCGACCTGCGGCCCTCAAAGAGGTGGCAGATGTTTTGTTAAAACCAGGCTAATGTGAGGAAGTTGTTTTTCCTCAAGATAATGAGCACTGCGTTTTTTTCTCTCCAGTGTTAGCTCGCTGTGCGTGTTTCTCCTGCAGGTGTTTTGTGTTACAGGAGGTGTAAATAAGTTTTAAAATGCACAGAAACAAGTGGAAGTTAGGAGTCATTCCCCCGCGCGGCGTGACGAGCTTGTTGCTCCCCTCGCGTGTGACCGGCGTAGTCGAGGAGACGGACCCCGAAAAAAAGAAATCATCCCTCACTTTGATGATTTAGTACTTTGATATGTTGACATCAAATGAAGCAGACGCAGTGGGGAAAGAAAGAGGGACAAGTCAGACAGAGGTAGTGATTGAGGAGAAGAAAAAAAAAGAAGAAGAAAAAAAAAATGCATGAGAGCGGATGGAAATGTGGAGATATGCGCGTGTGCGTGTGTGTGTGTGTGTGTGTGTGTGTGTGTGTGGTTGGCTATGAAAGTTGGGGCTGAGATGGGGAACCTGAAAAGCGTCAAAACGTCTGGATGCATTTGCGTGCGAGCGGAGACAAGAAGGGGTCTTGGGGCTCGCACGGGCTTCTCCTTGGCCTCCTAATCCCCAGGCCCAGCCATCCCTTCAGGGCATGCCTCAGATCTGGCTCTCTGGCTCTCTCTCTCTCTCTCTCTCTCTCTCTCTCCGCGCGGACGACCCAGCTCCGCCAGCAGATTTAATATGCTATGTGTTCCCGCTCCCCCGGCTTCCCCCCCCCCCTCCACCTCCACCATCATTGTCCCAGAGCGGGACCCCCGCTTCCACCGCTTCAAGGAGCCCTGCTAAAGGCACCTTTCAAGGCCGGGTGATGTCTCCGGATAAGGCGTGCGGGCGCGTATAAGATGTGTGTGTGCGTGTGTGGGGGTGTGTGTGTGTGTGTGTGGGGGGGGGTGTCGACGGAGAGGGCTCGAGATATCGGCACGGTAATTTCAGATATGTATATCACACACGTCCAGGAATCTGAATGCACTCGAGGCCTCCTGACACATCCAGACACCTCGCCGCTCTCCACCTGCGTGCATGTACACGCCATCACTCCTTCACACTCCTCCGTCTCCCTCCTTTTTTTTCTCTTCTTCTTCCTCTCTGGCTCATACACACGAGCGTGTTTAGAATATTTTTTCTTTATTATTTTTTTCTTTTTTCTTTTCTTTTTTCTTTCCTCTCTTTTGGAAGCAACTTTTTTTATTTTTATTTTAAATACCAAATGGGAGCGAAAAAGAAAAAAAAGAAAGAAGTGTGAGCTCAAGTTGCCTTAGCAGGGAGGATGAAGGAGTGTGTGTGTGGGGGGGGGGGGGTTGTTTTCCATGGCTGTGGCCTGTCGGAAACTCCAACCGGACCTGACAATTATTCTGGGCAACTGCTCTCCCAGAGCGAGGCACCGAGGACGGCCGGAAAAAAAAGAAAGAAAGAAAAAAAGAAGTACATTAAAGTAAATTTGAATTTACGATCGATTGAGTCGCGTCTGACAGCTTAACATAAGCCCCGTTGTAGGTCGTGGTACACGGTTTTATTGCGAATGCTCCGGTTCGTGTGCGAGAAAAAGCAGAGTGTGCCGTCAAGCGCCTGTGTGTGTGTGAGAGTGTGTGTGAGTGAGTGTGTGTGTGTGTGAGTGTGTGTGTGTTTTTTTCTTCTTCTTTCACACACTTGAGGAGAAACAGGACAAGTCGCGCCTGCCTGTGGCCGCCGCTCATCCCCTCCTCTTGTTTGCTCGCAACCGCCGTAAAAACGTCTTTAAGTCGGCGGTGTGAAGGACAGCAGCACGAGGTGAAGTGCTCTGGGTTTTCTTCAGGGGGGGGGGGGGCATTTGCTCTCGGTGCCTCGTATAAAGTTAAGGGTGGGTGGGTGGGGGGGGGGGGACTCTGTTATTGCAGATGTGGCATTGTGTCGGCTCTGACGGGACCCGGTTGTGGCATCCGTGAGGGGGTCTGAGCCCCCCCCCCCCCTCCCCCTCCCCCTCGGCCGGGACGGCGACGGTGGGCGACGGTGGGGACAGATGAACTGTCCGCTTGCTGTGAACAATGATCCGTCACTTACCCCCCCACACACACACACACACGCATCCACCCCCCGCCCCCTGCCTCTTGACGTGTGATGCCACGAGTCAGGCACACCAGCGTACACACACA